>ML777297.1:955733-986272 GCA_009831015.1 Picea engelmannii | reverse complement strand
AATTATTTCAATAATAAATTTAATGGAGAAATTAGAAGTGGGTTAACCCTAAAATAAGGAAAGTGGGCAAAGTGACCTAGAAGATGTTTTTAAGGAAGCTACTTGGAGAGTATAAATAAGAGGAAAATCTCTCTCATTTGAGACACACTTGAGAATATTGAATACCTATAGGTGTCTGAGGTAACCAAAGGATATATCTAAGCCTAATGTTTGAGGGAAGGTGAAGAAAAGAAGGCCAGAATTCAAGGAAGGATAAACTATTTTGATGATGCTTTCTAAAGTATGTTATTTACAGGTCATCTCACCATTTTCACAGTAATTTTTTTTTCTAGAATGATTCAGACCATGAAATTGATATTTCATTGAGGAAAAATATCCAAGTATCTATAGTAAAAAATCCAGTGTGGGTCATTGTATTTTTGGAGTTACACTCCGTGGAAAATAAGGTTTGTGGCTAGTCCTGAAACTAGTCAAAAACAAGTGTTTCGGGTAAAAACGTCATAACTTCTTCATAACAGATAAAACTTTAGTGAGACCAAATGTATTGGTTAGAGTACAGTATCTAGTAATCTGTTTAACTATTCCATATCGATTAAAAAAATATTTCGTTCGGGGCACGCTCTACAAGGTCGCTCTCTAGAATAAGCCAAAATTCAGCAAGGTATGCCATTTTTGCTATAAATCATTTTCTGAGAGGTTCCAAGTAGTGAAACCTGGAGGAATTGCATAAAACACATTGAAAAATATTGTATATCAGTTTCATATATTTATTCATTATAGGTACAAAGTTATGATTATTTCAAGTTAGGGTTGTTGACTAATCCAAAACTAGTCATGTGAGACTAAAGAAAAGTTTGATGAAAATGCTAGTCTCTTATTGTTTAAAGTTAAGGAATCTTTGAAGGTATGTGATCATATACACCAGGTCTATTACAGAGTTAAAAATCATATTTGGATGATGAAATTGATGAGGGATTTTGGTTGAGGTACAAGTTGGGTACATGGTTGAGACAAGTAGTTGATGAGTTGGCACATACATGAGGTGTATAATTGATGATGTTGGTACATATTGATGAGTCATAGTTGATGAGTACTTGAAACATGATTGGTAAAGGTTGGTGCATGGTTGATGCACTTGTTTATGGTATAGGTTGATTACAGGTTGAGGTACAGGTTGATGCATGGTTCGGGTTTATTGGTACATGTTTACAGCGGTATACCTCACAATGATAGTCTGACAGTGGTTCCATCATTCTACTTCTACTTTAGGGTGGTTGGACATGGCAATGATAGGTGGTTGTAGCCACCTTCCGATTGTAGCTGGAGAACATAGGGGGTTGTAGCCTCCTTCTGGTTGTAGCCAGAGAATTGGGGAGTTGGAGCTTCCCTCAAGTTATAGCTTGAGAAACTAGGGGGTTGGAGTGTCCTTCCAGTTGCAGCTGGAAAGCAAAGGAAGTTGGTGCTTCCAATGAATGTAATTCTTCAAGACATATAAGAAAAAGAATAATGTGGTTTTCTCCCAATTTGGGTTTCCACGTAAAACACTGTTGTATTGTGTATGTGTGTGATTGTTCATTTCTTATTGATCATTATTGGATAATAATTCTACATTGATATAACACTTGGATTATTTGGAGAAAAAGGATTATAATTACGCAATTACTAATTCACCCCCCCTCTCAGTAATCCAACAATTGGTTTCAAAGAAGGTTCCTTCAGAAATCAGTTTAACCACTGAAAGGTAGATCATGGAGAGTACCAACATGTATAAAAATGGAATAGCACAGTTTGATGGACAAAAGTATGCTTTTTGGAGAATAAGTATGAAGACATATATACAGGGATAGGGATTTCAAGTTTGGCAATCAATTGTAGATGGATACAAATCACCAGCAGTTCCACCAACAAATGACAAATCAGTGAAACTCAGTGAGAATAATTCCAAAGCCACAAATGCACTTTTGAATGGTCTCAATGATACAGTATTCACCAAAGTTGCACATTGTAAATCTGCTAAAGAGATTTGGGACAAGCTTTGAAATATTTATGAAGGAGATACAAAAGTCAAAGCAACAAAGCTTCAAACTTACAGAGGATAGTTCAAACAACTAAAAAAGATGGAAGATGAGAATATTGCAGCCTACTTCTTACGAGTCGATGAAATAGTGAATGCAATCATAGGATTGGGAGAAGAAATTGAAGAATCTATAATTGTTCAAAAGGTACTAAGATCTCTTCTTATGAGATTTAACCCTTAGACATCAACACTAGAAGAAAGATCAGATCTAAAATCAATAAGCATGGATGAACTGCATGGAATATTCACCACATATGAAATGAGAACTGAACAGGAATATCTAAATGTAAAAGAAGAAACCTTCAAAGCATCCTATTGGTAGGAATTGTAGTTTGCATAGTTTGCACAAGACTTCTTTTTGTCATTAATGTCAAACTTTAAACTGTCGATCAGTTTGCGCAAGCACAGCTTGAATTTCGGAGATCGTCACTCCGGGAGTTTCTATTTCGGGATTCCAGGAGTTTCTATTTCTGAATTTTTTCATGGTAAGAAAAAAATCCAACATCACGAAGTCCCGAATGCTAAAATACCGAAAGGGACACACGTCACATGATTCCGGGAGTTTCTATTTCAGAATTCTGAGAGTTTCTATTTCGGGATTCTGGGAATTTCTATTTCAGGATTTTTTCATGGTAAGCAAAAAATCCAACATCATGAAGTCCCAAATGCCGAAATACCGAAAGGGACACATGTCAAATGATTCCGGGAGTTTCTATTTCGGAATTCTGGGAGTTTCTATTTCGGGATTCTGGGAGTTTTTATTTCGGGATTTTTGCATTGGTAAGCAAAAACTTCAACATCACGAAGTCTTGAATGTCGAAATGCGGAAACCATGACAGCCATCCATCTCCATGAATGATTAAGTCATATCTGTTGGATTAAGCATTGGAGGAGTAATATAAGAGTTGTATATGATCGTTGATCTGTCCGTGAGAAGTTAACGAGAACTGTCTGATCTATGTCCCCCAGATCAAATGTGAAGTCATTATATCATTTCAGGGTTCATGACTTGGAGTGTCGAAACACTTCATCACAGAAATGCCAAAACACCGAAATGCGAAATGCCAAAATTCTGAAATGTGAAACACCGAAAATTTTGGGGTTCATGACTTGGAGTGTTGAAACACTTCATCACAAGAAATGTCGAAATGTCGAAATACCTTTTTGGTGTAGGCAGTGGTTACCACCGATGGTCATGTGAGAGGGAGGAGCTAGCATGAAGCTAAGCTCTATTTCGGGGTTTCATAACTTGAAGTGTCAATACTCTTCGACACAGGATTACCAAATTGCCGAAATGAAAAATGCAAAATGCATTTCGATTAACATGTGCTCACGACCAATGGACATATGGGTTAGCACAAGTGACTTGCCAAAGCGCTCAAGGGTTATTCCATGATGAAAAATTAAAACAGATGTATGTTCATCAAATGGTGTTGGTTAAATGTTTAAACTGATCATGTGGATATTGTTCATCTTGATGCCTTGGCCAATAAAAATTATTGTAAGGAAGTTATTCAGTTATTGTAACTGATTCTTTGAAGCCCAAGGGTTCGATTGTACGTGTTGATGATACAGGAAGATATATAAAGTGATTTTTGCAATAAAAGTAGAAGAGAGAGGATTATGGGAGATATATGGCTCTGTAAAATTTGAGGAAGAAAAAAGACATAGGAGGAAAGACACATACATAGATTGATGAATCTAAGTGGTCTGGTCAAGAATGAATTGTGTAGAGAGGATTTGAATGCTTAATCTTTGACAAAGAAGATAAAGAGTTGGTTTGTAAGTTCTTAGTGACAAAGAATGATTTCAAGGTGGTAGGGAGGAGCAAGGGGAGACTGTAAAAGTCTCTTGTACAAGTTGGTGCTTGTACATCTGGGAGTTGTAGCTTCCATTCAATAAGTGCTGAAGAAACATAGGTAGCAACCTCATCTAGGTTGTAGCTCAGATAAAATAAGAATGTAAAGAGGAGTTGGAGCTTTCCTTTCATTCATAAGAAGAAGAGGTTTTTCCCTTTTGGGTTTCCTCATGAAAAATCTTTGTGTCATTGTCTGTTTATGTGATTGCATATTTATTTATTTGAATGATTTGTAGCAAGAAATACAGTAACTGTGTTCATTGAGTAATCTGTTAAATAAAAAGAAAGAAATTTTTATCTAACTGATTCACCCCCCCCTCTCAGTTAGGCTATCCTGTGTAACAATTGGTATCAGAGTAGGTTACTTCAAGATTTAGTTTATTCACTGGAAGTTTGATCCTTAATAATGGATAAGAAATCTGATTTTACTAAACATGGATTACCTTTATTTGATGGACATAATTATTCTTTTTTGAGTATCAGGATGAAGTTGTTTTTGCATTCTCAAGGAGTATATGTTTGGCAAGTTGTGTTGAATGAATATAAGACTCCAACAACAGTTCCAACAAATGCTGCAGGGAATAGATTCTATGAGAATAATTCCAAAGCTATGTATGCAATACTTGGAGGATTGGCAAGTTCAGAATTTGGTAAAGCAATCCATTGTGAGTCAGCAAAAGAGTTATGGGACAAACTGAAGAAGGTATATGAAGGAGATACTAAGGTAAAGAATGCTAAATTACAATCATATAGAATTCAATTTGAAAGTTTAAATATGGAAGAATCTGAAATATAACTACCTATTTCTTACGTATTGATGAAGTTGTCAATACTATGAGAAGTTTAGGAGAAATAGTTGGGAATGATATGATTGTGCAAAAAGTGCTTAGATCTTTACCCACAAGATTTGATCCCAAAATATCTGCTTTAGAAGAAATAACTGATATTGGTACTTTATTAATGGATGAGTTGCAAGGAATACTAACAGCATATGAGATGAGGACATCTAATGAAGCAACTTTCAAGGAAGCAAAGAAGGACAAGAAAAAGGTTGAAACAGAAACCAGTAATCATGAGGATTCAAAAGAAGACATGGAAGAAGCTAACTTTGTCAAAAATCTAAAAAAGAGGTACTGGCAAGTACAAAGGTAAACTTCCTCTCAAGTGCTTTGATTGTGGTAGAATAGGGAATTTTGCTTCTACGTGTCCTTTCAATAAACATTCTGATGGAGAAGAAGAAAGTAACATCAAAACCAAAGAATATAAGAAAATGTATAAGAAGCCATTTCAAAGAAATTCTTATAAAAAAAAAGGTCTATTCATCAAAAATAATAGTGAGTCCTCAGATATAGATGAAAGTGATGAAATTTTAGATAAAAGACTTTTTATGGCTATGAAAAATCAGAATGATGAACTTATAGAAGAAGAAGAAGGTGAAGTTGACCTGGAAGTTGAACTTGTAAGTGCTTTGTCTGAACTAAACAAAGTAAGAAGAGAGTGTAAACAATTCAAAAGAGAAATTGATCAACTATAATTTGAATTACAGAAATCAAATGGTTTGATTGACAGAACTGAAATCATGTTAGTTGAATTAAAGCTTAAAATAGAAGAGGCTAGAGTGACTGAAGAAGCTCTAACTCAAATGCTTGCAGAAAAGGATAAGGAAAATGAAGTTTTAAAAATTGTAGTATCATTAAGAAAGAAAGTATGAGAAAATAACATGAATCATAGTTCTCAAGTGTTGAATCAAATTATTTGTAGTCAAAGATCAACATATGATAAGACTGGAATTGGTTATAAATTTGTAGTAATTAATGGATGTTCTAGTTCAAGTGTTGAGAAAGTAGGTACAAAGGATAATCATGAGAAAATTACTAAAAAGAAGATTGAATCAGAAAGGCAAGAATAGAATCAGGCTTCAATAGTGCATAGAACAAGTTATGGCAAACATCAAAACAGGTTTGAAGGCTACTGTTTCTTCTGTTATAAGTATGGACACAAAGAAAATTTTTGTAACATTTTTTTAAGAAACATAAGTGCACACAACAGTCATGGCATATCTAGATTTGAATATGAAAGAAGACATGATAAATCTATTTAGAACAATGTGAACAACTCACATAACAGATTTGATGCTTTAAAATTTGAAGTTGAATGCTATAGGTGTAATAACTTTGGACATATTTCAAGAAACTGTCCAATGAATTTCCAAAAATCTGTTATAAACCAATACACAAATAAGAAAACTAGTTATTGGAAAAGGAAGAATGATCATTTAGAAATTGAAGAGTGCAAACTTGTTTTACAAGATGATCATAAAATTAAGTGGTGTGTGGACAGTGGATGCTCAAAACATATGACAGGCAGAAAACAAATCTTTGATTCTTTAGATGAAAGAAAAGAAGGTTCAATCACATTTGGTAATGATCAATTAGCTCGAATAGTTGGAAGAGACTCTGTTTGTTTGAACAAAGACATAATAGATGAAAATGTTTTACTGGTTGAAAATATGGAACATAACTTGTTGAGGGTAAGTCAAACATGTGATAAAGGGCATCTTATGATATTTGATTCTAAACAATGTCAAATCAGAGATGTTAAAACAAATCAGTTAGTTGGAACAGCTACAAGGACATCAAATAACATATACATTTTAGATGAGAAGGATGAAAATTGCTATCTTGGACATGAAGATGAAAGTTGTTTATGGCATAAATGGCTTGGACATATTAACTTTGACAATTTGATTCAATTAAATAAAAAAGAGGCAATAAGGAACTTACCTGTCATAAAGAATCTTTCCAACTCTATTTGTAAACAATGTCAACATGGTAAACAAACTAGAGTCAAGTTTAAAACAAAGGAATATTCTACAACATAACCTTTGGAAATAATACATGCTGATGTATGTGGACCTATGAGGAGAACAGGTCTAAATGGTGAAATATACTTTCTGTTATTTGTGGATGATTTTACTCGAATGACTTGGTTGTTTTTATTGAAAAAGAAGTCTGAAACTTTTAATTGTTTTCAAGTTTTCAAAGAATTGACTGAAAATGAAATTGATATGAAGATTAAGTGCTTAAGGTCAAACAATGGAGGAGAGTTTATATCAAAAGGATTTAACAATTACTATGTTTAAAATGGAATTAAAAGACATTTCTCTGTTACAGAAACACCTCAGCAAAATGGTGTTGTTGAAAGAAAAAATAGAACTATTATGGAAATGGCAAGAACACTATTAAATGAGTCTAGATTGAATGACATGTTTTGGCCTCAAGATGTTCACACTGTTGTACACATATTGAATAGAATTTTGCTAAAAAATAATAATAATAAGACACCCTATCAATTATGGAAAGGAAGACTAGCAAACATAAAACATTTTAGAATCTTTGGGAGTAAGTGTTACATTAAGAGAATTGATAAAAATCTGGGAAAATTAGACTTAAGAACTGATGAAGGCATATTGGTTGGATATTCATGTTCAAGAAAGGCTTATAAATGCTATAATTTTAGATTAAGAAATATTGTTGAATCTATAGATGTAAGGTTTGATGAGTCCTCATTTTTGAAGACTAAATCTAAACAAAAGAATCAACAAATACATGATATATATGACAAAAATAAGATGGATGAATAAGTAAGTGAAACAGAAGAAACTAAGGCTACTGATAGTGAACAATTAATTTCTACTTTGATAAAGGGAAAAACTCTATCCAAAAGCTTGACTTTATCAAAGACTCCAAGCAAGAGAATACAGAAAAATCATCCCAAAGAACAAATACTTGGTGGCTTAAATGTAGGTGTTGGAACAAGAAGCAGAAGGCAAGAATCCACCTCAATTCATGAACATGTATCTTTACTTTCTCTGATTTAACCCAAAAGTATTGCAGAAGCAATCAAAGATGAATACTGGATAAAAGCAATGAATGAAGAACTTAGTCAAATAGAAAAGAATAAGACATGGGAATTGGTTCCTAGACCTTTGAATAAGAATGTCATAGGGGATAAATGGGTTTTCAAAAATAAGATGGATGAAGCAGGTAAAATAACTAGAAATAAGGCTAGATTGGTTTGTAAAGGGTATGCACAGTGAGAAGGAATAGATTATGGAGAAACTTTTGCTCTTGTTGCAAGAATGGAATCCATTAGACTGATTCTAGATTATGCCAGTTCTAAACACATTAAAGTTTACCAAATGAATGTAAAGTCTTCATTTTTGAATGGTGATTTAGAGGAAGAAGTATATATGGAACAACCAGATGGTTTTCAGGTACAAGAAGCAGAACAATATGCTTACAGGTTGAAAAATGGATTGTATGGGCTGAAGAAAGCACCAAGGGCTTGGTATTCCAAACTTGACAATTACTTGAGGTAGCAAGGATTCAGGAAAGGTAACACTGATAGTAATCTATATATTAAAGAAGAAAATCATAGCCTGATCATTGTTGAGATATATGTAGATGATATAATTTTTGGTAGTGATGATAATAGGCTCAGTAAACAGTTTGTTGAAAGTATGCAGAAAGAGTTTGAGATGTCCATGCTAGGAGAAATGAAGTTTTTCTTAGGCTTGCAAATTACTCAATCTGATAAAGGTATTTCCATTTCTCAAACCAAGTATATTAATGAAATTCTTAAGAAATTTCAGATGGAAGAGTCTAAACGAGTTGGCACTCCCATGGTTACTACTGTAAATTAAGTAAGTTTGATGATACTAAAGATGTTGATCAGACAGTATACAGATCTATGATTGGTAGTCTTCTTTATGCTACAGCTACAAGACCTGATATTATGCATGCAGTTTGTCAAGTTGGGAGGTTTTAGGCTTCACCAAAAACTTCTCATCTACTTGCAGTCAAAAGAATTTTCAAATATCTTAAGGGGACAGTAGAGTATGGTTTGTGGTATCCTATAGGTAGTCAGCTTGATTTATATGCATTCACTGATGCTGATTGGGCAGGTTGTGTTGATTACAAGAAGAGTACTAGTGGAGCAACACTTTTTCTTGGAGGATGTCTTGTAAGTTGGTCAAGTAAAAAAACAATCAGCAGTGTCTCTGTCTACTGTTGAAGCATAATACATAGCAGCTACAACTTGTTGCACTCAGGTTATATGGATGAAACAGATGCTATAAGATATACATATTCATTATGAAGAACCTATACCTATCTTCTGTGATAATACCAGTGCAATTTGTATTTCTAAAAATCCTGTTATGCATTAAAAAAAAAGCACATTCCTATTAAATTTCATTTTCTAAGAGAGCAGGTTATGTCTAAAGTTATTAAAATGGAATATGTTGGCACAAAGGATCATATTGCATATGTATTTACTAAATCTTTACCTAAAATGCAATTTGAAAGTCTCAGGGATCAGTTGGGGGTTTACCCTCTGTAATTTCATTTCATTCTCAAAGATTGCAAGGGCTTCATTATAAAAATAGATTGCACGGGTTTATTGACTATTATTGCTAGGGGGAGTTGCTACTGAAATGATACATCTTTGCAAGTGATTTTCTTTTCTTAGGGGGAGTATGGTTGATTCCTTTGCCATAGATGTCAAAAGGGGGAGAAGAGATTTAAAGTTTTGCATCACTGTCAAAGGGGGATTTTGTTGGCAGGAATTGCAGTTTCCACAGGACTTCTTTTTGTCATTAATGTCAAATTTTAAACTGTGGATCAATTTGCATAGGCACAAATTGAATTTTAGAGATTGTCACTCCGAGAGTTTCTATTTCGGTATTTTTGCATGGTAAGAAAAAACTCCAACATCACAAAGTCCCGAATGCCAAAATATTGAAAGGGACACACGTCACATGATTCTGGGAGTTTCTATTTCGGAATTTCAGGAGTTTCTATTTCGGGATTTTTGCATGGTAAGCAAAAACTCCAACATCACGAAGTCTCGAATGCCGAAATACTAAAAGGGACACACGTCACATGATTCCGAGAGTTTTTATTTCGGAATTCCAGGAGTTTCTATTTCGGGATTCTGGGAGTTTCTATTTCAGGATTTTTGCATGGTAAGCAAAAACTTCAACATCACGAAGTCTCGAATGTCGAAATATCGAAACCACGATAGCCATCCATCTTGATGAATGATTAAGTCATATCCGTTGGATTAAGCATTGCAGGAGTAATAGAAGAGTTGTATATGACTATTGATCTGTCCTTGAGAAGTTAATGAGAACCATCCGATCTATGTCCACCAGATCAAATGTGAAGTTGGTAGATCATTTCGAGGTTCATGACTTGGAGTGTTGAAACACTTCATCACAGAAATGCCAAAACACCGAAATGCAAAATGCCGAAATGTGAAACGCTGAAAATTTCAGGGTTCGTGACTTGGAGTGTTGAAACACTTCATCACAAGAAATGCTAAAATGCTGAAATGTGAAACACCGAAATACCTTTTTGGTGTAGGCAGTGGTTACCACCGATGGTCATGTGAGAGGGAGGAGCTATCACGAAGCTAAGCTCTATTTCGGGGTTTCATAACTTGAAGTGTCAAGACTCTTCGACACAGGATTGTCGAATTGCGGAAATGCATTTCGATTAGCCTGTGGTCATGGCCAATGGACATATGGGTTAGCATAAGTGGCTTGCCAAAGCACTCAAGGGTTATTCTGTGCTGAAAAATTAAAACAGATGTATGTTCATCGAACGGTGCTGGTTAAATGTTTAAACTGATCATGTGGATATTGTTCGTCTTGATGCCTTGGCCAATAAGAATTATTGTAAGGAATTTATTCAATTATTGTAACTGATTCTTTGAAGCTTGAGGGTTCGATTGTATGCGTTGATGATACAGAAATATATATAAAGTGATTGTTGCAAGAAAAGTAGAAGAGAGAGGATTATGGGAGATATATGACTCTATAAAATTTGAGGAAGAAAAAATATAAAGGAGGAAAGACACATGCACAGATTGATGAATCTAAGTGGTCTGGTCAAGAATGAATTGTGCAGAGAGGATTTGAATGCTTAATCTTTGACAGAGAATATAAAGAGTTGGTTTGCAGGTTCTTAGTGACAGAGAATGATTTCAGGGTGGTAGGGAGGAGCAAGGGGAGACTGTAAAAGTCTCATGTACAAGTTGGTTCTTGTACATCTGGGAGTTGTCGCTTCCATTCAGTAGGTGCTGAAGAAACATAGGTAGCAGCCTCATCTGGATTGTAGCTCAGATAAAATAAGAATGTAAAGAGGATTTGGAGCTTGCCTTTCATTCATAAGAAGAAGAGGTTTTTCCCTTTTGGGTTTCCTCATGAAAAATCTTTGTGTCATTGTCTGTTTATGTGATTGCATATTTATTTATTTGAATGATTTGTAGCAATACATATAGTAACCGTGTTCATTGAGTAATCTGTTAAGTAAAAAGAAAGAAATTTTTATCTAACTAATTCACCCCCCCATCTCAGTTAGGCTATCCTATGTAACACATCCAAACAATCAAATAAAAAGAAAAAGAAACAAGAAGAATATAGAAACAACAATGACGTCTCAGAAGATGATGAAGAAGTGGCCAACTTCGTCAAAAGATTGAACAAGGGAACCAAAAGTAGGTATAAAGGTATGCTTCCTTTAATTTGTTTTAATTTTGATGGTATTGGTCATTTTTCTAACAAATGTCCTCATAAGAAAAAGAGAAATGATGAAGGTTACTCAAAAAGGAAACACACATATAAAGGCAAAATGACTACAAAGAATATTTTTAAGAAAAGCTTATGCACCAAAGAAGACATCTCATCATCAGATGAAGATGAATCCAGTGACAGTGAGACAAGAAGAGTTCTATTCATGGCAGTAAAAGACTCTGACAAAGAATATTCTAAAGAAGAATATGAAGAAGCCAAAGAAGAATGTGAAGAAGTCGAAGAAGAAATTGAAGAGGCAGAAGTTGACTTTCGAGAAGAATTAATGTGTGTCATAGAAGTTATCAAAAGAGAAAAGAAGAAGAACAAAAAACTAGAAGAAGAACTAGACAAGAAAGAAGACACTCAAGAACTGAAACAAATGATCACAAAATTGAAGGTTCAAATAGAAGAAGATAAAATAATTGAAGAAGCACTCAAAGAACAACTAGAAGAAAAGGACAGGATCATTGGAAACTTGGAAGCAAAGATTGTCAAATTAAAAAAAGGATATTCAAAAGAAAAATATGCAGAATAGCTCAAAATTTTTTGATGACATTATTAGCAGTCAAAAATCTCATTTTGACAAGACCAGACTTGGATACAATCAGACGGAAAAGGGATCAAGATCCAAAACAACAAAGCAAGAAACATATCCAAAAAGCTATGCAGAAACAATCAAAGAGGATAGAAAGATATACAAGGAAGATTACAGGGACACTCCTCCACTGAGAAGATTCAGAATTCAGAATCAACAACCGACAGATAGGCCTGAAGAAGAAGAAGGATTCACAAGAGCACCTCCTTTCAAAATATCCTCAACTCCCAAGTATCAAACTATATTTTTTAGTTTATGTTATGCATGTAATAATTTTGGACATACAGTAGTGAATTGCAGAGCTAACAACAAGAATAATAACTACTTTGAAAGTAATACACAAAGGGGTTATCCAAGAAGGCCTAGTGAAACACAGAGAAGAAGTTACAACAGGTTTGAATCTTTGAGCACTGAAGTGGAATGTTACAAATGTAACAATTTTGGACATATGGCCAAAGATTGTAGAATGACGGTCCCTCCTAAAGAACCACAACATAATAACAACAATCATAGAAAGGAAAGCAAGATCAATATAGCAATGAATAATGCACACTTTCCCTACAAGCTAAGTAGAAGAAACGTGGTTGGTATGTTGACAATGGATGTTCAAAACACATGACAGGTGATAGAGACAAGTTTCTTACATTATGAAAGGAAAGATATGGAACAGTCTCCTTCGGAAATGATGATTCGACCAAAATCATTAGAAAAGGCATAGTTCGAATTGGGAACAAGAATGAAAAGGCAGAAAATGTTCTACTAGTAGAAGATATGAAACATAATATTCTAAGTGTGATTCAAATGTGTGACCAAGGTCATAAAGTTACTTTTGATTCACAAAAGTGTGAGATGAGAAAAGAAGGTTTAGGGAAATTGGTCGCTACAACTGCAAGAACTTCAAGAAACATCTATGTGTTAAATGAAATTGGAAATGAAAAGTGTTGTCTAGGAAAGGAAGATGAAAGTTGGCTATGGCACAGAAGAATGGGTCACATACATTTTGATAACCTTGCCAAAGTCAACAAAAGAGAAGTAGTCAGATAAATGCCCTAGATCACAAAACCAACCAAAACTTTATGCAAGCATTGTCAACAAGGAAAGATTACAAAAACCAGGTTCAAATCAAAGGAATATTCAATGACAAGACCACTAGAAATTGTGCATATTGATCTAGTTGGACCAACTAGAACAAAGGGCTTAAAAGGTGAGAAATAATTTATGTTATTAGTTGATGATTATACAAGAATGAATGAAATTTTCTTTCTCAATAATAACTCAGAAGATTTTGAAAACCTCAAGATCTACAAGGAAATGGTTGAAAATAAAATGGATTCAAAAATCAAATTCTTGAGATCTGATAATGGAGGAGAGTTCACCTCAAAGGAATTTATGGACTATTGCAGCAATCATGGAATAAAAAGGCAATTCTCTATTGCTTGGAAACCTCAACAAAATGGAAATGTTGAAAGAAAGAACATGACAATACATGAAATGGCTCAAACAATACTAATGGATTCAAGATTGACAGATATTTTTTGGACACAGGCAGTGCATACAATAGTTCACATTCAAAACAGATTAATGCTCAGAAACAACACTGACAAAACTCCTTACAAACTATGGAAAGGAAGACCAGCAAATGTAAATCACTTCAGAGTCTTTAGAAGAAAATGTTATATCAAAAGAGAAGATGGTGGAATGGGAAAGTTTGAATCTCGTGTGGACAAAGGAGTACTTGTTGGTTACTCAAGTACAAGGAAAGTATACAAGTGTTACAATCTAATATTGAACAAAGTTGTGGAAAGTATCAACGTAACAATTGATGAAACAGAACAACCAGAATCAAAGGAAGAAGAAAATAGATCAAGAAAACAACCCTCAGAAGAAGAAGCAGAAGATGAAAAATAAGTAGAAGAGGAAGATGAAGAGAATCTGACAGAAATATAAGAGAAAGTTCAACAAGTGTCTCCAAAGACACCTAGCATACGAGCACAGAAGAATCATCCTTCAGATCAGATTATCGGAAACAAAGATGCAGGAGTTGAGACTAGAGGAAAAATCTGTTCACTAGAACAAACACACCTAGCACTCTTATCTACTATTGAACCAAATTGTTTCCAAGAAGCCAGCAAGGATGAATTTTGGAATAAGGCCATGGATGAAGAATTGGAACAAATAGATAAAAATGACACTTGGGAACTAGTTCCAAGAACAAAGAATAAGAATGTGATCAACACAAAGTGGGTCTTCAGGAATAAATTGAATGAAGATGGACAAGTTACAAGGAACAAAGCTAGATTGGTATGTAAAGGATATGCACAAGTTGAAGGAATCAACTTTGAAGAGACATTTTCTCCAGTTGCCAGAATGGAAGCAATCCATTTGCTTTTAGCTTATGCATGCTCTAAAAATATTAAAATGTATCAGATGGATGTAAAATCAAAATTTATGAATGGGGAACTTGAAGAAGAAGTCTACATTGAACGACCAGAAGGATTTCAGTTGTCAGAGAATGTAGATTATGTGTGAAAATTAAAGAAGGCCTTGTATTGTCTAAAACAGGCTCCTAGAGCATAGTACTCTAGACTGGATAAATATCTACAGCAAGCGGGGTTCAGAAAAGGAAGTGCATACATCAACCTCCACATCAAGGTAAGTCAAGGTAATATTTTATTAATTGAAGTTTATGTTGATGATATTATTTTTGGTAGTGATGATGATAGTTTAAGCTACAAATTTGCAAAGGATATGTAGAATGAATTTGAAATGTCATTACTTGGAGAACTATCCTTCTTTGTGGGACTTCAGATACGTCAAAGAAACCAAGGAATTTTTATTTCTCAAATGATGTAGATCATAGAAATGCTAAAGTGGTTTGGAATGGAAGATTGCAAACTAGTTGCAAGTTGAGCAAAGATGATGATTTGAAGTCTACAGATCAGAGGCAATACAGGTCAATGATTGACAACCTACTATATGTGACAGCATCCAGACCAGATGTAATGCAGGCAGTCGGACAAGTGGCACAATTTCAAGAAGCACCAAAGGAATCACATGCATTAGCAGTAAAGAGGATTTTCAGATATCTCAAAGGAACAAAAGAGTTTGGATTATGGTATCTAAAATGAAAGTATCTATCACTTGTTTCCTACATAGATGCAGATTGGGAAGGTAGTATTGATGATCGATGAAGCACTAGTGGAGCAACATTATACTTGGGTGAATGTTTAGTATCATGGCTAAGAAAGAAACAATCATCAATATCCTTATCTACAGCCGAGGAAAAGTATATTGCAACAACATCATGTTGTACACAAGTTCCTTTGATGAAACAAACTCTAACAGATATACAGGTTGATTATGATGAGACCATTCCAATATATTGCGATAATATAAGCACCATAAGTATCTCAAAGAACCCGATGATTCACTCAAAGACGAAGCAAATTCCAATCAAATATCACTTTCTATGGGAGCAGGTTGTAGAAAAGAACATCAGAGTTGAGTATGTGGGCACAAAAGAACAAGTGGCAGACATCTTTACAAAACTACTTCCACAGGGAGCCTTTGAATATCTTCACCAGAGACTTGGATTTATTTCTACTCCAAAATGAATGTGTTTTGAATGCTTATCTTATATGTCTTATATGTACACAAGGAAGCACCATAAGAAGACAATTCAGTCAGGGGGAGCAGCGCTAGATGGAAATATACCTTTGTCATTGATGACAAAGGGGGAGAGATTTATCAGATGCAGAGGATAGAGGAATGGTTCAAAGGGGAGCATGAGATAGAGGCATGGTTCTAGGGAGAGCATGAGTGATATGATTTCAGTATTTCATCAGAGTGTTGCCATCAATTCCAAAGGGGGAGATTGTTGATTAAGGTTAGTTGTCATTGATGTCAACCCTTGAAGAAAGCCCGATAGCAAAAAGGTTTGGGTAATGGACCCAAGTTTGTTTGATGTAAAAATAAATCATTATTGTCTTGTCATGGTTTATAAGAATTATAGATGGATGAACTCCAAAGTGGTCCCCTTATGGTGAAATCCCTCAAGGGAAGATACTTTGTGGATTGAGTTATCCTAGGAGTATGGTTAGAGAACCCATGCTCATTTGTGGAATAATGATATGAAGGTCGGTGAATTAGTCAGTGAAACTATCCTATATTGATATTTCTTTTCATTCCATTTTCGATGTTATGTGGAATGCCACATAACTCCTCACAGTTAGAGAGTTATGGCCATGAGAAGTTGGAGAACCCAGCTTTGGGTAAGGGACCCATGTTTGCTTGATGGATAATGGTATGAGTTTTGATATATTTTTAGGTAATACTATAATATATGGATAGTACATGTCATTCCAGTTCTGGTGGTATGTGGAACATCACATAACTCCTCACGGTTTGAGAGTTATGGCCTTACGAAGTTGGAGGACCCTCATATGTCATCTAGAAGCCCCAAAAGGTCAAAGTAGTCAAAGTGGTTTAAGAGATTTTAAAAGGTAAATAATAAAGTGAAGTGATGAGTGTACTATAATTCAAAGTGAATACAAAATAAATTATTTAAATAATAAATTTAATGGAGAAATTAGAAGTGGGTTAACCCTAAAATAAGGAAAGTGGGCAAAGTGACCTGGAGATGTTTTTAAGGAAACTACTTGGAGAGTATAAATAAGAGGCAAAGCTCTCTCATTTGAGACACACTTGAGAATATTGAATACCTATAGGTGTCTGAGGTAACCAAAGGATATCTAAGTTAATTTTTTGAGAGAAGGTGAAGAAAAGAAGGCCAAAATTCAAGGAAGGATAAATTATTTTGATGATGCTTTCTAAGGTATGTTATTTACAGGTCATCTCACCATTTTTGCAATATTTTTTTTTCTAGAATTATTCAGACCATGAAATGGCTATGTCTTTGAGAAAAAATATCCAATTGTCTGTGGTAAAACATTCATCTTATGGGTCGTTGTATTTTTGGAGTTACACTCCGTGGAAAATAGGGTTTGTGGCTAGTCCTGAAACTAGTCAAAAACATGTGTTTCGGGTAAAAACGTCATAGCTTATTCATAAAATATCCAAATTTAGTGAGACCAAATGTGTTGGTTAGAGTACATTATTTATTATTCTTTTTAATAGTTTCAGATCTATTCAATAAATATTTCATTCCAGGAACGCTCTACAAGATCGCTCTCTAGAATAAGACATAATTCAGCAAGGTATGCCATTTTTGCTATAATACATTTTCTGAGAGGTTACAAGTAGTGAAACCCGGAGGAATTGCATAAAACACACTGAATAACATTGTGTATCATTTTCATATCTTTATTCAATACAGGTACAAAGTTATGATTATTTCAAGTTAGGGTTGTTGACTAATCCAAAACTAGTCATGTGAGACTAAAGAAAAGTTTGATGAAAATTCTAGTCTCTTGTTGTTTAAAGTTAAGGAAATTTTGTAGGTTTGTGATCATATACACTAGGTCTATTACAGAGTTAAAAATCATATTTTGATGATGAAATTGATGAGGTATTTTGGTTGAGGTACAAGTTGGATACATGATTGAGACAAGTAGTTGATGAGTTGGAACATACATGAGATGTATAGTTGATGATGTTGGTACATATTGATGAGTACTTGACACATGATTGGTATAGGTTGTTGCATGGTTGATGCACTTGTTTATGGTACAGGTTGATTATAGGTTGAGGTACAAGTTGATTCATGGTTGATGCATGATTGATGCATGGTTTAGGTTTATTGGTATAGGTTTACAGCGGTATATCTCATAGTGATAGTGTGACAATGGTTCCATCATTATACTTCTACTTCAGGGTGGTTGGATGGGGCAAGGACAGGTGGTTTTAGCCACCTTCCAGTTGTAGCCGAAGAACATAGGGGGGTTGTAGCCTCCTTTTGGTTATAGCCAGCGAATTGGGGAGTTGGAGCTTCCCTAAGGTTGTATCCTGAGAAACTAGGGGGTTGGAGCCTCCTTCCAGTTGTAGCTGGAAAACAAACGAAGTTGGTGATTCCAATGAATGTAATTCTTCAAGACATATAAGAAAAAACATTATGTGGTTTTCTCCCGATTTGGGTTTCCACGTAAAACACTGGTGTACTGTGTATGTGTGTGATTGTTCATTTCTTATTGCTCATTATTGGATAATAATTATACATTGATATACCACTTGTATTATTTGGAGAAAAATGATTATAATTACGCTATTACTGATTCAGCCCCCCTCTTAGTAATCCAACAGGTTGAGGGTGAAACATTAGGTTAAATGGACTTCAGTGTTTGTGTGGAAGAGATACATGGAAATTGTGAAATATGTAGGATTGGGGATAAGACTATACATTGTTTGGTTATATGACCAATAAATAAGTTGGTGGACAAAAAAGGTGAGATGTTAAGGGTCAAGGAAAATTTCAAGGAGTCACCTGAGGAAATGGTGATATGGGATGTGATAGAGGACATAATTCCATTAAACAAATGGGATGGGGATATTTATAATGAAAAATATCTAGACTCAAATTATATGCATGTAATGATGTCATATAAAAGAATTAAACTAGTTATGGCTATAAAAAAAGTTGCAAAATGTCAAACAAAGATAGATGAAGAGAAAGAAATATGACTTTTGGTAGCAGATGAATGTTGTAAACAAGATTGTCTTCAACATGTGGATAGGAAGGCCATTTCAGTTTATAAAAGGGGTATTGAACACATAAATAAAAATGATATTAGAGAATTTGTCTTGAATTCACTCCTTTCAAATGTAGTCATGTCAAAAAGACATGGCCATGGCCTATATCCTATTGCTAGAAAAGTAAAGCACATGATATTTAATGGTAATATTATTTGCAAGAAAGCATGGGACAAGATACATAAGATTCCTCAAAGAATCTTCTATAACTACCAACATTATTTCCAGCATGGATACATCGAAGCCATTCATTGTAACACCAACACATGCAAAACATGTTCACATACCATGGCAACCATAGAAATATTACACATAATTGTAATGGATAATTTAGATTATTCACCAAACCAAACACGTCAAGTTGAAGAATATGGAAGTTATGCTCCTTTAAGATTGTTTCCTTATACTTACACACAAAGTTCTTTGTTACATGATATCAATGAGGCTCTTCAAAACATCAATTACCCATCAATATCACAACCAACAATGAGCAAGATCTGGAATACTCATTTTTGAGATGTGACATTCTCAAAGAATACCTACTTCAGTACATGTAGTGAATGTATCGTGTTGAAAGCATAGATGAATTCAACAACTACAAAAGAGTTGGAAGAAAATGCATGAGGTAGATTGAACAAACATAACAAGATTGTTATGTGTGGAAGATATTTCTACTGTTCCCACATAATTATGTCAAAGAAGTTTCCAAAGGAGTATTTGAGCATTATACATGATAAAATGGACAAAACAAAGACTTCAATCCCAAGTCTAGGTGTCAAATCAAAATATGTTGTAGGAACAAACTTGGGTTTGTCATTGACAGGTATGCTAACACATGGGCACAAGACATGAGGTTCTGGTCATTTCTCCCTATCATTTGTACATATGGGATCACAACTTAACATTACATCCCTTACAAAGTTCTTGAGGGACCTTGAATACCCACACCTTGATATGTATGGTGATTTTCTTTACGAGAGTGGAAGTTCTAGAAACCAAATCTCAAATGAATTACTAGACAATTGTATTTACTCAAAAATGTAGAGTGTACAAGGAGAATTTTCTATCTCATGGAAGATCAAAAAATTAGAATGTTTATTTTAAACCTCTTCCTCCACATTTGTTGTTACAATTGGACAATGCAACAAGTGATCATAAGAATCATTATCTTTTCATGTTTCTATCACTTTTAATTGCACTTGGTGTCTTAATCACTATTTAGGTTGGGTTCTTTCTTGTGGGACACACTCATGAAGACATATATGGAACCTATGGAAGATGTCTTCCAACTTGAAAATTAAAGACATATATTCTTTACATGAAATGATGGATACATACCGCACAATTGAAGAAAAATGAGTGCTTCCACCTACATTGATTGACAAGGTGTATGACTTCAAAATTTTCCTTAATGGATACATCAAGGAGGGGAAAAAAACACTAATTGGACATCTTAATGTCTAATACTTCCAATTTCTTGTACTCAATGATTTTCTAGTACTAAGGTACAAAGAATCCATCAGATATATTGATTGGTCAAAACCAGTTGAGTTGTGGAATATAGATGATGAAGGTCGACCCAAATTTCCGATAGGGAAGCCATATTTCTTAGGTCCCAAAGAGAATGATGTCTATTTAAAAGAACTAAAGGAAGGAATAACATCATACATAAAAATGTGGAAAGATAATATCGACAATGATGATTCACCAATTGTTACAGAGGAATGTGTTGAGCACTCAACACACCCTAAAAGGTCTGTGACCATTTCCTTTTGGGTACCACCCAATATTTTACATTTTGATTGTTTTCGCTTCGTATGAAACTGATACTTTCACTTATCTTATGTGTTTCATGTTTGAATTGATTAAATATCACTTGAACATACAACAAAGAATTATCTTAACTCTAAAAGAGACTTAACAACTACTCAAGAAATCAACGACCTAGAATTTTCCCCGACTCGCTTCAGAAGTTTGGCATCGATAAAAGTTAAAGGTGATGAAAATTGTCTGAGAAGTCAAAATAGACGAGTGCCGACCTTCATCGGTGTCAGCCAATGAAAGTGTTTCTTTTCTACAAATAGGCCTCGGGAAGGATCTTGCTAAAGACTGATCCATCGGTTTCGGTAGAAAGGTGTAACAGTAAGCGTTGTGCATAAAGAAGAGTGACACTGCCGACCGTTAAACCCCCGAAACAAGTTCGGCATTAGCGATTGCAAAATGATTAATTTCTTGTTGTAACAATAACCCCAATACCACCTGGTATTGGTAGTCTTGGCGACTAATCTTTTCTTAGCACTTTTGACCCAAGTGAGATCCCGAATTTGACCCTTACCCACTAGCCAAATACCTTTTGTTTTTATGATTAAATTTTTCTAATGATCCAGGGTTGGTAACGCCATGGAAGAATCAATCGACATCTAAAATTTTACAAGGTAAAGTATTAAGAAACTCATAGTGAAAAAATGACGATCACAAGAATCTAATAATTTATGTGAAAAAGACTCAGATAAGAGAACATGGTTAATTTTTGTATTTAAAATAAAGTGTGGTACATTGAAAACATTGTCGTTATTTAATGTTAAAGGTTCCTGCCAAGTTTGGATTACATACAATAAGCCACACCGACGCCACGACCAACCAGCCCGGTAGCAGTGAGACCACAAATCTTTACAACAAAAGAGAAAAATAAAAATTGATCAAGAGTCACTTAGGAAAGTACAAGGCACAAAACCACCCATTATGCGTCCCCTACACATGAGCCTTTCCCCAGGTTACTACTCGCACCTTGCAATTTGCTCTTTTCTCCCACAATCCCTTGTGCCTCTTGCAACTACACAATTGTATATTTCTCTTCCCAAAGTCATCTCTGCAGCCAAACCATGCTTCCTGTGTGACCCTGCGACGACGGTGTCTCCTGGTCTTTTGTCGCCAACTGACATCGTAGCTCTCTATTTTCTTGGTAGAGTTTGACTATTGCGAGTTGAGCCTACTCTAACTGCTGAGAAAGAATTTCGATGGAAGTGTCCGACACTTTTTCCCTTCCCTTTCGTCTCCCACCTCCCGTACTGGTAGTCACAACCAGCTCTGACTAGTTGGTAAGCATCGCAGGCTACTCAGGGGGTGGACGTGCACTCAGCCTGGTTGAGAGGCAGTCCTCCTCTCCTTTTTCCGTATCTTTCTTAGGCCTTCCTCTTCTCCATGGTTTCGGCTCCAGAGAAGGCATGTTTCTAGCATGGCTCTTTCAAACGTACCTTTTTCCACCCCAAACACCATTGGAGATGCTGATGTTGTCTCCAAGCAAATGCCTGTACCTCCAGTTCAAGCTTCAAGTACTCAGGAAGCCAATAAGAAAGAGTCCCAGGCACACTGGGGCTCAGACCTGGTGCTCTGGCTGACTCTCAGACCCCACCCCATGTTTGAATGAGATCCCATGATGCAACATCATAGGGACCTGGGCGTCTACAGGTGATAAAGACTATTACACGGGACTTCGCCAAGATCAACATGCTGGACCAGAATTCCATAGGATTTAAGCTCGGCATATGCATTCCCCATAGATCTCCTAGAATTTATAGAGAAACGAAGGAGTGAAACAAACCGTGCCAATAAAACACCCGCACCTCGCGACATGATGTTTTGGAAACTTGATGTGCCACAACTGCCCAACATATGCAATCTAGAACATGTAAATGCTGTTGGATCAGAGTTGCAGGGAACGTGTGGTACGATCCTTATGATCTTTTTGAACTTTCAAACCTCCATTATTGACTAATGATGTTTGACACGCTTGGTGATATGGATTCTAGAGGCATTTAATGACTTCCCCTTTACAATATTTGACCTTTTGGGAGCACACATGCACACACTGGTCTTCGATGCCTCCTTTCGGCCCCAAAGGTCAAGTGATTACTATGACAGTTTATACGCTCATGTCTGAATTACTTGATTTTCCACCCTATGACACGCTGACGTAATTCATTTAAACTAAAGAGAAGAGATGACTTTGGCTAGGTCATCACAGGTCATTCAAAGGAGCATCTAGGATCACGTAAGTATTAAAACAACTGGGAATAACGAGCTACACAGGTACACGTTAATATTTTCAATTTATTTATGTATTATCATAGTTTTCTTAATCACTAAACTACCTCTACTTTGATTGTATGAAAAATTCTCCCGACTACCGAACAGAGTTCTTCCTGTGACCTCACCGAAGAACTAAAAGAAACACTGAAACTAAATCGTCGAAGCATTGAAGGATGTCAGGCTCCCTGAGTTCGACACCCCTAATAAATTTATCAACCTGAGCGACGTGTTCCAATAATATGTTGAACATGACTCACTTTGGACCAAAGAATTCACAAAGATAACTGGTGCAAGGCTAGGGCAATTACAACAGTTCCCAAAACATCTGATCAAAGCCCGAACCATGCTTCAGCAATTAAACTTCAGTCTACCAAAGTACCGAGCGCATGCAGTAGACATTAGAGGGATATATGCAGATCCAATGGAACAACACAAATTTCTATGGGCCAACACTTGTGAAGAACTATTTATCAGTTGGTGTCAATACGAAAGGAGACACCCTTTTCAAGAAACATTTTGGGTGGACTGTTGAAGAAACTGTTAGATGATAATGCCACATGACAATTTTTTTTTGGTTCAAATTGTACTTAGCCGTTAATTTCGGTTGAATTTTATGTTATAAATAAGGACATCGACCAATTAGTCAAGGGCCAATGGTTGTTGTAAGAACTCTTTATTTTTGGTTGTTGATAACTATTTTGAGACTGCTATAAACTAAGAAGTCCTTATGGACCAAAGACAAGCTATTTTTATCAGATATATGTGATTGGAGTTGGAGAAGAATCATTTTTTATCCTGTTCCATGAATGATGCAGTAAATGAGTAAGAACAATTAATTTTGTTGTCAAGTTATCTGGTGCAATGTTTTGATGTTCTTTTCTTTAATGATGAAGATAAAATCATTGTGTTGTTATGTGATGAATGTTATGGTAGATGAATTAATTTTCTTACCGTGATCTTGATTAGATATGTGTTTTCTTTCTGTTAATTAGTTTTCTTAGACAATAATTAGATGCTCATTTCGTTAATTTATTAGTACTAGGCCCTTTGGCATAGAATCATGGTCTACATGTTTGAGCAGTGGGTTATCCCAAGCTCAACCTCTTCCCAATAGTTAAAACTTGTCCTGTTATTTTTCAAGTTGGTTTATACTGGCTTGCATATCTCATACCAACCCCGCCCAAGAGAAGTATAGAAAAATAATCATCTTAACTGAAGGAAGAGACTTCACAAGAAAATATAAAGACCATCGATAAATCGGTTGGATCGCAAGATCTGGAGAACCGTTCCATCTTAAACGCTGCAGAGTCTAATTGGGCCTCGGTGGCGGGTTTGGTTCCTGCTTTTGAGTCAAGGAATTTAAGACCCATCAACAGAATTGGTGCTAGAAGGAAGGCCTGAGAATGAATGGATGAGTATATAATTTATATAGTATTTCGAATAGCCTGCAGATTCGTAGTGGTCCACATGCATGGCTAGTCATTCAACAGACGACCCACACTTACTGAGTACTCCCGAAGCAGGTAACTCACCCTAGCCTGAGGAAGAACCTTTTCACCCTAAAACACCTTACGCCCTTCCTCACGAGGAAGTGAACCAGTTCCATAGAATCACTAGAGCCTATGCCCGACAAATCGACATGTTGTCCTTAGCTCCTATCCTTCCTTGAAGAAAACAACAAAGAAGACCAGTGGTTAGTAATTTCGAAAAAAAAATTGTACACTCCATAGAATACTTGATAGATTTCACGATTACCGAAATCCAAGAGCCTCTTGATCTAATACCTGAAATTCCAGCCGGCAATATCTCTGAGCCAAACAATTTTTCGGAAGAAGAGGAGCTCAACTCATATTTTGAAGATATGGAAGGTAATAATGATCATGGAGAGGAAAGGGAAATCCCACTCCAAGACAACCAACTTTGGTTGGCAGGAGACGTCGTGGCCGTCACTAGACAAGTACAGAATCTTTCCTGGTACCCAAAAAAGATGCACCCCAAGTATGATCCCAAGACTTCAGTTTTACCTGAAGATCATATCAAGAAATTCGTACTTGCGATAAGGTTAATGAACGTTCAACATGAAGACGTAGTCTGCAGAATTTTTCCCTACATGTTTGAAAATTGATCTTCCACGTGGTATTTTAATTTGTGAGTAGGATCTATAACCAGCTGGACTAAGTTCCAAAAATAATAACCAGCTGGACTAAGTTCCAAAAATAATAACCAGCTGGACTAAGTTCCAAAAATATTTTTTAGACAAATTTGTAGAAGAAACTACTATGGGAGCCCTGATGGTTGAGTTGTTCGCAGCCACCATGACCCCAAAAGAGAGGGTCAAAGATTCACGACCATTTTAAACAAATTCCATATCGTGGAGAAACCAACTCAAGAATTTCAAATTGAGGTTTATGCCAATGCACTTCCAGCTTCTATTGCTATGTTTGTGAAAAGAGCTGCTAAGCAAACCCTTGCAGAAAATTTTGAAGAAGCCAAGATGATAGAGTTCCATATGAAAGGATGTAAGGAAGGTTGAGCTTCTTTAGCAAAAAGAGAGACCCATCCCCCTCCTAGGAGACGACTCCTTTTAAATAGACCGTCGGGGAAACCAACTGAACAAACTCTCGACAACGGTAATGGGGATATAGAGGATCTGCAACGCATGGTTAAGAAATTATCAAATGAGATTATAGACATGAAGAGAAGCACATGGGAGGGAAACCAAGGCCAAAGGCCCTATAAGCCTTTCTTTAAAAGAAAGCCTCTGTTCAAAGCAATTGAACCTCCCCCAGCCAACTTAAATATTGATCTAGGGAACGTCGTGTCTGATTATTTCTGCACGTATCACCAGGAAAACCAGTCTGAAATAAACTACCCCCAATGGGTACACACCATGAATTTGATGGCCAATTGATTCCTAGATGAAGTCTCCCTAACCGAACAGCGAAGTAGTTCGGCTATCAATAGTGTCGATCAGGAAGAGAATGATCCACCCACGAGACACGGTCGTGCTGATGTGGTATCCTAACCTAATCATTCCTTCTAGTGACCTATTTGAGTCCCAGGAATGACCCACAAAAGTCTTGGCGATACAGATGCTTAGTAAGAGTCTGTCTAGATCGAAAGATGTCGACGTCACCCAGGTCTCGAAGAGTAAGGAAACTCTCGATCGCCCGAAAACGCCTTCCACTTTTGGCAAGAAGCCTATAAGCATTCACACCCGAGAATTGACCAAACTAGATTATAACATGGTCAAAGATTTGAAAAAGTTAAGGGCCAACATATCCATTATGGACATGTGTAGGTTTCCCCAGCAGAAAGACTTTCTGCTGCAGGCTCTAAACTCCATAGGAAACCCGGCGGAGGCAAGCGATCTGGAAAGAAATATGTCTTCCACGGATTCGGTGAGAAAGCCCACTGTGAACACCTATTCGAGAGATAGGAGGGAAAATCCCTTTGTTCCACATTCCCTCCTGACGTTTGAAGTCTTCAACAGGAACCTTCACAATTGCTTGGTAGATTTTGGGGCATCCTCCAACATGATGTCCTTGGCCATTTGTAATAAATTAGGCACTGTCCCTCTCAAAAGTGATAAGCATGTCATACAATTAGATAGAACCCAAGTCAAGGTCATGGGATAACTCAAATATGTGATGATCAGGATAGCTACACATCCTAATTTTATGCAAGTGATTGACAACATTATAGTAGATATCCTAGAGGCATATGGGATATTGCTGAGCCAAGATTGGTATGAAAATCTCAATGGATGTTTCAGTACATATTGGGCACACCTTTAGCTACCACTGAAGGGATACAACAACATGATCAGGATCGATAGAGAGAAATATTTGAAGCATACGGTCACTGATCTAGAAACCCCGAACGAACCCACATCCACGGACTTTCCCATGTTGGGGAATTATTCCTGTGATTCCCATTTCAGGAACTTTTCTCCTCTCCTATATAATGTTTCATTTACCCAAAACTCTAAAATGATTTTCCAATAAGAATCACCGATGTCGACGGGAGACTCTCTCTTCTGTCAAAACTTCATGCTTGGACTTGTGGGAGAAAAGATCGGAGAGAAAAACATTAAAGAGGAAAGAGAAAGGAGTGATTGTCGTTCAACCATTTGGATCCTCTATTTTGATGGATCTAAATCATAAGAAGGGTTAGGAGCAAGGTGCATCCTTATTGGCCATAAAGATAAATGTCATTTCATTTCCTGTAGACTAGAATTCGAATGTACCAACAACATTGCTGAGTATGAAGCTCTAGTAAAAGGATTAAAGAAAGCCATAGATCTGGATGTCAAAAATTTGAAAGTTTTTGGAGACTCTGAAATTATTGTTAGACAAGTAAGGAATACTATACATTGAAATTTGCCTCATCTTAAGAACTACCAGCAGGAGGTGCATATATTAATAGAGCGCTTTGAGGATTTCAATATCACATGGATTCCTAGGGAAAAGAATATTATTGCCGACTCCTTAGCCACAGTTGCTTCCAGACTATCGCTTCTAGAAGATTATGAAGCCTCTCGATTCACTGTAGAATTGATATACAAACCATCGATACCTAATAACATTTCTAATTGGAAAGTCTTTGAGGGAGATGAATAGATCATAAACTTATTAACCAACCAAGATGATTCCAAAGATCTCACTATTGACGATGAAGAGTTCTAAGAGAAATCAACAGGAACCAATCTTCGGACAAAACCGAAGGCTCACACAATCCCTAGGGGGGTAGCTAATCTAGAGAATTTGTTTGATCTGAAGGAACGATTTAAAGGACCTAAAAACACAAAGACTGGTAGCTCTTGCCCCCTTCATGACACTGTAAATATTGGAAACCCGAAGAATTTGAACCTCGGCGAAGCCATATCTAAGGAAGAGAGGAAAGCCTACCTCAAATTATTTAGACAATATCAAGACATCTTCGCATGGTCCTATAAGGATTTTAAAATGTATGACACCCGCATTATTCAACACATCATCATGTTGAAACCCAAAATAAAACCTTTCCAGCAAAAGATCTGAAAGTATCATCCATCCCTGGAACCTCTCATGTATCAGAAGTTAAGAAAGCTTTTAGATGTGAAGATAATTTTCCAAGTTAAGCATTCTACCTGCGTAGAAAATCTTGTTCTGGTGAGGAAAAAGTCAAGAGAAATTTGATTATGCGTGGATTTCTGGAACCTCAACGGAGCTTCTGAAAAGGACAATTATCTTGTCCCGTCAATGGAACAACTCTTGCAGACCGTGTTGGGTTCAGATATTTTCTCCCTGCTAGATGGTTTCTCAGGCTACAACCAAGTATTGGTTTTAGAAGAAGATCATTTAAAAACCACCTTCCAAACCAAATGGGGAACCTTCGCTTATAAACGCATGACTTTCGGGTTAATCAATGCAGGAGAAACCTTCCAAAGGGCCATGGATGTAACATTCTAGGGACTTATCAATCGATGTGTGGTGATGTATTTAGATGAAGTTAAAGTGTACTCGAAGAATAGAGAAGATCACATTTGACACTTAACTCAGATTTTCGAGAGATGCAGGAAATACGATATATCTCTAAACCCTAAGAAAACTATTTTTGGTGTCGAGGAAGGTAAGATGTTAGGCCATATTATATCGCAAGTAGGGATTCACATAGACCCTGAAAGGATTAAGGCCATAGCTCAAGTCCCGCTACCCCATAACAAGAAATATATGCAGTCCTTTTTCGGGAAAATCAACTTTGTAAGGAAATTCACTCCCGACTTTGTCAAAATCATCAAACCCTTACAAAATATGATCCGTAAGGATGCCAAATTTAAGTGGGATGATGAGAGAAAAGACACCTTTGGCAATATCAAAGTTGCCATATCCCAGGCCCCGGTGTTGCAAAGTCCCAATTTTAATAGAGATTTTTCCCTCTATGCTTTTGCCTCCTACCAATTGCTAGTTGTGGTTTTGACTCAAAAGAATGATGACAACAACAAAGCCCCAGTGTCATTTATGAGTACCAATATTCAAGGAGTTGAGCTCAATTACCCTACCATAGACAAATAGGCCTATATGGTCTATAAGGCAGTCAATCATTTCAGGTCTTACATCCTCAAGAATCACACTAAGGTGATTGTGTCACACCTTGCAATCTGATCCCTGTTTACCCAACAAGAAATGGGGGAAAGGAGAGGGAACTGGATGGTAGTAGTCCGGGAATTTGATCTAGATATAAAACCTTCCAAACTAGTAAAAGGAGAAGGTTTGTGAAAGCTCGCAACCGAAGCCCAGGATCAAGCAATTCCAGATTCCAGGTGGGAAAATGAAATAACACTATGGTGTAATTAAATAGCATACATCTCCCCAGGACAAGGCTCCTGGTACAAGGATTTAACTTATCTTCTACATCATGGGACTTGTCCCAAGAACCTCAACCTTAGGGAAAGGAGAGCCTTGAGGTTAAAATATGCACAACATCGCCTTATAAATTTGGTGCTCTTCTGGATCAACTATGATGGAGTACTATTGAGATGTCTCGAACGAGAAGATGTTGATAAAGTGTTAAAAGAACTCCACGATAGCCCCATCGGGGGACATGTTGTAGGAAACACCACCGCTCATAAGATTCTGAGAGCCGACTATTACTGGCCCACCTTATTCAAAGACATCATACCTACACTAGGAACTGTAATACTTGTCAAATAAGCATTGGAAAGGAGAAAGGGGAAGTAGTCCCACTTCATCCTGTGATTTTCTCGAGGCCTTTTGAACAATGGGGGTTAGACATAATAGGGGAAATTACCCCAATCTCTTCAAAATTGCACAAGTATATTCTTACTACCACCAATTATTTCAAAAAATGGGCAGAGGCCATTCCTCTAACTCGGGTAAATGAGAAGGTTGTAATCCAATTTATAGAACAAAAACTGATCACAAGGTTTGGTGTTCCCTCTGTTCTGGTCTTTGACAATGCAGCTTATTTCTCTTCTACCTTATTGACAGAGTTTTCTATGGACAAAGAGATCATAATCAAGTACTCCGCAAATTATTACCCGAAGGGAAACGGTGTGGTGGAATCAACAAATAAAAACCTCGTAAGGATATTAAAGAAGATAGTTATGTATAACCAAAGAAATTGGCATAATCTACTTCATAATTCTCTATGGGTCGATAGGGTCACACCGAAAGAAGCTATAGGAAATTCCCCATATTTTCTAGTTTATGGGAAAGAAGCCATATTCCCAAATGGGCTCTATCTTCCATCTCTTCAATTGGCCCAAGATTCCAACGAGGAACCATCCTTGACCATGCAACAAAGAATAAACACTTTGCTCATGCTGGAAGAAGAAAGAGAAAAGGAAAAGTCAAAATTCCTAGCCCACCAACAAATAGTGAAAAGATGGTTTGATAAGCATAAGGCTAAGGAAAATAACTTTGAAGTAGGAGACTTAGTCCTGAAGTGGGATAGGGAAAATGAACCAAAAGGGAAACACTCCAAGTTCTAGAGCCTATTGCTTGGGCCTTTCCAAGTGGCCAAGAAAATCGGGGCAGGTACTTATTGGTTGGAAAATCTGGGGGGGGGGGGG
>ML777297.1:936139-955629 GCA_009831015.1 Picea engelmannii | reverse complement strand
TATATATATATATATATATATATATAATATACATGTATGTATGAATAAATATGTCTGCTTTGTGTTCTGCGTGGAATTATTACCCTAAGGGAAACAAATGGGAACCAAAGATTCTGCATTCGCCCAGTGAATCACCATTTGTTGAGCACTCAACACACCCTAAAAGGTCTATGACTATTTCCTTTTGGGTACCACCCAATATTTTACATTTTGATTGTTTTCGCTTCGGTATGAAACTGATACTTTCACTTATCTTATGTGTTTCATGTTTGAATTGATTAAAGCTCACTTGAACATACAACAAAGAATTATCTTAACTCTAAAAGATACTTAACAACTACTCAAGGAATCGACGACCCAGAATTTTCCCAGACTCTCTTTAGAAGTTTGACATCGGTAAGCGTTAAAGGTGATGAAAATCGACTGAGAAGTCAAAATAGCCGAGCACCTACCTTCATCGGCGTCGGCTGATGAAAGTGTTTCTTTTCTATGAGTAGGCCTCAGGAAGGATCTTGCCAAAGATCGATCCATCAGTTTTGGCGGAAAGGTGTAACAGTAAGCGCCGTGCATAAAGAAGAGTGACACTACTGATCGCCAAACCCCCGAAACAAGTTCGGCATCGATGATTGAAAAATGATTAATTTCTTATTGTAACAATAACCCCAATACCACCTGGTATCGATAGTCTTGGCGACTAATAGTTTCTTAGTGCTTTTGATGCAAGCAAGATCCCGGATTTGACCCTTACCCACTAGCCGAATACCTTTTGTTTTTATGATTAAATTTTTCTAATGATCCAGGGTTGGTAACGCCATGGAAGCATCAATTGACATATAAAATTTTACAAGGGAAAATATTAACAAACTCACAGTGTAAAAATGAGGATCACAAGAATCTAATAATTTATGAGAAAAAGACTCAGATAAGAGAACACGGTTAATTTTTGTATTTAAAAGAAAGTGTGGTACATTCAAAACACTATCGTTATTTAGCACTAAAGTTTCCTACCGAGTTCGGATTACATAAAATAAGCCACACCAACACCGCAACCAACTGGCCCGGTGGCAGTGAGACCAAAAATATCTTTACAACAAAAGAGCAAAAGAAAATTTTATCAAGAGTCGCTTAGGAAAGTACAAGGCACATAACCACCCATTATGCATCCCCTACACACAAACCTTTCCCTAGGTTACTACTCACACCTTTCACTTTGTTCTTTTATCCTGCCAACCTCTACGCCTCAAGCAACTACACAATTGTATCTTGCACTTCCCTAAGTCATCTCTGCAACCAAACCAGGCTTCCTGTGCGACACTGCGATGACAGTATCTCCTAGTCTTTTGCCACCAAATGACGCCGCAACTCTCTATTTTCTTAGTAGAGTTCGGCTATTGCAAGTTGAGCCTGCTCTAACTTCTAAGAGGGACTTTTGATGGAAGTGCCCGAAAATTTTTCCCTTCCCTTTTGTCTCCCACCTCCTCTAACAGTAGTCCCAACCAGCTCCGACCAGTTAGTAAGCATCGCAGGCTCCTCAAGGGGTGGATGTGCACTCAACCTGGCTGGGAGGCAGTCCTCCTCTCCTTTTTCTATATATTTCCTAGGCCTTCCTCTTCTCTATGGTTTTAGCTCCAAAGAAGGCATGTTTCGCAGCATGGCTCTTTCATATGTACCTTTTTCCACCCCAAACTCCACTAGAGATGGTGATGTCGTCTCCAAGCAAATTCCTGTACCTCCTGTTGGAGCTTCAAGTACTTAGGAAGCTAATAAGAAATATTCCCAGGCATGCTGGGACTCAAACCTAGCACTCTGACTGCCTGTCAAACCCCACCCCATGTTTGAAGGAAACCCCATGACGCAAGAGCGTAGGGACCCGGGCGTCTACAGGTGATAAAGAATATTACGTGGGAATTCGCCAAGATAAATTCGTCAGACCAAAATTCCAGAGGATTTAAGCTCGACACATGCATTCCCCAAAGATCTCCTAGAATATATATAGAAACGAAGGAGCGAAACATAGCATGCCAATAAAACACCCACGCCTCATGACATGATGTTTTGGAAGCTCGATGTGCCAAAACTGCCCAACGGATGCAATCCAGAACATGTAAACATCTTCGAATCGGAGTTGCAGGGAACGTGCGGTATGATCCTTCCGATATTTTTGAACTTTTGAACCTCTGTTATTGACAAATGATGTTTGACATGCTTGGTGATATGGATTCTAGAGGCATTTAATGACTTCCCCTTTACAGTATCCAACCTTTTGGGAGCACACACGTGCACACTCGTCTCCGATGCCTCCTTTCAACCCCAAAGGTCAAGTGATTACTATGACAGTTTATACGCTCATGTATGTTGTACTTGATTTGCCACCCTATGGCACACTGGCGTAATTCATTTAAACTAAAGAGAAGTGGCGGCTTCAGCTAGGTCATCATAGGTCATTCAAAGGAGCATATGGGATCACATAAGTATTAAAACGACTGGGACTAGCGAGCTACACAGGTATGCATTAATATTTTCGATTTATTTATGTCTTTTCATAGGTTGCTTAATCACTAAATTACCTCTACTTTGATTGTAGGAAAAATCCTCCCGACTATCGAATAGAGCTCATCCTATGACCTTGTCAAATAATTAAAAGAAACATCGAAACTGAATCGCCGGAGCAATGAAGGATGTGAGGCTCCCTGAGTTCAGTACCCCCGATGAATTTATCAACTTGAGTGACGTGTTCCAGTTATATGCCAAACATGACTCACTTTGGACTGAAGATTTCACAAAGATAACTAGTGCAAGGCTAGGGCAATTACAATAGTTCACAGAACATCCGATCAGAGCCCGAACCATGCTTCAACATTTGAACTTCAGTCTACCAAAGTACCGGACACATGCAACAGACATCAGAGGGATATATGCGGCTCCAATGGAACAACATATATTTCCATGGGACAACACTTGTGAAGAACTATTTATCAGCTGGTCTGAATATGAAAGGAGTCACCCTTTTCAAGAAACATCTTAGGTGGACTGTTGAAGAAATTGTTAGATGATAACTCCACGTGGTGATTTTTGTTTGGTTCAAACTGTACTTAGTTATTAATTTCAATTGAATTTTATATTATAAATAAGGACATTGACCAATTAGTCAAGGGTCGATGGTTGTTGTAAGAACTCTTTCTTTTTGGTTGTTGATAACTATTTTGAGATTTCTATAAACTGAGAAGTCCTTCTAGACCAAAGACAAGTTATTTTCATCAGATGTATGTGATTGGAGTTGGTGAAGAATTACTTCCTATCATGTTCCATGAATGATGCAGTAAATGAGTAAGAACAATTAATTATGTTATCAAGTTATCTGGTACAATGTTTTAATGTTCTTTACTGTAACGATGAAGATAAAATCATTGTGTTGTTATGTGATGAATTTTATGGTAGATGAATTATTTTGCTTACCGTGATCTTGATTACATATGTGTTTTCTTTATGTTAATTAGTTTTCTTGGACAGTAATTGGATGCTCATTTGGTTAATGTATTAGTACTAGGCCCTTTGGCATAGAATCATTGTCTGCATGTTTGACCAACGGGTTATCCCAAGCTCGACCTCTTCCCAATAGTTAAAAATTGTCATGTTATTTGTCAAGATGGTTTATATTGGCTTGCATCTCTTATACCAGCCCCACCCAAGAGAAGTACAGAAAAAGAATTGTCTTAACTGAAGGAAGAGCCTTCACAAGAAAACATAAAACCCATCGATAAATGGGCTGGATCACAAGATCTGGAGAACCATTCCATATTAAACGCTGCAGAGTCTAATTGGGCCTCGGTGGTAGGTTTGGTTCCTGCTGTTGAGTCAAGGGATTTAAGATCCATCAACAGAATGGAAAAATAAAGTAGAGTATTGGGAAAAAGTTCTTGATACATTAGATTAAATCTACAATGATCATACAATAGTGGAAGGAAGTGATTCATTAACTAAGGATTCATGGCCCAAGACTTAATAATGAAATATTTTGATCATTACAAGGGTAAACCTAGACTTAATAATGAAATATTTTCTCTTATGGACTTTAAAATGTCGACAAATTCCTATAATAAAATATAGTACTCATTGTTATAAATAAAATTGTTATAGTAACAAACACATTGGCATTATTTCATTCAATTATAGCTTTATAGGTCACTCGAAAATGGTGTATATCTCCTATACTTACTATAGTAACTCATTGTTGAGACACAATAGTTATTATAATATCAAATTATAACTAAAATCCAGGTTAATAATAGTAATAAACATTTATTATTAATTCCATTAAATAAATTTCTATGTGAGAAATTTCTTACAAATCTATTATTCATAATGTAATCCTTGATCAACTTAACTTTCAACAGAAAATATACATAATAATAACAAAAATAAATTCTGGTATTATTCTAATTTATAATTGATCTAGATTGTTAAAATAATAAAATTAATACGTAGTAACTCTTATATAATGTTTTCCTTTGTAGACAATAAAATGGTGTCAACAGGTCCTAATACAATAAAATATAGTACTCAATATAGACAGTATTACTTACTATGTCTAGAATTAAAATTGTTACAATAGTAAGAAACACATTGGTATTCTGTCTTTAAATAGATTTTATATAGGTCACTCTAAAATTGAGTCAACCTTCTACTAGTATATTAACTCAACACTAGTTAGTATATTAAATTATAATTAAATTAGTTAATAATAGTAAGAGACACACTTTTAATGTTATTAAATAATCTTAGTCAACTTGGCTTTTAATACAAGTTGTAAATAATATTAATACAAATAATGTAAGGAATCCAAGTCTAAGACTTGAAATATTTGCTTCTACAAGTTTATGTAAATTTGATTTTATATAGTTTATCATGATAAATTTATCACAAAAATGGTGAATATATACATTCAAAGTAGTGAACTAGGCAATTTTCTAATTCCTCCATTTGAAAAAACACAATCTTGCTAATTTAATTTGAAATTCTAGATCCATTATTTCTGATTTAGATCCATTCTTTTACTTAACACACTTGTTAAAATGTAATTAAATCAAGATCCATTGTTTTGATCTAGATCCACTTAACTTTCAATAGAAAAATATAAATAATAATAATGGAAATAAATTAAAATAATACAAGAGAGTTTATAACGATACCTTTATAACAAAAAATGGTGAATATATACATTCAAACTAGTGAATTAAGCGATTTTCTTATTTCTTATTTTGAAAAAACTCAATCTAGTTAAAGTTATAGAATTTTAGATCCACTGTATATTTCCAAATTTAATGAAATATGTGTTACAACAACATTAGGATTTGGAACTCTAGGTGTTCTGGGTCTATGTTCTTCAATTCTTTCATTTCTTATTCTATGATCATGTAATGGAGATCTCATGTTTGGATTTGGTGGAATGAGATTCCCACTTCTCTTGAGTCTAATAATATCATTATGTATTTGTTTAATTGTTCTATTTATCTGGGCCATCTCTATTTTGTGTCTTATTTCTTGTTCAACTCCAAGATCGTTTCTCACATTAGGGGAAACACCTTGAAGGATTGCTCCACCAATTGCTCAATTTTTAGAACTTCTGGAACTATATGGTCATTGAGGTGATATTGATATATTGGTTATTTGTATTTTCACCTTTCCAAGAATAATATTAGGATCAACATTGGGCTCTAACATGTATTCTTCCATCTTTGTTGCTTCCTTAGTTGATTCATTCAAATCATTTATTTGTGAAGCTCTGATTGTAGAATTAAAATTTGAAGGCATTCCATTCTTATAACACCTGAATATGACAGGATCGTTTGGGTGTTGAGATTATGGGATTTGATTCAGTGTTTTAAAGAATCATAAATTAAAACCTTTGGTTCTTTCTCCTTTCTTGAGATGGATTTGGGTAAAATGAACAATCAAAGTATGATATGCAATTGGTGGTGCATACATAGTCATGAGCATACTTCCTAAATCATCAAATGAACCAATTGATCGATATGGGAGGGAGAAATACCATTCATAGGCTAGAAATATCAAAGTTTGTAGAAAAAACATGAGCATTACATCATCATGCTCAATCAAATGAATATAAAAAACACTTCAAAATCGATCCATGTGTATTTTTGGATCCATAATCTCATCACCTGACAAGATAGGTAAAACACCTTGAAGGAGGGTTGGTAATGTGTGTTGTTCTCCCTACAAATTAAGTGGGTTGGGCCTAGCCCTTCTTGTTGGGTTTCTTTATCTTTCATTTCTTTCTCTTTCCTCATTAGTAATTTCATTTGTTGGTTCTTCTCAGTCACTCATGATTAATACCTCACTTGTTTCTAACCTTGAACTTTGGCCAACTTGTTGAACCAAAATCTCATTACTTTTACTTATTGTTAATGGACCCTTGTATGATTCCATCTTTTCTTGGATTCACAATTGTCTTCTTTGTCTTAGGACTATTGTTTTTTCTTCTTGGAAAGAACTTCCTAAGTTGTTTCAAGTTTAGCATGACTCCTTTATGTTGTAATTGCTAGGTCATACAACTGGTGCAAGATACTTCTTTGATCTCTTAATCCAATTTTTATTTGGGTTTGGTTGGGTTTTGGTAGAGTCATTAAAATTTTTATCTACAAAACCAACCTTTTGTTCTCCCCAGTAAAGTCGCCAAAAATGTTGATCTAAAAGACTATCTTACTATCATTAAGTCAACCTCACGAAGATAAATCCTCCTGTGTTTTTAATGAGGTGGTACTCTTGTATTTTGAATAACATACAAGAACATAAAAAGGCATGAGAGAGGACCAGGTTGATTCTTGAAATAAATATTCACATGCAAAGAATACATGATAAAGGGCTAGGTATCTTGTAGAAAGAAAATATTTACAATATATTACAAAATTTATAAACCAAAAGAGTATGTAGTAAAAAAAAACGACATTTCCATCACACCATTCATCAAAGTAGAACATAATATTCAACAAAAGAGAAAGGAAATTATGGACCACATATGGTAGAAAAATCTAGATGATCATTTCATTAAATCGAATAAAGATTATGATAGACACATATCTGAAATATCACACTTAAATTAAAAGTCTTGAGAAATCAATAATGTTATGTCCCAAATTAGTTCTCTGGGAACCTAAAAAAATAATAGATTTCTTTAAATAATAGGCAGTAATGTCTTGAAATACAAATTAAAGGAGACTTCATTTATCCTTCAAAGAGATTGGGATGGGGCTCCCGTGGACCATAAAATTAAAGAGACCTAGAAGACACAAGAAAAATAGCCAAGGGTCAACCTCAAGTTTCAAAGGTTGCTTGGAACAAAAAATTCAATATGACAAATGACTGCAAAAGAAGGATGGCAAGGGCGATAATAGGGTTGCTACTTGACTTATTTTTATAGAAATCTTTTTTGAAATCGTTACTTAATTGTTGATGTTATTTTATAGATGGTTGGTGTACTAGAGGTGGCATAACCATTGTAACTGCTTCATGTTGATCTATCTTGATGATCTTGATTAGGGATTTTCTTAGCCACTCTTCTATGTATTCCCTCATCGGGGCCACTGTGATCTCATGCTTGGTTTTTATTTCAAATAGCTCTCTCCATTTCTCTTAGGTCAATACCCAATTGGTGCAACGTGTTGTCAATGTCATCATTCTTGTTAATGTATTGGACCAACCACCTTTCAACTTCATCTTCGAAGAATTCTATTAAGTCAGTGAACTCACTCGTTCGTGCAACTTTTAATTCTTCGAGTTGATCCAATAGTTTCTCTTTAGACATAATTTTTCTGTCCATTAAAAAATTTGGGCCGTCAAGTTCTTTTGTGAGATCAACATGTTTTAAGAAAAGTTCACCCATCTTACTTTTTACAGCATCCATCTCGTTGAACATTTCTCTTAATATTTTAATTATTTTCAACAAGCAGGCATTGATTTGCTTCATTTGGGTACTATATGGAAGTTTTTGTTCTATTCTGTGGTTGTCACTTAAAATTGAAACTTTTATCGTGAATGTTCCCACATCCTCGTAAAAACCTTCATCATTTTCCATATATTTTTGGAGATATTCTTTGAAATGCATAGTCCTCATTGAAAAACTGGTAGAGCTATGTGCAAGCTCCCATATTTCTTGTATTAATTCTATTCTTTTTTGAATTCCATCAACAACATACTTTCTCATTGCCAACAACAAACTAGATGAACCTTTCAACTTATTGTTTCTTTGTGTAATGTCCTCTAGGGTAAGTGTTGGTTGAATTGTGGTTAATGGCTCAACAAACAATGGTTTAGAAATCAGAGTTATCTCTAATTCCTTTATGTTTTTTCCTTTAAAATTAAATTTTCTTTTGTCTATATTACAAACTTATTATTTTAGTTCCTCTCTATTTTCCTCATGAAATTGTACAATTTTTGAAGGTGCAACCCCATGGAAATCAATTTATGATTGTCATTTTTCAGACACTTTCTTGTTTTTCATGTTTACCTTCCCTATTAACAATTTTTTGGATTTTTTATTGTAGGTCGCATGGTGAAGTGTTACATATTATTCTTCAAATATTTTTGGTCCTTGGGTGGCCAGAGCTTTAGTAATTTCCTGGGTTTCGATAACTTCATCTACATCCATTACTCAGGGATTTTCTTGAATTTCAGGTATTTCTAGCCTCGTTTTCTGGGGCTCTCTTTTTTTTAGATGAGGTATGCACAACATGTGATTTTTCAAGATTTTTCTTCATAAGGTCTTTGTCACTGCCATCATTTGAGTTTATGACATGTGTTTTCCTTGTTTCTAGACCACTACTTATTGTTTTTTTTCAGTCGGGGTACTTATTTGTGAATCACTAGGAGAATTGGGGTTTTTGTTTATTACTTTTCTACCCTTTTGTCAATGACACTCATTAGTGCTAGCTAACTCTTCGATATCATTCAAGACTTCATTGACTTAGGTCTCGAGGATATTTAAATTGTCCCCTCCTTCTTCCTTAAATTGTTTAGACTTAGTGAAATAATAAGAATATCCCAACAGGGACATGTGTGCAGTAAATATATCATTAGGGTCGAAACCCTCAATGCATTAAACTTCCTTCAAGACAAGTTGATCAAATTTTCTTGCAAATTCATCCAGATGAGAGATATGATTTTGATCTATAAACTATCATGGATATTCCACTGGAACGGTTCCTCACAATAGATCCAATAAATAAAACTGAAATCTACACTATGAAGGTTAAATTCCTTTAGATTCTATAATATTTACTTATTGATTTTCTGCTTATGCATGAATTAAATAAAATCTAGAAAATAGAGAATAGTAAAGTAAAATCACACACCATCCACAAGATGACACAAATATTTTCTCTAGGAAACCCTTATGGGAGAAAACCAAACTAAAAGGTGAGGTTTCTCTGATCTCTTTTCTTTGGTATGGAAATAATGCAAATACAAAGGAGAAGGCACTCTCTATGGAGTTACATTAGACCTATGGCATTGTTACACATTATTTTGGTCACCCTAATGATGGTTACATAAACATGTGTTCAGGTTCCCAATATGATATTTTTCCTGAGAAAATAAACCTCTTTCCACCCTTGCAAGATGCATTTTTGGGAGGCCACCGCAGGCTGCTCCCTTTACACAACGTGAAAATCCCTTATTTCCACAGGCTGAACTATAGCCAGCCCATGGGACTTCTACAGGCTGCTATATAGGTAGGTCATGACGACACTTTAAAACTAAAAGAGGAAAGAAGTTCTAGAAGCTTCTGGAAGTGGAATCTTCTAGAAATATGAGGTGGCGTCTGTATGGTTACGATCCTATTGACTTCTCTGATTTGATGGGATCATCCTCATCTCTTTAACCACTTCAGTTTATCTTATATAATGATAGGCTTCTCATGGAAAAGGTTGGAGGTACAATCATAAAGAAGCATAGAGGCTGAAGACTATGTGAAGAATCCTATTTCAAGTGATGCTTGAGGTCTCCATTCATTCATCAAGCTTTTGCGAAAAGTATTCATGCAAATGTAGGAGAAAATGTATGTGTGTGTCAGAACAAAGGGCCACTGAAAGGGAACTTGTGACATCAAGGTGATTCAGTTGTATCTTCTACCTTTCATTAATATAATACGGTGGCACGTCTCTTTCCCATAAAATGATTGATATTTTATTATATGACTCCTTGATCACATGTTTAGGTTGTCATTGAATTTCACTATTGTTGCTTTCACGTTGTTTGATTTGTGTTATTGCAGATCTGATCTCATAGGAACATTGGAGTAAGACAGGATCAACAAAGACATAAGGAAGCGATTCATAAGGTATGTTATCTATTCCTTCTTTGGTAGTTAAAGTCAATGATTGAAACCTAGGGAAAGCATCTTGTTCCATCTTGTTTTGTTCTAGATCCAGGTGGACCTAGGGGGATTAGTTCATGTCTGCATCTACCAATTTACCCATTAACAAAATTGATGACTCCACTAGGGAAGTACAACTTGATTGTGGTTTTTTGTTGGCCATTTTCTCATAGCCTATTTTTTACATTTTGTTTCAGTCTTTGAGTCTGTGGGAGATCAAATTTTTTATTTTTGTGAAATATTTCCACACTGCACCTTATAGGTAGATCATGGAAACCTTCTGTTTTCGCACCCTAATGGTCCGTTTCAGTGCAGGATTTCCATGACCTGCATGATTATTGGCCTATGAAAACCACTCATTTTCGCACTGTGTTATACTGCTTGCCCGCGACGGTGTTTGAAAACTTTTTGGATTGGTTCTTGACCTCTACTCTTGCCTAGTTTTTTCTTCAGTCAATTGGAAAAGAGTTTTTAATACCAGTTCCTGACTGCTTCTGATTGTTTCAACCTAATCTTGATTAATTTCATAGATCAAACACCTCTCTTTTGATCTTTTTTTTTATCTTTGTTTTTATCGACAAGGATATAATATCTGGACTTGTGTCCGAGTGCTTGCTCGATCAAAGATTTTGTTCCGGATTTGGATTTGTAAGTTGGTTGCATCTTCTGGATTGCTTAATGATTAGAAAAACATTTATTGTTCATATTTGAACAGACATTTTCTTATCAAATTTTATTTTTATCTCCATTGAAAGATCTATTTGGGTGTTTGTTGAGTGTTTTATTTTCATTGGTTTCTTATCCTTTCTTAGTTCCATCCCTATTTTTGGTTTCTAAAAAAAAAAATTAAAGTCTTTTTAGTCTTTTAAGAAATCATTTATTCAGAAAATATTGGCATTTAAAATATTGAAAGAGAATGAATAGTGAAATTACATTGTTGATGATTGTTTGGTACTACATTCAAAAAAGGGAATTGTACATCGTAGTTTGCATTGTTCCAGAAAAAATTATTTCTCCCTACTATAGATAGAATTCATCGAACGAAAGTTTGCATCATGCATTTCTATTTACACGTTATTGGGTCAAAATATCTCATAACATTGGTTTCATTCCCGACTCCCTCTTGTGTAACAACAACCTTTAATAATATTGTGAAACTCTAAAATTCAACTAGTAACTTTTTCTAGGGCTCTTTTACACCAACATTAGCTAGGCTAGGGCTTTGGAATAGGTAGTGAGACACACTCTCCAAAGTAAAAAAACACACAATAGTATCTTGTGATAGGGAGTGTCCAAATCCATTTGCAACATTTTTTCCTGGGAATCCCTTCTCACACAAGGTTCAAACCTAAGGTCGCATTGAGATTGGCAGAGCCACTCACCCTACTTTGTTGGTCTCAGTGTAGAGATTGCACGTATTATGGGGGTCACTTGAATGTATACCCACAATGAGTGGAAGCCTCTCTGATTTTGGGCTCAATACCCTGACCTTGCGTGTGGATCGGACTGTTGACTATTCCCCCAGGCATCACTATTGTTTGTGGTAACTGTAGTATCCTATCTTCTTAGGGTCTTACACAAGGTGACTATGGAGGGGAAAGTCTCCACGGTACCTGGAATCAACGTTGGCTAGACTCACTCGAGCTCCTTGGAGGGTATACCCATGATTATGTGTGGGATCTTACACCAGGGTGTAAGTTCGTTAAGTGGGTCATCAACATAACTTTTCCACCCTAGCCCAACCCCTTCTTGTCTTGACATCACGACGTTGGATTTCATCACCAACTAGTGACTTCAAAATAGGAAGGTCTTGTTTGCTTGGTTTTGATTCCTAGATTTCACTAGCGTGTGTTGTTTGTTTACTTAGTTGGCCATAGATTTTATCCGTAGATTTTTTGGTTTCACCAACATAGACCCTCCCTGTCGTTTGTGTAGGGTACAAGGAATTCCACCGGAAAACATGTAAGATTATACCCCTCTAACCCCTCACACGTCAAAGGCCTCTCGTCAACAGAGTGAAGTCTAGGATACCAATGTAACACAAGAGGAAGGTTCAGTCTCTTTGGAAAGTTTCCAAATTATTTTTGATTCTATGGAAGCTTTCCGCATCACTCCTAGATATGAAATACATTTTCTCCGTATAAATTTTGTCGGGGAACTTGTTGTTGTTTCTTCTGGAACTCTAACCGGACCTTTTGGAGCCTATGATCCTTTCTGGACTACTGACATAGTTAGAATCCCACCTCGTATAGTACAAGACCTTTATGGTTCAGGGGGAGGAGCAGATATGCCCGCCATCCTTGAGCTACCCGAGACATCCACCATCCTCACAATCTTCCTAGGTAATTTTGGTAGTACAACTGCCTATCTCTTTGCTGGCTCAGAAGCCCAATCAATTAGCCCTTGTTCAACAATACCCTCTCAAATGGCCCACTCTACAATTCTTCCTCATGCTACGACTATTCCTTTCGAGACTATAGTGGTTAACCATGCTCCCATCGGTACACAACATTCTGCTAGACCTACCCCTTCTCTTCCTCTTGGGTATCACGCTTTGAATCCTTCCGCTGCCATCCATACCCAGATTCTATCCGGAGTACCATTTGAGCATAATACCTATGTTGGTTATGTTCCCACGCCTTCCCAAGTCCTCTCTGGAGGGTCTTATCCACCTCTTCATGGTGGATCTGGCCCTAGTGGCTCCAATCCAATTGGTATCACTCATCATCTATTCACTTCCAGTTATCGTATTCCCATTGGGGGGCAATCTTATGCTAGGGGGCAACCTCAATCTGGGGGTCACGCTCAAATTGGGACACCTCCTCCTTATGGAGGACATCCTCAGGTTGGAACTTATAATTCACAATCTGGACTGAACACATCAAACTTGTTATCTCACCTTTGGAACCTTCAAGCTAACCCACAACCCTCTGGGAGATAACCTTCTCAAACCAGTGTTTTGGTACCCCTGAACTACAGTCAACCATATCTGGGTTCTTTGAATCCCACTTGGGGTCTGAATGTTCAATCCAGTACTCCTTTCCAAGGGAACATCCCTAACCAACCCAAACCCACAGGCTACATGCTTCCATACCAACAACCGACTCTGCCTAGATCTTTGCATTATATGCAAACTGCTTACAGTCCTATTGGTATACCGATGGGACTACCTCCCCAAAGTCACCAATACCCTCACGTGAATAGACAGTTACCCTTTTTGGCCACTTTGGACCCCCCCGATCTGTCTAGAATTTTGAATGACACTATCCGTCACTCTCTTCATTGGCCTGTCATACCAGTCAAACTCCCATCCGGCATTCCTAAGTTCGATGGTAAACAAGGAGAGGATCCGAACAATCATGTCATGACTTTCCACCTTTGGTGTTCATCCAACTCTTTGATGGATGACTCCATTCGGTTACGCCTTTTTCAATGAACTCTCACGGGTTCAGCCGCAAAGTGGTATATAGAATTACCACGAGGCTTCTTCACCGATTTCAACACCCTAGCTATGGATTTCCTCACTCACTACTAGTTGCCAATCCATTATGAAATGGGAACCAATATTTTGAGTTCTTTCAAGAAAAGTAAAGCCACTCATATCTCTGATCACATTCATGAGTGGAGACGAAGACGACGTCTCATCAAACTTGATCTTCCCAATTAGTTATTGGTAGAATGGTTCATGAAATACTTCATGAATGACATATCTAAATACATTTCTATGTGTGGATTTGTCACAGAAGAACAGGTGATCAGTCGTGCCTAGTATCTCAATCTCGTTTACTCACAAACATGTACTCTTTATGATCTGCTTCCTAATTCACCTTGTCCTTCTACCAAGACCACCTCAACAACCTCAGTAGCTTCTCATGCCATTGATGGTGTGATAGGTACTTTCCATGCTCAACCTCAATCTGCACATACCTCTCACACCATGCCCAAATCCCATGCTTCTAATTTTCAAACTGCTCTGACGCCCACCCCTCCCACTGGTAAAACTTCAGAAGTGAACGTCGTTCAATCGAATCCTACCAGTAAGAATAAATCTAAAAAGGGGAAGGGTAGGAATAAAGAGGATAAGAATAACAACTCGCAATCTGATCAGGCCAAGACACAACCTGTTGAAGATAAGGATAAACGCAAACCTCGATACCCTTGCCTTATCTGTGGTGATGATCACTACATGAAGGATTGTCCGAGATGTGCTGAGGTCACGAAGTTTCTCCAAGGGACCCCAAAACCTCCTACCCCCATCGTCTTGTCTCATCCCTTCTCTTCTCAACAATAAGCTCAATTGGTCATCCATGATCAACCTTCTTCCTCCACCACCTCCTATGTCCTTAGGTGTAATGGTGATTCAAAGAAGAATGACATCACACTTACCACTCATGCCAAAGATTACCCTTCCTCCAAGGAGAAAGTTGATGATATACCACCTTTGTTGGTTCAACAATCTCCCTCAGCTCCACCTTCCAATGGTCCTTTCATCTCGAACGATCGAACCTCATTAGAGTCCTTCGCCCTCCTCCCAAGATCGTGGTTCGAAAGTATGCTTTCAATCCTCATGCACGTGCTACCCAGAACTACAATATAGTAGAAGACCTGGCACAAGCATCGTCTGTGATGTTAGCCCTCAAAGTCCTTCAGAGTTTTCCTACACAACGGAAGGCACTGTTGAAAGATATCGGTAGAATCGACCCTACAGATACAAATTTAATAATTTTTGACTTGGAAGATCACATTCCAAGGTTACCTCCTCAACTCGCATTTCAAATACAAGTTGTTGTCTCTGACAAGAACATTTGTAGAACAGTTATTGATGAAGGTGCCTCAACGTGTGTCATGTCTATTTCCTACTAGAAAGCCATCAACTCTCCGCCCTTAATTGAATCACAAAACATGCTCAAAGCCTTTAATGGCTCTGGATTTAAACCTTACAGTGTCTTCCTGTCATTGCCTATTACGTTAGAAGGAAAAACAGTCAATGTTGAAGTCGAGGTCTTTGACGCTCCTCTCAATTACAAACTTTTACTTGGTCGTAGCTGGATCGATTCCATGCATGCAGTTGTGTCTACTCTTTTCCGCATTGTGTGTTTTCCACATCAGGGAAAATTCATTACGATAGACCAATTGGCCTTCTTCAACTCTGACACATGTACCAGCAACATACCTTTCATTGCAAATACACCCCCTGGATACGAGAAAGTCAGCGTGGGTCTACTAAAAGATTCCACTCTAATGGGTACTTTCCCAATCCCACCACCCGACGTTCCACCTCCTTTGGTTGCTTCAATTAACATGATCTCCACCTCTGTTCGCGAACCTCTCGAGTTTTTTGACCCGTGGATAGTATTCGGACCTGGTGATTATCTCCACTACGGCAACCAAATACCTTTAAGTCCAATTGAATTCGCCTATCAAGCCATTCAATTGAATTCCCCCTCTACCCCCTCCCTTGGTGATTCATCTCCATATCCTTTTCATGTGATTTTTCCCACAGATGAGATGATTATGTCGGTTATGTCTATGGAGGACACTTCTTGGGACGATGGACATCATATTTCCATTCTCTTCTTAGAACAACAAACCCTCGAGAGTTACCAGCAGATTTCGACCCCGTCGACCATTGTCGTCATTTCTTACGTTCCCGAGTCGACACACGATGTGTTATAGGAAGGGAACTTAAGTAATATTTCACCCACAGTCCCCCTCAACATATCCACTAAACCTAGAGTTGTCAAAAATGTGCACATCGGAGCTTCGTGTTCCACTGATGAAATTGTCACGTATAAATCCCTTTTTCAAGAGTTTCATGACATCTTCGCATGGAGCTATGAAGAGATGCCTGGTATTAATCCCGACATTGTTGTACACGAAATTAAGACATACCCAGGCACTAAACCCGTCCAACAAAGACTTCGCCTAGTCCACCCTCGCAAAGCAACCGCTATCAAGCTTGAAGTCGAAAAACTTCTTAAACCTGGTTTTATTTATCCCATGGCTTTAACTGATTGGGTATCCAATATAGTTCTGGTTAACAAAAAAAAAGGCACGATCTGTGTCTATGTTGATTATAGGGATATCAACAAGGCTTTTCCTAAGGACAACTTTCCTACCCCCTTCGTTGACCAAATCATCGACGATTGCACCAGAAGTGAAATATTCTTATTGATGGACAGTTTCTCTGGATATAATCAGATCAACATCTTACCCGCAGATCAACACAAAACCACTTTTATTTGTTCTTGGGGCACTTTTGCCTACTGGAAACTGCCCTTCAGTTTAAAGAACGTCGGGGCCACGTTTCAATGTGCTATGTCTTATGCTTTCCATGATATTAAACACATTATACAACCATATTTAGATGACCTACCAGCACATTCCATGCATCGTAGTGATCATCCGACCCACCTCCGAGCCATTTTCCTTCACTGTCGGTTCTATCGTATATGCTTAAACCCACACAAATGTGTCTTTTGCGTGGAGTCCATCCGACTCTTAGGATTTATTGTGTCATGTCAAGGGATCAGGGTAGATCCTTTGAAGGTTGAGGCCATTCTCAATCTCCCTCCTCCTTCTTCACTTCGCCAGCTACAAAGTTTGCAAGGGAAAGCAAACTTTCTATGTCATTTTATCCCAAACTACACTGAGTTGAGTTAACACTCAGATTTACTCGACTGTTAAATAAAGGCTCTGAATTTGTATGGGACACCACTAACAACAAAGCATTCGATGCTTTGAAATTGACTTTAACCCATACCCCACTACTTTTCCCGCCTGATTATAGTCGAGATTATTTCCTTTATCTCGTTGCTTCGGATTTGACCATCACCATGGTTCTGTTCCAAGAGGACGATTCTCGCAATGAACATGTTATTTATTATTTGAGTCGGAGTCTCATGACTACCAAAGCCAAGTATTTACATGTTTAGAAACTGGCCTTGGTAGCTGTTCAAGCTATCCAACGTTTCTGGCACTATATCCTTTTACGCAAGACCACCGTGATTTCCAATTGCAACCCTATGCAACACATTCTTACACACCAGTTGCTAGGGGGAAAATACTCCAAATGGATTGTGATACTCCAGGAGTTTGACTTAGAGTTTGAATGTGATAAGTCTAAGAAATCCTTGGTGTTTGTCAAATTGATATGTGACCTTCCCTATTCTGAGACGGAAATGTAGTAGAGGATTCATTACCCAATGAATCACTTTTTCTAATCAGTTATGATGGCCTTTGGTATGAAGATATCATTATATATCTCCAGACTCAGACTTTCCGGCCCAAATTTTCTAGTATTGACCATCGTCACATATGTTACTAAGCTCGTCAGTATATCATCCTCTTATGATGGGTATATAGAGTATATCGTCATGGAGTTGACTCTGTTTTTCGACGATGTCTCACTTATGATGAGGCTAAGAAAGCTTTGAATGACTGCCATTCTGGAGCATGTGGTGGTCACATGTCTGGGTATGCTACTGCCCAAAATATCTTATGAGCTGGGTATTTTTGGCCTTCTTTATTCAAATATTGTATTATTGCCGTCCAAAAATTCCACACTTGCCAAACATACAACAACAAAATAAGATCTCACCCTGCTCCCTTACATCCTGTAGTTTTCGTTGGACCCTTCGCTAAATGGGGCATCGATTTCATGACATGTAACCCTCACTCGGTCAGGAGGCATGGGTACATTATTGTAGCCATAGATTATTTCACAAAGTGGGCCAAGGCGATGCCTACATTCGACAACATGGGAAAAATGACAGCCCTATTCATCTTCAATCACATTATTACAATATTTGGAATCCCACAAGTTATCGTTACCGATTACGGTAGCCACTTTCAAAACTTTATGATGTTTGAGCTTACGGAAAAGTTGGATCTTTGACATGAAAACTCAACCCCCTACTTTCCACAGGCCAACGACCAAGTCGAATCAATAAACAAAGTACTTACTACCATGCTTCGACGGATTATTGGAATTCACAAAATGAGCTGGCACATGATGTTGTTCTTAGCATTATGGTCCTATCGGACATATGTGAATTTAGCCATGGGGTTTACACCCTTCCAATTAGTGTATGGTTTAGAATTTGTTCTACTGATTGAATGTGAAATTCCATCGTTAAAACTAGTCGTCAAACTTCTCGCAAACACCTCTGTTGAGGAGGAACGTCTGTTGTATCTTATGCAATTGGATGAAACCCATTGCGATGCCACCCTAGTTATTGAAACTCAGAAGAAACGCATGAAAGCCCAATATGACAAACATGTCAATCCACGTGTGTTCTCTGAAGGTGATCTAGTTCTCCTCTATGAACAATATCGTGATTTGCTAGGAGCCGAAAAATTTGAGGCTATGTGGCAAGGCCCTTATATTGTTAAGAGAGTGTTGGAGAAGGGAGCATACAAGTTAGTAGATTACGATGGCATTCCTTTGAGTGAACCCATAAATGGGCTTTACTTGAAGAAGTACTACGCTTAGCCTATCTTTGCATAAGCACTTGTATTTTTATTGTATCATACTCTTGTGTGTTACTTTAGTGTGTTTCTGCTATTTGACTTTTACCCCTGGCTACTTACCCTGCATTGTGTTTGGTCTCCAGATGTCGATGTTTTCTTTACCTTATATTGGCTTCACCAATGGTGCTAGTCGTAGTACCCGTAATTTAGCTTCTGCTACTTGGGCAAACTATGCACCCTCAAACAAACTTATTTGTCTACAAGGTGTTTGTCTTGGTCAAGTGACCAATAATATCGCAGAGTATAGCACAGTCATCGAATTATTAACTAGTGTTATTTCACTTGGGATTCCTCGCTTCATTATGTGACTCGATTTGCAGCTAGTAGTACTACAGTTAAACAATGTCTATACTATCTGAAGCCCTACTCTATTACGGGTATATTTACGAATCCACCTCTTGGAACGTCATTTCGATTATATTGAATATCAACACATTCCTAGATGTCTAAATACATTAACTAATGCTCTAGCTAATTATGTATTAGATAAACATTTGAGACATTTGTAATTCCAATCACATTTCACATATTGTACAAAAAAAACAGAGTAAACTGGTAAAATCCTCAT
>ML777297.1:866199-920541 GCA_009831015.1 Picea engelmannii | reverse complement strand
CTTTTCCTTTCTTAGGTCAACTTAAAAATATAACTTTTAACTTCTTGACTTTTCCCCCCCTTCAGTGTGAGACTATGACCTAGTGGGGGTGCCCAGGCCACTGAGTCTCCTCATTACCTCTCTAAGAGGTGGGGGACATTACATTCTTTACTTCATTTGCTTCTAAAACAATACATTTATATGTCCCAATATTTGATAATGGGGATTCTGACAATAACTGTATATCATGCTCCACATCCCTCTTGGGTGGTAACCCTTTAGGCTCCTTGAACAATCCTTTGTATTCTTGTAGAAACTCCTCCAACTTATTCTTTTGTTCTTTAGTACACCCCGCTAGGGATTCCTTCACTCTCATTGACTCATCATGAGACTAGTTTTCTATTTAGAAAAGAAAAATATATTTCTTACTAGAACTAATCAACTTCTCATCTTGGTTGGCACTTACTAGTGAGATATTTGACTTTCCTTTATGTGCATTGATGATGTAGTACTTCCCATCCTTGATCAATCAGTAATGGTTGGATATATTCATGAATATTGCATACCTTATATACATGAAGGGGCTTCCAAACACTACTCCACATATGTCAAGGGGTACCACGTCCAATTCCATTTCATCAACAAAATCAACACTTATAGAAAATTTAATCTTACATTGTTTTATTACCTTTATCCTTGCATCCTTGTCTACCCAACCCAATGGATAGGGACTAGGATGATTGTGAACCTCGAATCCAAGCTTTTCGACCAAATCCATTGCTATAATATTATCCTTTGAACCAGAGTCAAACAAAGCATCTATGTTTGTCTTCTTGACCTACATATTGAAGTGGAAGAGCTTATTCATCTCCTTCTCTTCCTAGTGATGAAGTCTACTCAGACTCACCTCCTTCTGCATATATGTTCAAACAATATTTTCATCCACATCCAAGCTACTTTCAACTTGATTGTTCAAAATTATGGCTAGAAGGTTCTTTTTCTTTCCATCCTTCTTGTGGTTCTTTGGGTTTATCTTTGGATGAAGTTTCCAACATTTTTCCTCAATATGGCCATAAATGTTGCAATGGTTGCTAGGATATTTGCACTGATGTGTAGTGGTTTTTGTCTTCTTATATTTCCCCACTTTATACTTCTTCTTACCCTCCTTGGAAGCTTCCTGGTGCTCTTTATGCTTCGAACCACTTGGCTTCCCCTTCTTTTGTTTTATATTTTATAGGTAATGTGCTTGTGCACATGCCTCCTCCACTATCCTTGGCTCGAATATCATCACCTGCTTTCATAGATGATTATGTAAACTCTTGCTGATCAAAAATTTGGTCACCTCTATTTTCCCTCTCCTGGAATAATAAAAAAAATTGATATTAGAAGAAGAAAATTGTGAATGATTATAAGTTCGTTGCAAAGCCCACAATCTCATCTTCGTCATGCATTTCACGGATTCAAAATCTGAGTTTGTATGCTCAAGATATCCAAGTTTTCGTCTAACCACCCAAAGAGTGCTTCTTCCATGTGCAACAAAGCTAATTTTTTGGAGCCGTGTCCAATTTTTTGGAACCACATTCAATTCTTGGAATTTTTGGAACCATGTCCAATTTATTGGAACCTTGTATTATCTTGGAACTTATCTTAATCTCTTATAACTTCTCTTAATTCCATACTTAAACTTTTTCCAACTCCACTCTACCACTCCACTCACTCTTCCATACTTAGTCTTATTTTCACTCTTCCACATTTCCACTCTTCCACACTTAGAAATTATTTCTATAACCTTCATATCTCTTCTCTTTCCCTCACTCCTCTCTTCTATACTTAGTTTCTTTTTTGAACTTGTCTATATTCTTCTTCCTCTCCTATACTCTCTATATTTAGATTTTTTATCAATTCACTCACTCTTCACCTCACCCTCTTCCCATACTTAGTTTTATTTTGAATGTTTCCTCACTTCACTCATATTTGTACTCCGTTGATTCACTTCTCACCTTCGTGGTTCCAAAAAATCAAGGTGAATTTAAATCAAGGGATATGATTGCCCCACGAAATTAATCAATGGTGGTTGAGTCTTCGACTTCCCAAGATGATATGTTGAGCTTCCGACCTCCATTTTCAGCTAACTATACCTCATTGTAAAGGTAATTTGAAAATGAAGATGATAAAATAGGTTTCAAGAGGTGAAATTGGTCATGCTTCTCTCATAAATTAAAATAATAGTTAGCTATATTTTCATGCTTTGTTGATAAATCTCTTTGGTACCTCAACTTCCTGAGCTTATATCTTGAGATCCATAACTACAAATTGCACTCAGGAGGACGTGTTGGAAATATGCGATGAATAAGATTGAATATAAAATGGTTTCCATGGCTGAAAAGTCAGATATAGTTCCCATAAAATTAAAACAAAGTCCACTTTTAAAAAGGCAATCAATTTAAAATTTTCAAAATAAAAGTTTATTAAAAACTTTTATTAAAGACAAAATGGGCCCCACTCCAAGGAAGAAATGTCATTGATACAAAGATAATTAATGAGGCTTCAGTGAGGCATTAATTAAAGTGATTATTTCAAAAATAAAAGCGTATGGAAAATTCAAGAAGAGAAAACCCTAACTACCTCAAGAAGTTAGAAGAGAAAAATTTAAAAAGCAAGAGAAGACTCCATCAAGGGGTTAGAAGCAAGAAATCAGAAGATCAAAATAGAAGGGTCCAACCATCAACATGAAACCAATATTTTGACCAAAAAACATATATTTCCATCTTCTCCATTCTTCTTCTTCTTCTACACTACTTTATCAAGGATTTATGTTTGTATTTCTGAATCTAGCATAAGGTTGAGTCTTAAGTGTCCTTCTTGTATTCTTCCAAGAATTCTTTCTTTAAAAATATCATTGCTTTCGGGGGGAATTGATGCAGGAGAATCATCCTCATAATTCAATGAGGTGTAGTGGAAGATGACTCAACGCACAACACAACACACATTAACTAGTTTGGATCCCAAGGAAAGCGCATCATACAAATTTTGAGACCTTTATAATTAGAGATCCCATGAGATATAAAGACTAGAATCATTGTATGTATATCCAGATGATTGTAATTCTCTTTAATGACTGTAGGGTTGTACATATTTTGAGCATAGACTCATATATAAATTTTAAATGTGCATTTATTGTAATAATCTTAGTGATAGGAATGTCTTTAATAAGTTGTGAAAGCACTAGATCGACCTGGAGGGAAGGCCCGAGAAGCCAGTTCATGTATAAATCAATGTAATTTATGTTGAAAGTAAGTTTTTTTGGAATGAAAAGAGATTATTCTCAAATTTCCCGAGAGAGACTGTAAAATATGTTTTTTGTTCTTTTTGGAATTGAATAGATATTGTGTTATCATGTTTCTACATCTATGTGTATGGATGATGTTTTTTTACTGAATGAGTTTTTTATTCTATTTAAGTTTCAATTGTTTCTGTTCTTGTAGTATTCATGCAAGGAGTGCACAATGCCAACACAAGGTGTGTGGAGGCCAACCTTTTAGGGTTTTAGAAGCTCAAGAGATATAGTTCAATTCTATATAGAGCAAGCACAAGGAGTGCGCAAGTGAGTTTTAGAAGTATAAAGCTCAAGAGAGAGTTAGTGCAAGGAGTGGGTGGACCATTAAACTCTAAGGGTCAAAGCTCATGGGGGAAGCACAAGTGTGCACCAGAGTTCACTTCATCAAAGTGGGCAAATATCAAGATAAATAGTGTGTACATATTTCTAGGTGGGAACTCAAGCAATGGAGATTTCCTTAATTTGAGGAACAGGTGAACAAGATCTGTTCATGTGGAGCTAAATTTCCCCACAATCATTCGATCAAATTTGAGGAGAGTGGTCATTAAGTCCTGAGTCCTTAAAACTTCGTCGCTTCAGAAGTTTGGAACAATTAGTTGTTGTTGGGGAGGCGCGAAGCTCCGGAGCCTGAACATAATATCATTTGTAGATCAATGGGTAAGTGTGAGTCGTAGATCCTCGAGATATTCGGTGATCTGGAACTCTGGGTGATTTGGTCCTATTTGTGTAGAGCAGAAAATCCCCCAAAGCCCAGAGTCCGGAAATAAACCTTAGTCATAGATCTTCAAGAATAGAGGATCCCTTCCAACTGTATGTTCAAGTCTTGTCGTCAATGGAAGGATAGGGTGAGGACCCACAAATTTTGGTCAATATCACTTATGATCGGGTTCGGTTGGTAACCACTCCGGGTGATTCAAGCATATTTTGTTGGGTGATTTCTCCCTAAGTCCCAGAGCATCAAACGAGCCCTTTTTTCTAAGCGATTGGTTTTGACCTGTGGTCCCGTGCATAACTTCATCGAAGATAAAAGGACCCTCACGAATAGGAAATTTTACGCAGAATTGTGGTGAAGGGAATGTGGTAAAGAGTCCAAGGATTATACAAGGACCCATGAGCCACTTCCGTTCATGTGAATCTCAATCCTAGTGTTATTGGGAAATAATACCCTATGGATTAGCAAGCTAGGGCTAAACTTGCATGCAGATCATGACCCTAAATAAATCACTTTTAACCTATCACCCCAAAACTCAAACCCCTTTTTCACATGCAAACATGGAAAGAACCTACTAACCTTTTTACTGATGTTTGGTGTAGATCCTCTGTTGCACTTTGTCCATTTTCTTGCGCTGCTCCTTCCAAAGATAATCCTACAATCAAGACAAAACACTACGCATGGATGCTATTTTTCTACTTGAGGGTTAGAGATTAAGCATAAATCGAATAAATCATATATAAGTCATGCATTGGGATGGGAAAAGTATTCTTTTATTAATCTCAAGATGAATCAACTTACAATAATAATAGAGATCAGTCACCACTCCTTGATCCTGATCCTGGGCTCCTCCTCTTCTTTGTCCTCCAACTGCTTTGCTTGAATTCTCCTTAGGCTTGAGGAAAGGCTAAAGGGTTGGGACAAATGGATTCGGCAATTGGGCAGAGTTTCTTTGCTATAATTTTCCTCTTCCAAATAGTACCCCTACCCCTTATTTTATAGGCTAGAAGGAGCTAGGGTTTTGGACGAACTCTCGGCCATGCATGGCGGGGAGTTTCAGTTAACTGGCCCATAGCTTTTTGTCCCGTCGGCAACTTTCCTGTTTTTGTGCTTTGTTAGGTAAATGCGGGCTATAGTAGGCCAGCCAATGTTCCAACACGTGCAATAGTAGGTCTGCCAGCGTTCCAACGCGTGCAGTGGAGGGTTAGGGCATGTGCCACTTGATTTAAGAGGGTTTTCAAGATTTTATTCAGCATGGCTTTGGCAAGGAAGAGATATGAGTTGGCCTGATGCTAGGTAAGCATGTGTGGTGCAATTTAGGGTTATAACAGATGCCCCCTAATGTGTGAGGTTAGAAGAGCATCTGATGGCCGAAATACATTACCAATTCTTTACCAATCTGTACTGATATGCTAAATAAGTGAGCCTAGGAATCAAGAATTAGGAGGTGCCGTCTGCAAAAAATATCAAATGTCTCACCGAGGCGGGTATAGCCATGCTCGGGATAAAATAGAACCATGGCTACCAATCAAATACACTGTAGATCCATGTCAAACAACTATGAAGAGTAGCCATGAATAATACACAGTAGAGCTACATCTTGAAATCAGAAAGATATACATATAAAGTATCCATCTCCCAGAAGCGGATTTGGCTTGATGGCTGTACTTTAGAGCTCGAGCAAAAACTTCAAAATCTTCTAAAACTCGGGTAGGAGTGTAATATGAGTGTACGACTGCACTACCCAGAGGTCTTCGATGGCTCGTCGGTTATGGACTTGATAATCTTGATGATCGTACTGAAGGCTTCAGTGATTTCGAACAAAGACTTGATTGGACGTTCAGGATGGCCGGGTATGCGGACAAGAGACATATTGCAGAGGGTTTGACTCAGGCTCAGTGACAAACTTCCCTTGGACAATAGCACGACAAGTGATAAGACTCAGGCATCATATCTGTTAATCAAAAGTCTACGAAGCAGGAGGCAACGCAAACTCTCCATATGTTTGGAAGAGTAACCAAATGGTGGAGGACACAACTCAATATAGCGAGCAAAGGATTCCTAAGGTCATACTACATCCCAAAGTCTGATGAATCAAATGGACAGATGTGCTTTATCCAAGGGCGACTCATTATGCTGCCAATAAAGAAAATACTTTTCCCATCCTCTTTTTGGGGTATATTTGATTTTTTTGTTCTTTTTGATGATTTTGAAAAAAGAATAAAGGAATATTACGTTACAATGGAGGCACAAGTACAACAAACATACAAGCTCAAGGCACAAGGACAAGATTGATTTTCTAGGGAAATGATACTCGGGAAAAATCCTCCAGTGGCCAAAGGTGTTAAGACGCAAAGGCAAACTGTTACTAGGCTGATGGGTAAAGGATGCAAATGCGGTTGATAGAACACACAATGGTAACGTCCTTCGATGTGAGTTTAACGAGCCCAAAGAAGGTAAGATTGGTGATTTTTCATATTTACAGAGTCTGAAAAAGCATAAAATGAAACTCCATTGGGGTACCTTTTTCGTCAATAGTCTAGTCGGTTCGAAAAATGGATAAACTAGCACTGATTAGACGTCAATTCAAAACCATTTTAACGAGTGTGAAAAGGACAAGATCACTCAGCTATTTTTTCAATTTTAAGGAGTCTGAAAAAAGATTAACTATGGACTCCATCAGGAATGTTCTTCTGGACCATTTTAACGAGTGTGAAAGAATAAGGTCACTCGACAATCTTTTCAATTTTACGGAGTCTGAAAAGAGCTTAACTATGGACTCCGGGGGGGTTTCTTTTTCGTAAATTTAGTCCCTCAGGCCCGAAAAAGAAATAAAATCTTACCTGAGGATACTCTTCTAAAGAACTGGAGTTCAATAGAGTATTCCTTTGTTCGTACAGTTGACCATCCAGACCAAAAAAGGGGTAAACTACCGCCGGACAGACGTGACTTCAAATTTCAGTTTAACGAGTGTGAAAGATCACAAGATCGCTCGGCAATATTTTCATGTTTAGAGGGTCTGAAAAGGGCTTAAAAGGAGACCCGTTATGTTTTGGGAGTCTGAAGGGTAAGGGAAAGAGTGAAAAAGACCCATGCGAATGAGGCTCAAACTCGTATGCAGGAAAGACTATACGGACCCCCGAGCCTACAGTGTTGTTAGAAACGACATGGACACCATAATGCAACCAGGACCTACCTAGGGCATCCATGTTTCGATAAGCTCTACCACCAAGTTATGACACTTCTAGAGCAGATATGACGGTTCCGTGCCACAATCGGATGGGATTGATCCTATATCATAAGAACAAAAGGCAACGAGATGCAACAGTCGGGATGAAATCCTACCCTATATGCTCAAGTTGAATCTTGAACAAATTTTTTTTTATGGACCGTCAATATATATTTTTTTATTTTTTGAAACTCAATAAAACATGTCCCAATACCTGATCAAATCCCTCCCATATAACTCCTGGACCACTCAAAATGGTTTTTGGTATAAAGAAACTGATAAAAGGGCCCAAAAAAGTGACAAAAAGAGGCCAAAAAGTCTATAAATAGAAGCTAGCATCTCATTATCACCATTGTTGATTTGGAAATTGACTCTGGAGCCAAAAGACCCCCTTTGCCAAAGATCGTGATTCCGGGAGCTAGAGTGGACGAAACGGACTTCTGCTTGGACCAAGTAAGTACAAACTCCCTTATCTTGCATTTCAATACTTCATTTATTGAATTTAAGCGTGTTTGGGGGGTGGTCGTCTACCTCAAAGAGGTCGGCCCTAGGAAAACGTGGGCTGTCCAGAAACAGACCATGGGTACCCGCGCGCAGAGCCAAATCTGCGCGCGGGTACCCGCGACTGTCGCCTCGACAGGTCGCGGGTACCCCCCGCGTGATGCAAAAAATTGATTTTAACAAGTCTTCAGCCCCCCCTTTTGCTTGGTTGTGTTGGCAGGATGTATGTTCAGTGGAGGGAGAGGGAGCACGAGGCCACCAATGAGTTAGTGGCTACAGATCCGACCGTTATGGCCGTACTGACGCAGTGTGGTTTAGTAAAATTATTTTTGTGTCTGTTTATGCATGCGCAACCAAGGTTGTTGAATACTCTAGTTGACTATTGGCACACTGATGCAGAGACCTTCATGATAGAGGGGCAATCCTTGGTGCCCACCACCGACGATATTTACTTTTTGACGGGCCTCTCGAGGAGAGGGGAACCCGTCAACTTTCAGACTTTTCTTGTGGGGCTGAGCAAAGTCTCAGAGTGGATAGAGGAGTACTGTGAGGCTGGCACCGATCAGAGATCTTCCTCGGTACCTGTTAGTAGGATTACCAGCCTCCCCCTTCAGACTATCTTATTGCTCATTGGGTGAATTACTAGCTCCGCAGCCGTGCATCAGGCTTCGCGCGCACAGATGAACTGTGCAATCCAGTGCATGAATGCACAAATTTTTGACTGGAGTACCACGCTACTAGCAAGCATGACAGGTCAGTTGACAGCTTGCAGATAGTGGACATAAAGGAACTTCGGGTTTGGGACCATCCTGTGTTCAGTTTTCTTCGAGAGAGTTACATGTTTTAGTCCTCGGTTGACAATACGAGGACATCTGGCTACTTTCCCCGTAGTGTGCAGATGGGCAGCATTGCTGCTGCGACAGGGTGGTGGAAGGACCATAGAGGCCTTCAATGACAACTTTTTTGCCTGGCTGTCACGGCAGATCCCAGCTATTGAGGATTACCCATATGCAGGGATTGATTTTTCCAGAGATCCAGTGATACCAGTGCCTCCTGGTGAGGAGCAAGGGGAGATGGGTAAGTCTCCACCTGTACAGTTTTTTTGTTTGCATATGTAATTTTTATGTCTTTTTTGATATATATATCATGTTTTTGTATAACATATTTTTTTGATGGGTGAACATTGTATTGCGTGCAGATGTGGGACCCGTGCAACCTGTCGATTATGCATGGAACAGGCACCGCCCACAATCAGAGGCCGCAGCTGCTGCCGCCGGGGGAGCAGCAGTGGCAGGGAACCTCCCAGCAGGAGAGATCGAGAGGGTTCTTAGGCAGGTTGAGTAGAACTTCACTGCACTCACTCACACAGTTCCCATGGCAGAGATAGAGAACTTGCCACCCTCCTTGCAGACTCATAGTGTGGGGGTACCTCGGACATTGGTCCGATTGTTTAGGCATTTGGGTCAGGCTGTATTTGAGTATAACAGGGCCCATAGGCCTTGAACAGATTTTTAGACTTTTATGTGCCACGAGCACTGATATGTATATATTTTTTGAGGGCATAAGCCCCAGTGACTCGTTATAGTTCCCACTTTTTGAGGCGCTTGCGCCCACCTATGTACTCTGAGGATTTTATGATGTTTATATATGGTTTTTATCTCTTTTTTGTGTCTTATGGATTATGTGTACAAAAATGTATTTACATGTGTATGATCATGATCTTTTTATGTGTGAGCAAGATGCCAATCTAAAATGTGATTAGCTAGAGTATCTGTGATTTGATTTAGACTCCTAGGAACATGAAAATATGTAATATAATCAAATTTGCGTTCCAAGAGACGTACCCTAAGGAATCGTCGGTGTAAAGTTGGGTCGTGCACCCGGTATATTCTGTTTAGCTGCAACACAACCAGTTGAGCATCTAGATAGACCCGGAGACGAGAGATACCCAATGAAAATACATCATGAAGCAACTCAATAACTGCGCTATACTCGACAACATTATTTGTGGTGTCACCTAAGCATATACCCCTGTAAGATAACAACTGACCTTGTGGTGTAAAGATTACCCAAGCTGTGGAGGCAAGCCTCGGCATATGTCGACTAGCACTGTCCACATACCCAATGAACACCTCAGACTCACTTGACATCTACCATAGTGACGAAAGATAACATCAATGACACGTCCATGACACGTTTTTCAAAAGAAACGTAAAAAAGTAATAGTACAAAGACTATACATATGTTACAAAAAGTTACCCACAGTGAATGTTCTATGAGTAATACTTCTTGAGGTAGAGCCCATTTCTAGGCTCCACCAAAGCATTCCCTTCAAAATTGACCAAATGATAAGCGCCCTTTTTTAAAACCTCCTTAATAATGAAGGGTCTGAACCACATGGGTTTAAACTCTCCTGCCCCCAGGGGGTCCTTATCTTGGTCATAAACCAGGACAAGGTCACCCTCAGAGAAAACCCGAGGACGAACGGACCTATCATATTGACACTTGACCTTATGTTTATGAGCCTCATTGGCCAGGGCCGCATCGTGACGCTGTTCATCAAGCTGCTCTAGGTGTACTAACCGTTCTTCAAGCGGAGAAGTGTCTGGCAATAAATGTACTGCCAATTTCAGAGATGGAATTTGACATTCGATGGGCAAGACTGCCTCCAGCCTGTAAACGAGTTGGAAAGGTGAGAAACCGGTTGTAGTCTTAACTAAGGTTCGGTAAGCCCATAATGCCGAGTATAACATCAAATGCCAATTTGACTTGGCTGAGTTGATAGTTTGTTGTAGAATCATCTTAAGAGTTTTGTTTACAGCTTCCACCTGCCCATTGGCTTGGGGGTAGTAAGGTGATGAATGTTCTTGCCGTAACCCAAGCTTTGATGTTAACTCGGACATCATTTGGTTCTGAAAGTGACTGCCATGGTCAGTGACAATCTCTCTTGGGATGTCGAACCGTGCTATAATCTGGTTAAATAAGAAGAGAGTTGCAGTCTCTCCATCATCTTTGAACGTCAGCATAGCTTCGACCCACTTAATGAAGTAGTCAACAGCTACGATGATATAGCGATGCCCCCTTGCAAACGGGGGGTTGCATGTAGTGTAATCAATCCCCCATTTCGTGAAGGGACCAACTATGATGACAGGAAACATGGGAGCTGGATGTGCCCTCATCTTCCATGAGAAGATTTGGCATGGATGGCACTTCTTGACCGACTCGACACAATCTTTGACAAGTGTGGGCCAAAAGTAACCTGCTCGTAAAATCTTTTGGGCTATTGCCAACCCAGATAAGTGACCTCCACAAGCTCCTATATGAAAATCGTTGAGCACTATGACGGCCTCCTCATGAGTGATACATCGACGCAAGATGCAGTCTACACCTCTCCTATACAATGTATCATTGAGTATGAGATAGTTCTTGGCCTTATGGCGTATCCGCCGATGCTCATCATGAGAAGCAGAGGTGGGGCACTTCAAAGTTTGGAGATAGATCAGTATATCTCCGTACCAGGGGTCTGACGATTCAATCAAAAACATATCCCCCCAGATAGGCGATTCCTCAGGCACAACATCACCTGACTCAACCGGAAGCTCCGAGATAAGTTCTGCGAAGACCAATGACTTTTTGGACTTCACTTAAACGAAGTCTAAGTCAAATTCTTGGAGGATCATCATCCATCTACTGATTTTTCCACTGATAACTTGTCGTGTCAACATGTACTGGAATGGATTCACGATGGCAATGATGGTGGTCTTGCGAAATAGAACATAGTGACGGAACCGTTGAACAACATGAACTACTGCCAACGCAAGTTTTTCAAGATGGGTATAATTAAGTTCTAGTCCTATGAGGCCTCGGCTCAGGTAATAGATCACGTATTTAGAAAACGAATCATCCTCCTGAACTAAAACCATGCCTATGGTTGACTCTGCGGCAGCCAGATATAATAAGAAGTATTTGTTATAATTCAGTGGCCGTAGTAGAGGTGCGGTAGTAAGGGTGTGTTTTAATGCGTCGAAAGAGCGTTGAGCAGCTTCGTCCCAGAAAAAGGGAACATCTTTCTTCAGTAAACGCATAAAGCCCTTGGTGATTTCGGCATAGTTGGCGATGAAGCGTCGTAAGAAGTTCGCCTTGCATTGAAGACTTTGAAGTTGTAAGATTGTGCGTGGGGGGGGAAACTGGACTATTGCCTCCACCTTAAGAGGATTGACCATGATCCCCATTGTTGAAATGATAAAACCTAAAAAATGTCTTGACGTGACGCAAAAGATGCACATGTTGGGATTCAAGTGAATCCTGAAGTAGCGACAGCGTTCGAAGATTAGGCTGAGGTGTGTAGGATGATATTTTCGCTTGCGAGAGCATGATGCTAAATCATCTAGATAGGCCTCGACTATATGTTTGAGGTCATGAAATGCAAAAGACATGGCCCGCTGGAAAGTGGATCCAGCATTCTTGAGACCAAAAGGCATCTTTCGATAGGCGAATGTACCCCACAGAAAAATGAACGTCGTTTTGTGTTGGTCCTCAGGTTTGATTTGGATTTGATTATATCCTGAAAAACCATCCATGAATGAAAAGGCTTCACAACCGGTGCATTCATCAATGATCTGATCGATGAATGGAGTTGGATAATTATCTTTTGGACATGCCTTATTTAAATCACAGAAATCGGTACATACACGAATCGTGCCTTGTTTTTTATCGACCGGCACAGGGTTTGACACCCACTGAGTCAAATGAATAGGGTAAATGAACCTTGCCTTGAGCAACTTCTCAACCTCAGACTTGATGGCTACTGCCTTCCTAGGATTAACTAGACGAAGTTTTTGTTGAACAGGCTTAGCATCAGGATACGTTGTGATTTCATGTTCAACAATTGTTGGATCGATGCCTGGCATTTCCTCATAAGACCAGGCAAAAACGTCGCGGAATTCTTTGAAAAGATCTGTGTAAATTTGAATCTCTTCGGGGGAGCAATTCGCTCTGATGAAGACATTCTCCATGACACCAGGGTTTTGGGAGATGTCGATAGGTATCGTGGCAGCGATATTCACCATATTTCCCTCAGCATAAATTTCCTGTGTAGCTAAGAGGTTAATGGGACATGGCTGATCTCCTGGCATGGTGATAATGAATTCTCCTGCCTCGATTCGGCTTAACGCTGGGAGGAAATATGATCTGTGATGAAGATCTTCCCAAGGTTTACCCGGACTAGTCATTGCTTCGATTATAGCTTCGTGTGAAGGCAAGACTAAGTCTAACAAATCAGTATTGGCGAGAGAACCCTTAGCCCAGATAGGCTCAAGAGGTGGATCCAACTCTTGTGCGGGAGTCGGATTAGGAGTAGCTGAAGCTTGTTGGACCAAAGAGTACACTACTTCAACGGCCAACAAAGGCATGGACATGCCAACATGCCCCGTCACATCCATTGTGGCTGATGGGGAAGGAAGAATCCACGGATCCTGAAAGTAAGTCGTACGGACCGACAAGACGTGAAAAATCTCAGCCTTGTGGTGAGTCGATATAAACTTGACATCGCCATGGGGAGGTGGGTAATCGAAAGTACCCATCAAAGATGGGCATAAGCCAACTCCTACATTGACGACACCAGCTTGAGGATTATCAATCATGGGAACCGTGGATGCCCCCAAAGCTGGGTCAGGTCTAGAGAAGGATAATTGATCTATGGTCACTATCTGACCCTCGTGTGGAAACAACAAGACTTGGAAAACTGTAGCAACCACCGCTTGCATAGCATAAGTCCAAATACGACCTAACAAGAGATTGTAGTCAAGGGGGGCATCGACTACGTCTACTTCGATGCACACGGTCTTCCCTCCTAACTGCACAGGGAAAGAAGGAATGATGACATGTGGTCAGAATGAACAACCGTCGAATGAAGTAAGGAGAGTAGGTGATGGAGACAATTTGGGCTGACCAATGGCTTTCCAGCATGCTAATGACATAACGCATGTCGAGGCGCCCTCGTTGACCACCGTGCAAAAGATATTGCGTGTAAAAGTTTTCGTGGGATGAGCCACTACTATCTGAAACACTACGTGGTAAGGCAGACAAGGTTTTAAGTCAGTTGCATCTAGCATGATGGTACCCGGGTTACAAGTCTCAGTAGAGCCTAAAGTAGTCAACAAGGCTTTCCTCTGAGCAGGGAAACTTTGGAGGACCTCCAAAGTGGACATAGCACAAGGGGTTTGGGATAAATCCTCCACCACAGAGTAATTCTAGGCAGCCCTTGCGTTTGGATTGTGAGAAGCTCTCTTAAATGCACCCTTTGGAATGTGTGTCATTGTCTCACCCAACGTCTTCTCGATCTGTAAAGGAAGAGATTGGATCTTGGCTTCTTTTCCCTTCTCAGAGGCGCTTGGTTTACTATATTCATGTGCTCTAGTCATAATTAAAGCATCACCCCTAACCATATATACGTTCGCGGAAGAGGAGTTGTTTGGAGGAAGGTAGGTTTCTTGGCTGCCCCCTTCGACACTTGTAGAGGCTTGAGTTAAATTTTGCCCATGCTGAAAGGGATTAGTCAACACAGCATGTTGTTGCTGTGTGACAAACTTCTGGGTCTCTGCAAGTCGAGGACATAAATGGGTCGGGTGATCTTCCGCACACAAGTTGCATGGATATCTCGCCTTCCGCTTTTCCATTGTGCCCTCGCCAACATTATCAGTGGGTTTTTTCTCCCCCTTACCCTTCTTTCTTTGTTTTATCTTCCTTTCAGGCTGTTGGTTGGCCTTTGGGTTAGTCGTCTGCACGGGGTGTACTTTCGATGTTTGGGTAGGAGGAGTAGCCAAAGCAGTAGTTTGGTTGGCCGCTGAGTGTTGAATAGATAATTGTTGCAATTTTTTTGTCAATTGCTCAGCGGGCTTGGTTTGTGCCGAACCAACGATACCATCGACATGTGGTCCGACTCTCTATCTAGTTTTATCCAGAATTGATCGTGGTGCATCCGGCAGGATGTTATATAATAAACCAGACTGAGAATGGATAAGCTCAAATTGTTGAGCTCTCATGATGGCATCTTCTTCGGAGAAAACTCCTGAAGTTGCAACGTCTTTGGATAATTGTGGGACTAAAGACTTAAGGAACCACTCAAGAAGGAATGCTGGTGGGACTGGTACTTTGATTAGACTCTTTCGGCGTCTCCACTCTCGGATATGATCAGAGATATGGTCTGTTGTCATCTGTTCGAAATTAACAAGCAGCTCTGTGCCTGCATCGTATCTCATAGGTAACTGGAAATGGTTAAGGAAGGCCATAGCCAGTTCGCCAAAAGAAGAATATCATGAGTGATCAAGCTCGATGTACCATTTCGCGGCACTCCCAATAAGAGTGTGTTGAAACAATCGCAACTGGACAGAGTCATCTTTCAGTGAGTTAGATGAACACCAAAGGTGGAAAGTAGTCACGTGATCACCTGGATCTTCGTTAGGCTTGGCCTCGAACTTTGGAATGTCTGAAGGCAACTTTGTCGGCATAGGAGGCCAACACAGATCGTGACAGATAGGATCATTTAACAATCGTGTCAAATTAGGCAAGTGTAACGTCACCAAGAAAGGTAGTTTGGGTTGTTGTTGATAGCCTAGGAAAAAGGGTCCTGGAGTTTGACTGGCACCAGGTTGCCAGGAAAGGTTTGGCTGCTGGCCCGGATTCTGGTAGAAACCATAGCCTTGACCAGCGTAAGGATTTTTCATTTGTGGAGACATCATTGGTTGATTCCCCAGAAAGGACATAGGATGTTGGGCATTCATCGCGTTTGACGGACTTTGGGAAGGATTACCCCATGCCGATCCCGATGGGAGAGGCATAGAAGTTTGTCCAGGGTTCTATTGACTGTGGAAAGAATTACCCCAGAACGCATTTCCAAAGGAAGGAACGGATCCTTGTCCTGAGTTCCAAGGTCCTGGTATATGTGCCCCCGGCGCAGGAATAGTACCCTGCGTCGGAGTAGACTGTCCAAAAATGGGTGTGCCCCCAGATGGGAAAGCAATGGATGCGAAAGTGTTGTTACCAAATGTCCCATTCCAAACAAATGGTGACGAACCTACCAGCAAAGTTTGCACAGGTGTTCCTTGACTCCCGGCTCCAAATGAACTTGTGTGTGCAGGCTGCCCGGCGGACTACTGATGCAGACCACCAAGTGAAGGGGACGAAGGAGGAATATGACCTCCAACGTAAGGAAAAGCATTAAAAGGGATAGGAATGCCCCCAAGTTGACCTTGCAGAGGAGCGTTAGAGCTCTTTGCCCCCAGACCCAAAGTCTGTAAAGTGGAGTAAGTGAGTGCAGGACTAGTACCTGAACTAGGCATACCATATGAAAACGGAGGGCCTGTCGCACTAGGTGTAAAAGGAGGTGTGGCCACCGCAATAGATGGGGACGGTCCACTGTGCGACGTAGTTGTGGTCGAGACCATGGTAGCCCGGACCGATGGCAGCAAGTTAGGAGATGCTTCTCCTGTGGTGACAACGGTGATGGGAATAGAATAATTCCCAGAGGAAGTAACAACATTTGTTGCCATAGCTATGTGAGGCACTGACAGGCTTTCGTAAAATTGAATTGGCACAATAACTTGCGGCCAAGTATCAGTGGTTGGGGTTTCAACTGAACCAATATTGGCGATTGATTCCTCTGGGATTTGTTCGGGCTCAATGGTTTGAAACCCAGTTTCTTCGAAAGACCCTTGTTGGTCTAGCCTCCGCCTCAGTGGTGGCGGGGGTGGCTCCAGTATAACCGGCGGCAGGCCCAGAAGCCTTCGTGACCGGTGGAGCCCTGAATCCTCCACGGTGTGAGAAGATCCAAGACACTCTAAGGTATTCTACACGATAAAATAGTAACATACACTAAAAAAGAAGCCCCTATGAGATAAATCAAGAAAACACTAAACTAGTTGGAAGAACAGTTACACCAACCAACACTAGAGCAACTTACTGGTGCAAGTGCAACTCGAAAATGAAAGCACCCTCCAGGTATACTCTGTAAAGCATGGCCAGATTTCTATCCTAGGTACCGCGGTATACCCACGGAGTCACCTGTGTATGTCCCTAAAAAGATTGGCAACTAGTTTGCCAGCATGCGAACAACCACCAGGCGGGTACAGTCGATAGTCGGGTAGACCACAATGAGCAGGGTATCAAGCCCGAAACATGTCAAGGGTATCGAGAGCAAATGGTCCGGAAGACAAATAAGGACCTCTAACGGATTCAAGACCCACGAAGCCCCGTGGCAAATGCAAATGATGAAATCCCTTAACAAATCCTCGATATGTGTTCTCCACTACACTCAGTCCAGCTTTGGAGGGGTTATCTCTGCTACCTTTCCTTACGTGACCTCATGTTTAGCCCCTATGTTAGAAGGGGGTCCTGGATAACTTTCATGTAACTGGACTTCTACACTCCCTGTGACAGACTCCAATGTTTGGTTTGAGCGGCCTTGGAGAATTTACTCTCCAACCTATTCCAAGGCCCTAGTCCTGAGCTAGTGTATGCACCCTACAAACGAAAGAGTCTAATAGATTTTAAATTAGCGTTGCTTTTAATGGGATTTTTTATGTCACAAGGTATGAAGGTGCAACTAATGGTGTGTAAAGACTCAAAGAAAAAAATGAATAAGAAATGCTTGGAAACAAAAACTTTTACTAAAAATGCAAAAACCAGCAACTTTTCACTAAGAAAGACTTCTTTTCTTTTCAATTTTTCCTAAGATTTCATGCAACAAACATAAATGAATTTCGCTCAATCTGCGAGCTACTTACACTCTAAATGCATTGCAAGAACTTATGAACAAAAGACTTCTTCCTAGCTATTGATGCAGCAACACAATCTTCAAGCAAAGAAGCAAATGAAAAAGAGAATTTTTTTTTTTTTTATTTCAGTGCTAAATGAAGCAACAAAGGGAAAATGCCGACAAGCACAAAACCAAGAAAAAAAAAAATTTCTGGCTTAAAGCGCAGATCGCAAAGAACCAGAGCAAAGACGCACAAATGGAAATCAAGAAAGCACCGACTCTTACGCTTGTCTAAAAACCATAAAACAAAATATTTTTCCTTTTTATCTTTTCTATCAACAATCAACTAAGAAACAATAGGCTAAAGGTAAGAGGCCCTAACCTACTGACTGTCTAGCCCTAGACTCAAACCCCTGAGAGGAACACTTCTCACCACAGGAGGGGATGACTGCCCCACCTAGGTTGAAAAGTAACCATTCAAGCCCGCGACTGTCACTGAAACAGCACGCGTGCAAATGCATTCTGAGCTATAACAGCGCGCGAGTACCCGCGGGCATAAGTTGAACAGGCCGGGGGTATGTATAAATGATAAGACCTAACTAAAAACAGGCAGCCCAGACCTGGAAGAGGCCTCTGGTATTGACAACCAGGGTCTCCTAGAGGCTTGGATGCTTCTTCTTCAACAAAAAGAAAAAATAATTGCAAAAAGAAAACAAACGCAATAAAGCAAACTGAAACAAGACAGTGGACCAACAAGACTTAGACATGATCCAGAAAGCCCCCTGAGAATGTAAAATTCTGACAAGGCAGAGGAGACTTCCTCTTAAGCTCTCTGAGTCCTACACGCTACTGAAACCTCTACAACAAGCGTTCAAACGTGGGTTGTAGAAGGTTAGGGCGCGGGTTACATGCGTGCAGGCCTTCTGTAGGTTGCGTGTACCTCTGTGTGTCCCGATAATAAATGTCAAGCAACAGTGAAGGAAAAATTGGTATTAAGAACCAGGTTCCCTGCTAGCTCTGACCTAACCAAAAACAAACAAACAAAGAAACAGAAAATCTATTCTTTTAAACTACCCAAAAACCTCACTTAAATCCGGAAACCCTAAGAGTATCTTCCCCAGTGGAGTCACCAATTCTGTTGTTGGGAAATAATACCCTACAGACTAGCAAGCTAGGGCTAAACTTGCATGCGGATCATGACCCTAAATAAATCACTTTTAACCTATCACCCCAAAACTCAAACCCCTTTTTCACATGCAAACATGGAAATAACCTACTAACCTTTTTACTGATGTTTAGTGTAGATCCTCCGTTGCGCTTTGTCCATTTTCTTGCGCTGCTCCTTCCAAAGACAATCCTGCAATCAAGACAAAACACTACGCATGCATGCTATTTTTCTACTTGATGGTTAGAGATTAAGCATAAATCGAATAAATCATATATAAGTCATGCATTGGGACGGGAAAAGTATTCTTTTATTAATCTCAAGATGAATCAACTTACAATAATAATAGAGATCGGCCACTGCTCCTTGATCCTGATCTTGGGCTCCTCCTCTTCTTTGTCCTCCAACTGCTTTGCTTGAATTCTCCTTAGGCTTGAGGAAAGGCTAAAGGGTTGGGACAAACGGATTCGGCAATTGGGCAGAGTTTCTTTGCTATAATTTTCCTCTTCCAAATAGTACCCCTACCCCTTCTTTTATAGGCTAGAAGGAGCTAGGGTTTTGGACGAACTCTCGGCCATGCATGGCCGGGAGTTTCAGTTAACTGACCCATAGCTTTTTGTCTCGTCGGCAACTTTCCTATTTTTGTGCTTTGTTAGGTAAACGCGGGCCGTAGTAGGCCAGCCAACGTTCCAATGCGTGCAGTAGTAGGCCTGCCAGTGTTCCAACGCATGTAGTGGAGGGTTAGAGCACGTGCCACTTGATTTAAGAGGGTTTTCAAGAGTTTATTCAGCATGGCTTTGGCAAGGAAGAGATATGAGTTGGCCTAATGCCAGGTAAGCATCTGTGGTGCAATTTAGGGTTATAACACCTAGACCAAGAGGTCATGCCAAACCTTGGGGTTTTGCATCAGGTGGTATCAGAGAAGGAAAAAAAAATCTTTGTGTGAAAGGATATATTGGAAACTATGTTGTTGAGGAGACGTAGGGAGAGACTTGTAGCCAACACAACGATGGAGGAATAAATGAGGTAGCTTTGTGAAAGGTTGGACTCCATGGAAGCAACACAAAGGAGAGAATCAGAGACTGGTGATGTTATTGATGTCAAGAGTGAAAATCAAGAAGAAGAGGAAGTTGCAGGAGAAGAAGCAGCATAGGAAACATTACTGAGAGGGGTTGTCAAGCTGGGAACCAGAGAAAAGATGGAAGTCCCAATGTATGAAGGTAATTTAAATGTAGAAGAGTTGCTTGACTGGATAAATTCCTTAGATAAATATTTGTATTATGAGGAGATTGATGATGAGAAGAAAGTAAAGCATGTTTTGACCATATTGAAGGGACATGCAACTTTATGGTGGGATAAGTTGCAAGATGACATAAGGAGGAAAGGTAAGCCCAAGATTAAAAGTTGGGATAGAATGATAGTTAAACTTAAGGATAAATTTGTACCCAAAGATTATCAGTTGAATATGTTCATAAGATTACAGAAACTGAGACATAAAGGTTTGATAGTGAAGGAATACAATGAATAATTTTATAAGTTGAATATAAGAGCAGGACATAAGGAAAATGATGAAGAGAAAGTTGTTAGGTATATCAATAGGTTGAGGTATGAAATCCAAGACAAGATAAGTTTCATGACAATGAGGATTGTTGAAGATTCTTATCAGGTAGCCCTGAAGGCAAAAGAAAAACTAGCAAGGAAGCAAAATCAGAAGAATAGGGGAAATAATCTGACCCAAGGAAACAGAACCACAAGAGAAAATTTCCAGAAAACCGAGGAAGAAGCTAGTAGCTTTGGAAACCAAATAGCTAGAGGAGGAGGATCTATAGGAGGAGACTCTAGAGGAAGGAGACCTTTTACCATAGGTAGAGGAAGAGGCAGAGGAGGAAAGATTAAGTGTTATGCTTGTGGAAAGACATGACACATGTCTTGGTAATGTTCTGAAAACAAAACTGCAGGTTTTATAGAAGCCCACATTGTTGAGGCTCAACAAAAGATTCTAGAGACAGAGACAAAAGAAAAATATTTTGAAGAAGGAAGATCACTTATGATGAGGAAATCCCTTGTGAAGTCGGAAAAGGAGGTGTAAGAGCCAACGCAAATAAATTGTTTGTTTAGAACTGTGGAAGCACTAACAATTTAGTGTCCACATAAATGGTGGAAAATATAGAGTTGGAGACGACAATACATCTGAGTCTGTATAGGGTTTCGTGGCTGCAAAAAGGACATCAATTCATGGTAAGTAAACAATGTAAAGTTGAATTTAATATTGGTAGTTATAAGGATGAAGTTTCATGTGATGTCATACCTATGGATGTTTGTCATGTTTTTTGGGGAAGGCCATGACAATATGATGGTAATGCCATACATTATGGGAGAAATAATACATATACCCTTGATAAAAATGGGTGTAGACATATGTTGTTTCCACTAGAAGATAAGGGAGTCGAAAGGGAGGCTAGTCTGAGTATACTCCTCATGAGTGGGAAGGAGATCTTGAAGGAAGTTAATAAAGATCATGAATTGCAATTTGTTGTTATAGGTAAGCCAAGAGCTATCCTTACAAATACTTCCATGAATGATTTTCCTATTGAAATTCAGGAATCACTGAATGAGTTTGTTGACATTGTGGTGGATGAGTTGCCTCATACCTTACCACCCATCAAAAGTATTAGCCATCATATTGACCTTATTTATTGACCTTATTCCGAGTGAAATTTTTCCAAACAAATCACCATATAGGCTGACCCCTCAGGAGAAAGAAGAGGTCAAGAAGGAGGTCCGAGAGTTGTTGGACAAAGGGTTGATCAAAGAAAGTATGATTCCATGTGTAGTATCGACTGTGTTGAGTCCATATAAGGATGGTGGTTGGAGAATGTGCACAAATTCTAGAGCTATCAACAAGATAACCATCAGGTATAGATTTCCTTTACCCAAAATGGATGATTTGATGGATTGTTTGAGTGGAGATAGTTATTTTTCTAAGATAGACTTGAAAAGTGGTTATCATTAGATAAGGATGAGAGAATGGGATGAATGGAAAACAACATTCAAAACGAATGAAGGGATGTATGAGTGGCTCGTCATGCCATTTGGCTTAACCAATGCTCCAAGTACATTCATGAGGTTAATGAATGAAGTACTAAAAGATTTTATTGGGAAGTTTGTAATTGTTTATTTATATGATATCCTAGTTTATAGTAAGACTAAGGAGGAGCAATTGAGACACTTGAAGATGGTGATGAGAAGATTACAACAAGAAAAGATGTTGATAAACTTGAAGAAATATTCTTTTATGAAGATGAAACTTGTATATTTAGGGTTTGTGATTTATTCAAATGAATTGAAGATGGATCCAAAGAAGGTGAGGGTTATAAAAAACTGGCCTTCTCCAAGAAGTGTGTTTAAGGTAAGAAGTTTTCATGGGTTAGCGAGTTTTTACAGAAATTTCATCAGAAATTTTAGCAGTGTATGTGCACCCATAGTGGATACTATAAAGAAAGAACATGGATCTTTTGACTGGGCAAACGAAGTTGAGAAAGGATTTAGACTGTTAAAGGAGAAGATAATAGAACAACCCATATTAATTATACCAGATTTTAATAAGACTTTCCAAGTCAAATTTGATGTGAGTGGAGTGGCCATCGATGTAGTTTTAAGTCAAGATGATAATCCTGTTACTTATTTCAGTGAGAAATTGAATGATTCTAAGAGGAAGTATTCAACCTATGATAAGGAATTTCATGCTATAATTCAAGCTTTGAAAAAGTGGAGGCATTATCTTATACCAAAAGAGTTTATTCTATAAACTGACAATCATTCTTTGAAGTTTATAACTAGACAAGAGAATTTGAATCAAAGACATGCCAAATGGGTAGAATTCATGCAGAATTTTACTTTTGTTATTAAGCGTATTAATGGGAGTGCTAACAAATTTGCAGATTCTTTGAGTAGGGGATGTTTGATCTTGTAGGAATTCCAAGTGGAGACTTTGGGGTTTTAACACCTCAAGGAAATGTATAAGGAAGAACCATACTTCAAGGAGACTTATGAAGCTTGTGAAAATACTTTGATGAGGGATAGAATCCCGTGGATGGATTACCTGATCCAGGAAGGCTTGTTGTTTAAAGGGAGTCAGTTATGTATTCCTAAATGTTCAATGAGGGACAATTTGTTAAAGGATAAGCATAGTGGAGGATTGGCTAGACATTTTTTCCATGATAAGACATATGCACAGTTGAGTTATTCGTAGTATTAGCCAGGCATGAGATCTGATGTGAAGAAGTTTGTGGAAAAATGTAGAATTTCCCAATATGCTAAAGGGAAGCAATAGAATACAGGACTATACCAACCATTGACTATTCCAAACAATCCATGGGATGCTATAAGTATGGATTTTGTTCTGGGATTCCCAAGAACCTAGAGGGGGAATGATTCATTTTTTGTGGTATTTGACATATTTTCTAAGATGGAACATTTTATACCATGTCACAAAACAAGTGATGCTACCCACATAGAAAATTTGTTTTTCAAGGAGATTGTGACATTGCATGGATTTCCTAGGAGCATAGTCTCAGACAGAGACACAAAATTTGTGGGAAACTTTTGGAGGACTTTGTGGAAGAATTTGGGGACAGATTTGTCTTTCAGTTCAGCTATCACCCTCAGACAGATGGATAGACTGAGGTAGTGAATAGAAGCTTGGGAAAATTGTTGAGAAGTTTGGTGGCTGAGAATAAGAGTTAGTGGGATCAATTTCTGCCTCAAGCAGAAATTGCATATAATGATTCACCAAACAAGAGTACTGGTAAGAGCCCATTCTAGATAATATATGGAATGCACCCCAAAAAAAAATTGAATTAAGAGATTTGGGACAAGATGAATTTCAGAGTGCATGAGCAGAAGATTTTTCTGCAGAAATACAAAAATTGCATGAACAAATCAAAGGCCAGCTGCAAAATAGAAACTAGAGATACAAGTACAAAGTGGATTAGAAAAGGAAAGAGGTAAATTTTGAGGTTGGAGACCAAGTTCTGGCACATCTGAGAAAGGAAATATTTCCACGATGGAAATATAATAAACTGAAACTGAAAAATATAGGGCCCTTGTAAAATCCTCAGGAAATTTTATGAAAATGCTTATGAGATTGAGTTTCCAAAGGACATTGGCATTTCACCAATATTTAATGTATAAGACTTATATCCCTATAGAGAGGATGGAACAGGTGAAGCAGATGATCAATATGAAGTCCAATGGATGCAATAGATTCCCACAGTAGAGAAGCTCCAGATAGAGAAGATTTTAGAACAAAGGATTGCTAAAAGGATCAGGAGGAAGGTCTATTATGAATACTTATTCAAATGGAAGGAACATCCAATAGAAGATACCAGTTGGTTGAATGAAGAAGAAATTCAAAAATACGGAAAGTAATTTGAGGAGCTCATGGACAGGAGTCCATGAATATTTTTTCGAGGGGAGTATGATGCAGGAGCATCATCGTCATCATTCAATGAGGCGTGGTGGAAGATGACTCGGCACAAAATGCAATGCACATTAACTGGTTTGGATCCCAAGGAAGGCACATCATACAAATTTTGAGACCTTTGTAATTAAAGATACAATGATATCTAAAGACTAGAATCATTAAATGTGTATCTGGATGATTGTAATTGTATTTAATGATTGTAGGATTGTACATATTTTGAGCATCAACTCATATCTAAATTGTAAATGTGCATTTACTGTAATAAGATTAGTGATAAGAATGTCTTTAATAAGATGTGAAAGCACTAGATCGACCTAGAGGGAAGGCTCGTGAAGCCAGTTCATGTATAAATAAATGTAATCTATGCTAAAAGTAAGTTTTTTTGGAATGAAAAGAGACTATTCTCAAATTTTCTGAGAGAGATTGTAAAATATTTTCTTTGTTATTTTTGGAATTGAATAGATATTGTGTTATCGTGTTTCTGCATCCATGTGTATGGATGATGTTTGTTTATTGAATGAGTTTTTTATTCTATTTAAGTTTCAATTATTTCTCGTCTGGTAGTCTTCATGCAAGGAGTGCATAGTGCCAACAGAAGGTGTGCGTAGGCCAACCTTTTACAAGTTTAGAAGCTTAGGGGAGATAGTGCAATTCTATATATAGCAAGTGAAAGGAGTGCACAGGAGACTTTTAGAAGTCCAAATATCAAGAGAGAGTAAGTGCAAGGAGTGTGTGGACCATTAAACTCTACAGGTCAAAGCTTAGGAGGGAAGCACAAGTTTGCGTCGAAGTTCACTTCATCGAAGTGGACAAAGATCAGAAGAAATAGTGTGTACAAAGTTCCAAGTGGGAACTCAAGCAGTGGAGAGTTACTTTGTTTGAGGAACGAGTGAACGAGATATGTTCATGTGGAGCTGAATTTTCCCACAACCGTTCGATCAAATTTGAAAAGCGTGATCGTTAAGTCCTGAGTCCTTCGGACTTTTCCACTTCAGAAATTTGGAACAATTAGTTATTGTTAGGGAGGCATGGAGGTATGAAGCCCAGACTGAATCTCAGTTGTATATCAATGGGTAAGTGTGAGCCGTAGATCCCTGAGATATTTGGTGATCTGGAACTTCGGGTGATTTGGTCTTGTTTGTGTGGAGAAAAAAATCCCTCGAAGCCCAGAGTCCTGAAATAAACCCTAGCCATAGATATTCAAGAACTAAGGATCCCCGCTAGTCATCTGATTAAGTCTTTCCATCAGTGGAAGGATAGGGTGAGGACCCAAAACTGTCATTCAATATCTCTTTATGACTGAGTTCAACTGGTAACCACTCCGGGTGATTCGAGCATATTGTGTTGGGTGATTTCTCCCAAAGTCCCAGAGCATTAAACGAGCCCTTTTTGCTAAGCGCTTGGTTTTGGCCTGTGGTGACTGGTACTGTGCATAATGTCGTCGGAGGTAAAAGGACCCTCGCAAATAGGAAATTTAACGCAACATTGTCATGAAGTTTCTATGGTAAATATTCTAGGTGTTCGACAAGGACCCGTGAGCCACTTCATCTACTGTGAATCTCGATCCTAGACCGGGAGGTCACACCAACCCTTGGGGGTTTGCATCAAAAATACCCTACAATAGTGGGATATACTGCAGCATACCTATGACCATATACAAAGTACATTCCAAACATAATACCAAACTAGGATATAATAACAAAATTTCACAAGAATAACTAACTTATTGAAAAAGAGGAAAATTGACTCACCAGGATCCCAATGTTTGGTGTTTTCCCAATTGATGGATTCCTTTCGCTCCTTCCCAATGGTATTACGCAACCTGTAAAAAAATTGAACAAGTATATCTATATGAAAAGGTAGTTATAGTAATAACAACTCATTAGTTATATGAAAAATAACATAAAAGAACGAAGCAATTAGTGTTCTACTGAAATCTATACAAAATCATTGCAAATATAAACAATAATAACACAAGATACTTTGAAGGAATAAGTTTTCTATATTATTAATGAATACTAGAAAGGTGGTTACAGCTTATACCTACTCGATGCGGCACTACCCTGTTGAAATAGATCCTATATTCCTCCACCCCAGCTCCTGCTATAAGGATTTTCGTGACACTAAAATCACCATAGGCCCAAAGAAAGTATAGAGAGAAAATCTTGGCAATAAAAGGTTGGTGATCAGAGGGAAACTTGAAACAAAAGTTTCCAAGTCAAGAGATCAACAACAAAAGGGATAAAATGGTCTTATAGACTCGGAAGGAATAGCCAGATGAGTGTTTTCTTGAATGTGAAAAGTATCATTACCTTTCTCCATGAGGAAAATGTTCCTTTTATGTGGTCTCCAATCAGTTAGATACATTTGAGTATGGGGAAAAGGAGTTAGGAAACTAACCAATCTCGTAACTCATATTTAATTTGGGCATAATTATATTTGTATTGAACATTTATTATCATGTACAAGGGTGTCCCTTAAGTATCCTGCATGTACACGAGTAACATAGTTGTTAGGGCATGTACATGCTTCAAAAGTTTGATTTTTAGAAGGTCTTAAGGAGGTATGGGGAATAGTTTTTTGTAAGGAGGATAGGGATAAGGAAAACAAGAGCATCAAAGCTTTAGAGGTGGAATTTGATGTTATAACAAATGCCCCCTAATGTGTGAGGTCATAAGAACAACTAATGGTTGAAATACATTATAAGTCTTCAAGCGTAGTTACTCGAGGTTAAAGGTCTCTAGAATTCAATCTAAGGACAACAACCAACACCAAAACATGTCAGAACAACTCAATTCCTGAGGTGAGCATACCCATGCTTAGGTGTGATGATAAGCATGGTTGCCAATCAAGTACACTATGAATCCATGTAAGATGTATATATAGCATTGATCATGGCGAAGAAAGAGATACACAATGGATCCATTTAAACAAATATCATAGCCACAAAAAAATACACATTGGATCTATGTCCTAGAATCAATGAAGGATATCTAGGGAAAGTGCTAAAAAAAATGATCCTTCACAAGTACCAATGTATGGGGTGGTATTATCCAATAGAAACCTAGAAAACAACACAAAAAGAGGTGATGCTACTACATTCTTGAGCTCTTCACCCAACCGTCATGGTATGATTATGCACTATGCGAATAGATGTGTTGAACTTGAACATAGTGAGACACTATTTGATTACCGTTCATTGATGTATACCGTTAATAAATGTTATACAACCCACCAATAATGATAATGTGTTTAAAGGTACCTAGTACAATCTAACAAATGTGAATATAAGATCGGATGTCAAACACTTGGTAGAATCTACCGATCAGGGGACATTGATGTATTACCACTGTCAATAGTGAGGGAACCTACCTTTGATGACTGCAAGCCCCAAGGTACTAAAAATGACTCTAGATCCCTATCCCAAAGCAATATGTGTTGAAGTTGATAGGAAGAGATCAACTGGAAGGAGGGAATTAAGGAATACCCCATCATCCAACATGAGGAGTAGTAGAAGGCCAAAGATTTGGAAGGACTCAAATGAAATATTATAAAGACCACCACAAAGTACATCCCCTGTGTGCACCAAATGTAAATAGTGCATGAAAGAGACCCTCTGAATAACAACCAATAATGAAGACTTTCGACAAAGGCGAGGAAACCACCAACGGGGACAAATGGAAGCCAAGGTACTACATGAATCCCAATGTGTGAATAATTTTCTTATCGTTAAACATGAGGGAAACTACTCAGTCAATGACTAATGATGGAATGCCATCTGTTGAGCACAAGGCTACCTATCAATGATGTAAATAGGGTCAGGGTGAAACTCTAAACTAAACTCTCAGAGAAATTTGTCATTGTCGATAAGAGCTTAACCCACCAATGGGAATTCAATGAGGACCTTCCATAACAATATGAGTATAGGACAAATATACTTCTGATTTTGAGATGTACTTAACACATGGGAAGGCTGACTTGCAAAGACAAGAATTCTTCAGAATGGTCAACACAGGTTAAACTTTCTTGGAACAAGAAAATGACACATTTTGTGACTTAGGCAGCACATAATGAAAATTATCATTGACATAAGTATATGATGCAAGAGGCAATAATAGACTCTCCACAATGACTAGAAGAATAATCGGTCGAAGGAGTAACAAATCTATGTAACTGGATTAGTTTCCTAAAGCCATACTAAACCCAAATTGTTTGAGACTTGAGTCAAAACTTTGTGCTTTGTTCAGAGGCGACTTGACTACTGCCAATTGTTGGGGCTCAGAAATGTCCTATTTTCATCCACCTTTCCCTTCATTATTCTTCACATTTCATCAGCCCATTAACCTTTCATGACATCATTTTCATAAATACATTTGGGTTTCACCTTATTATTTTCCACTTTATTCATTTTATTATTAAAATGGAATTTGTGATTAAATGTTAGGAAATTGACATGTTTTCATATATATATCAAAATTGTGTGATCTTTGTAATGTGTAGGAATATGAGAAGGATTAATTCAAAAGAACTTCTCGAATACTTCCTCCACCATTTCAAGATTTGAGGAGATAATTCAAGCCCATTCCAAGAACAAGATCATGGATATTTGGTTGGAGTATCTTATCCAATATGTATGAGAGATATGTGTGAGGATTTGAGGGGATCATATTTTGTAATAATGGAAAATAGTTGAGAGAATAGTGGATTTGTAATTATAAGATGGTTATCTTATATTCAAGGCTCTCATGTGTAAAAGAGAGTGCTCTCTCTTCATGAGGAAGTAGTAGAGTAGTAGACATTGAGTAATTAGGATGACAAAGAGAGTAGCCATTAGGATTTGAAAGAAAGGGATTCTTAGCTTTGATTCATGGTTTTGATTTCCATGCTTTCATTATTTTGTTATGAAGATTGATTTGATTATTGTAATGTAATATTGATACATTGGCATGAGCTCACATATGTTGTTGTGTCATTCAACTCTTCACATGTTGTATTTGATTTTCCTTCATGTGGTTCTCCATTCCTAGATTAATTTCATTTATGTAGTTCTCCATTCCTAGATTAATTTCATTTATGCAATTTCACATTCCTAGATTAATTTCATTTGTGCAATTTCCCATTCCTAGATTAATTTCAATTCCAAGTCATGTGTTTCAATTTCCTGCATTAGATTAATGATTCAATTTCAATTATAGCTTAAACATTAGATTAGATTAGTCTCACTTCAATCTCCCATATACTTTGTGTGTGTTTCGTAAGTTTACGAGCCTCAAACTAAAAAATTAAATAGTTGGGCAAGTACTACAACTCAATTAACACAACATTAGTTCGGCCCAATATAACGACTGTCGTTCCCTTGTTACAATTGTTGTTCCTTTTGCAGGTCGTGTTGTTCATTTGAACAGAACAATTGTCGTTCATTTTTTTACAATTTTTGTCCCTTTGTAGGGGTTGCATCTCTGGAGGATGGGTATTGAAAATGAAAGGTAAGAACCTATGTAGGCAACAAGTAAAACGCTTGTGCCAGCACCTACCTTCGACTGATGCATAGAAATTATATTTTAGGACATCTTTAGAGCCCAACATTTTGGCGTCGTTTCCGGGGAAGCACGATGGATTGAGGTATTAGTTTCTTTTTCATTTCAATTCATGCAAGTGTGATCTAGACATGTTGGTAAGGGGTCATAGAAGCTCGTGAGAGGAGACTCCTCGTGTTCTCCCTACCAACTAGGTAAAAGTAATTTCAATTTCTGCAAATTTCAATTTATGCAAGAGTGTTTAATTCATGTAAGTGTGATCTAGACATGTTGGTAAGGGGTCATATAATCTCGTGAGAGGAGACTCCTCATGATCTCCCTACCAACTAGGTAAAAGTAGTTTCAATTTTTGCAAATTTCAATTTATGCAAGAGTGTTTAATTCATGCAAGTGTGATCTAGACGTGTTGGTAAGAGGTCATAGAATCTCATGAGAGGAGACTCCTCGTGTTCTCCCTACCAACTAGGTAAGAGTAGTTTCAATTTCTGCAAATTTCAATTTATGCAAGAGTGTTTAATTTTTGCAAGTGTGATCTACATGTGTTGGTTCTAAGGGTCAAAAAGTTGCTTCAGTGTAGATTCCTCACTGTCCCTACCAACTATCAAGAGCGTTTAATTTCCACAACTGTGAAGAGTAATTGTTTTATGTTTTAGCAAGAGTGTTTTTATTTAAGTTTTTCCATTTTGATTTGGGTGTTGTAAGAATCCTTTTTTTTAACATGGTTTAACAATGAATGTCAGATTGGAACTACTCACTCAGATCCTGGAAGATGTCAGGATTTCCTCTTCCCATGAAGAGGAGATCTTGACAAGGATCAAAGATTCAAATACTCCTCCAGAAACAATTGAAGATCCAACATCTGAAGACTCTTATGCATCCGATGAAGGACAAATGATCGAAAAGGAGATCGAGGAAGATGAAGAGGAGTTACACCGTGATCTGAGCAAGGAACAACGCACCTATGAAATCCTGATCGAATGATGGTTTCAAGTAAGTACTAGGTTAGATCCATTTAGTTTTTCTTTTTATTTTCTTAATTCACAGTTTCAACAACTAATTTTACACATTCATACATATTTCCGATTCTCATTTATGAAATTGAAGGACAACATATTCTTATTACTATTACGTGCATGGCTACATTGGCTATTTGACTACACATAACTAATCTCTCATTTTTAATTAGTGTAGTGTAGGTAGGATTTTATTTTCATTTTTTAGAATAAGTATGCCCTCTTCCTACGCCTTGTTGCGATCTCGAAGATCAGAAAGTAGATATCAAAGGAATGGCTATGAGATTATTTGAGGAATGTTTTGGTATTGTTGAAGATTTGAAAAAAAATGTTTAAATCGATTTTTGTCTTCAATTTTCAAAATTAATTTATCTCCATTTGCTAAAGAATTTGATTCAATTTGATTTGTCTCAATTGCTAATAAAATTTATAGTTTTATTTAAAAAAAGAAAATATAAAAAAAAAAATTAAAAATTAAAATGCAGAAATTGAACTGAAGATATGTCACAAACTGGGATCTGGGTTCTTATGATTTTTTGACAGGAAGTGCATTATGTTATGATAAAAAAAACCCAGTAAAATTCAGGCCAACTTAGTAAACGGTTTTCGAGAAAATCAACATAGTCACCTTCATCCATTTCTCTTATATCTCAAGATATTTGCCTCAGATGGCTCTGATTTTTGACGTGCAGAAGTATTGGGACCATAGGAACCTTTCCACAAAATTTCAGCCAAACCCAGTACACGATTTTCGAGAAAATCAACATCATCACTTCCAACCATTTCTCTTATATCTCAAGATCTGTGCATCAGATGGATATGATTTTTGGCGTGCAGAAGTATTGGGACCATAGGAACTTTCCTACAAAATTCCATCCGAATCCAATTTATAGTTTGTGAGAAAATTGTCTTTGAAGTTTGTTGTTACACCCCTGTAGCAGCCTGCAACAAAAACAATAATAAAAAAATAAAAAAATCAAATGCAATATCACAGTAATAAGAACTGGGTGTAATAGATCTGATTTTATGGGTGGGGGTTATGGTATCAAACCCCATCCATGACATTCTTTATGCCATATTCTCAGTGATTTGATGCACTTTCTATGCACAATCTTTTGAACACGGGAAACTTCACCAAGATTTGGAAATGATCTATTATGCGTTTTGTTGGAACTCATCTATTGTTGGAGTATCCCCTAGTTTTAGCATTCCTTAGAATGGAAATTATACGCCTATAATGTTGATTGCATGCGAGAAGAATGATTTTAATTTTGGGTGCTTTGTTTTCCATTTTTATGTTAGTATCATTTCTATTTTTTTGCATTTTCCTTTGATATGTAAAACAAAAATAAAATAAAAAATTTCATTTGTTTTATTAAGAAAAACAATAAAAACTAAATAAATAAATAAAACCATACAAAGAAAAAAATTATTATGAAAATGAAAAATGTATGGATAAAGAAGTTCTTGTCATTTTTTTTAGTTCTGGTTTTACTTCGTGTTGTATGTGGTTGAACAAGTAGTGGTATCTACTCAGATCATGATGATAAAAGTGTTTCCGTAAACTCTTTAAGTGAAAGCATCCACAAAGAGCACATTTGGATCCCTGTACAATTGCATACAAGCGATACTGCCAATATAAAAATAAAAATTTGAAAACAAACCAAACATTCTAAAAATAAAAATTTGCAAATGGATTTTCATATTTCCTGAAAACATAATCAGAATCATGCTCTTATCTTTTTATGATAAAATTATTGTGAAGTCACTTCACTAGGTATTCACGATGAGGATTGTCAAAAATGTGCTATCACCAACTGGTAGAAACACATTTCATTTTTTCATTTGGTTGATAGCATTAGTATTAATTTTTGCACTTTATGTTTTCAATATTCTCACGCTATTTGCTGCAGATTAGTGATAACATTTCACAGGTTCAAAGATGATTGAATTTCTTGTAGAAGTGACTTTCAAGAATCATAGAAACTTTTCCAAAAAAAAAACGTGCTTTGTTGACTACTTGAAGGAGTTGTTACTCATCATAAACATCATGACGTATGTTGTTACACATAAACCTTTCATAAAACCATTTTGTGTCATGAATGTTTACCCTCATCTCTCCCTCAAAGAAGATTGTTCATCTCCATGTTGAATTCTACCTTTCATTTTCTTATCCGTCATGACTTCACATATGCCTATCTTTCTGAGTCGCATACATTTCATTATCTTTTCCAGTTCAGTTTGCCTTGTCAATAAAACTATCCAACTCCCCTTCTATGACTACATTGCCTTGCCATAAGCATTGTTGCTACTGAGATATTTTCATTTATAGTCCTACCAATATTTCTACAAACTCGCGTTGACTGATGTGGAATTCCTTAATGCCCACCTTTCAACAAGTCTTGCCCCATCGACCTCAGCATCTTATCTGAGATATAGGCTAGAGTTCATTTCGAGTACCTAAAGGCTTGCATGCCTTAATGGAAAGTTCTCTCGCTGACAATCATGAGAATACATCAATGTCCCTTGATTGTTAGATCTTGCAAGTGGTTCGACATCATCTCATTCATTCACACTTGGCAATATGTACTCAGGTCCCTTGGCACTCATTGACATCAATGGTGAGTTTGCCTCGCATTGGTTAACAGAATTCATCAATGGCCAGTAATCCAATGACTTCTCTTCATGCTTGACATCAACACATCCATTCGCATGATTAGAATTGTACCATCGAGTTGTAGTAGGTGAAGACTATACACTTTTTCTTGACTTCCTCAGCAGTTACAGCAGCATGACTTCAACTATCGAAGAGTACTACAGTTCCACTTTTGTACTTCCTCTTTTCCATGATTCATTCAGCAGCAGTTCAGATTCCTCCACTTCACATTCACTGATCCAGTAGACAATAGTCGCAGCTACAACATCAGTTACTTTTCGCATGACACTACAGCAGTGACATATTCCATGCTCCAACAACTGCATCAGCCATATTCCTATTGCATAGTTCATCAACATTTTGGGTAAGTGGAGGTATGTTATTTTATAAACTTTAATCATGTAATTCCTCAGCTGCTAGCAATGAATAATTTGGAAAATTCCCTCACCAAGTTCCCTTTCCTTTTCACCTCTACGACCTATGCCACATTGCATTAGGACATGCAACCAGTTCAGTTTGGGGGGTAGGGGACTTTATTCATTATCATTACTCCATTTTTCCACTACCATCATTCCATTTTTCCTCTCATTTACCATTTATGAACATTTCTTTTCCAACGATACTATGTTGCGCTTTGCTTTATAAGCATTGATACACATATTGGCATGATTCACACACACACACACACACACACACACACACACACACACACACACACATATAAGGGGGGATTTCTTATACTCAATGATGTTTCCTTATGCACATTGATAGCATATATTTTCCAGTAAGAATATGGGAAAATTATTATCATAAAAGTAAGAGAACAAATAACCAAATGAATGTTGTTAACACAAGAACCAACATTCTTTATATTCATGGTTGTCACACAAGAACCAACCATAAGAAAATGTCAATTGTTACTCATGTAAATCCCATACTGGAAACATTCATTATCATCACTCAAAGATAACATTCATATGCCAAAATTTCTTGAGAAGATCCATGCATGGTTGCATGAGAACATGCAACAAGTTAAGTTGGGGGGTATGTTGGGGCTCATAAATGTCCTATTTTCATCCACCTTTCCCTTCATTATTCTTCACATTTCATCACCCCATTAACCTGTCATGACATCATTTTCATAAATACATTTGGGTTTCACCTTATTATTTTCCACTTTATTCATTTTAGTATTAAAAGGGAATTTGTGATTAAATGTTAGAAAATTGACTTTTTTTCATATATATCTCAAAATTGTGTGATCTTTGTAATGTGTAGGAATATGAGAAGGATTAATTCAAAAGGACTTCTCTAATACTTTCTCCACCATTTCAAGATTTGAGGAGATAATTCAAGCTCATTCCAAGGAGAATATCATGGAGATTTGGTTTGAGTATTTTATCCAAGATGTATGAGATTTATGTGTGAGGATTTGAAGGGATCATATTTTGTAACAATGGAAAATAGTTGAGAGAATAGTGGATTTGTAATTATGAGATGGTTGTCTTATCTTCAAGGCTCTCATGTATAAAAGAGAGTGTTATCTCTTCATGAGGGAGTAGTAGAGTAGTAGACATTGAGTAATTAGGATGAAAAAGAGAGTAGTCATTAGGATTTGAAAGAAAGGGATTCTTAGCTTTGATTCATGGTTTTGGTTTCCATGCTTTCATTATTTTTGATTTGATTATTGTAATGTAAGATTGATTCATTAGCATGAGCTCACATATGTTGTTGTGTCATTCAACTCTTCACATGTTGTATTTTCTTTTCCTTCATGTAGTTCTCCATTCCTAGATTAATGTCATTTATGTAGTTCTCCATTCCTAGATTAATTTAATTTATGCAATTTCTCATTCCTAGATTAATTTCATTTGCGCAATTTCTCATTCCTATATTAATTTCAATTCCAAGTCGCGTGTTTCAATTTCCTGCATTAGATTAATGATTCAATTTCAGTTATAGCTTAAACATTAGATTAGATTAGTCCTACTTCAATCTTGCATATACTTTGTGTGTGCTTCATAAGTTTATGAACCTCAGATTGACAAATTAAATAGTTGGGCAAGTACTACAACTCAATTAACACAACATTAGTTCGGCCCAATATAACGATTTATGTTCCCTTGTTACAATTGTTGTTCCTTTTGTAGGTCGTGTTGTTCATTTGAATGGAACAACTATCGTTCCTTTTGTTACAATTGTTGTTCCTTTGTAGGGGTTTCATCTCTGGAGGACAGGTATTGAGAATGGAAGGTAAGAACCTACGTAGGAAACAAGTAAAACGCTTATGCCAGCACCTACCTTCGGATAATGCATAGAGGTTATATTTTAGGACATATTTGGAGCCCAACACCAATATGGATATAAAAGACTCATTCCCATGCAATTTTTTTGTTATTTTATTTTTTTTATCTTTTTTCATATTATGAAAGCCTGAAAAATAATAAAATAATGCTAGTATACACAGAGGAAATGAGTGTCATGGGTGATAAAACTAGTTCCAAGTGCAAGGAACATTCATATTCTCAATGCAAGGAAAGCATGTTTATGATATGGACACTCAGGGGGAAGTTCCCTCCTAGGTTATAGGTGTCAAATTGCAACAACAATAATATGCAAGGCTAACAACTAATGACAATGCATAAGGAAGTGGCTAAGAAAATAGCAAGTTGAAGTCGAAATTAGGCTCAAAAGCACAAGCATCAGAATGCAATGTAGTAGTACAACTTAAAACATAAGTATGGGAGTCTCATGAATGAAATCCAGAAAAAGATTGAGAAGAACATGAGGTTTTCGATGCAATGTTATAGTGGGACTAATAAGACTCCAGATCTTAAGAGAAATTCAGCATGGGCACTAAAAGGAAAAGCAGGTGCTAATATAGGATGCCTATGTCAGTAGGATCTACCATGAACTAAATGACACTTAAATCAGCTGAAAGGTTTGTGTTGTTGGAAGATTGGTTGTTGTCATTGATGTCAACCCTAGTCATGGGTTTTGGACCGCAAGACTGATGAAGGTATTTGGACATGAAGGAAAATGCACATGCAAATACAACACCCATGGATGGATAGTATACATCATTTTGTTTCCGATGGTATGTGTTACATCATGTGGATCCTCATGGTTGAGGAGAAATGAATTTTTGAAGATGAGAAAGTGAATTGAAGAAGGAAGTACATGTAGGCCCTGGAGATAATTAAAGAAAATAATTACAAAATAAGAAAGTGTCAGGTTGGCCCTAATGTTAAAAGAAAGTGACATAAATGGTATAAATAAATATCATTATACATTCATTCGAAATAATTTGAATTTTAGAGGAAATAAGAATTAAAAGAAGGTCGGATTTCAAGGGAGGATGAAGTCTTTTGGTGATGTGTTCTAAGGTATGTTATTTTCAGGTCATCTCACCATTTTTGCTATAACTTTTTTTATAGAACAATTCAGATGGTGAAATCACTATGGTATTGAGAATACATATCAAGGTACCTCTGGTAAAAATTTCAGCTCTTGATTCGCTATAATTATGGAGATAGACTTTGTGGAAGATAGGGTTTGTGACCAGTGCTGAAGCTAGTCAATAAACAGGTGTTTCGGGTAAAACAGTCATAAATTCTTCATACAGAATCCAAATGAAGTGGTACCACTTCCATTGGAAATAGTATGGACTTTAGTTTCATGTATGTGAGTTTCAGAATCATATGTTAAATATTGAGCGTGGGGCATGTTGTACAAGTTGGCTCTTCTGAATAGACCAGAATTGAATAAAGTCTATCATTCTTTCTATAACCTCTTTTTGGGGAGGATTCAAGGAGTGAAAATTGGAGGAATTTCAGAGAATACATTGAGTAATATTATCTATAGGATCAGAGTACTCCAAGAATTGAAGAAGTGCAGAAATTGAAGAAGTCTCAGGAAGCATTATCAAGTTCTATGTGATGATTGGTTTACGGTGATGATTTAATGTAAAGTTTTAGTATCTTTCATATATTATTGGGTGGAAGGAAGGGGCAAGTGTTAATGTTTAATCCATTATTATAGATGTTTTCATTTCATTAGTTAACAATAGCATAATCCAAGATCACTGAGAAATACACAATCACAAGAGACACAACATTTATCCTGGGAAACCCTCTAGGGGAAGAAAACCCAGCAAAACTTCCTTAATATAGATAGCCAATACAATGCCAAGAGATCTCTATGCTAATACAGAAATTCCTCTCCTAGATATGCGCCACTCTCTCTCTCCTTTGTCGGTAACAAATCAGAACTTGTCTCTTAAACTGAGCAAGTGTGTTGTGTCTGAGTGAGGCGCTAGCCTCCTTTATTTATACAAGTCTGGCACGTGTGAAGTGTCTCTTCACTGGCAGGGCCGACTTCTCAAATTGGGTGGTTAAACCCACCTTTATTATATTTCTAGGTCTCTTTAATAATTGTTGGGGCCGACTTCTTATTCTTCCTATTACAATTGTCTTTTGACCAATCCGCAAAAGGGGATTTGGTCCTATTACAATAACCGACATGATCAATCCACACTGGGGATTGATCCTATGAATAATATATCAATAATAAGATGAATACTCTTTGTAGTTACATTATTTCAACACTCCCCCTTAACAAGAAGGGTATTCTTCAGCAGCATCATGCGAGAGAGAGAGGACAACATCATAAATATCATCTTGGTTGGCGTATCTATAAATCATCAGAAGTTTTATTCATCGGCAACATCGTCATTCTCAAAGGAATTCCATCATCATCTGCATTAATATGTATTAGTATAAAAACCAATACATCATCATCATCACAACACAAGGCTATCTCATCATAATACAAGACTGGCTTTACGTCATAGTTGTCAAGTTGGAAGCTCAGTACTTGTCTCATCTCATCGTCTTGATTTACGTCACAACACTCAAGTTGGAAGTAAGATCCTCGTCCTGCTTTATGTCACAACCATCAGGTTGGAAGCAGGATACTAGACTAGCTTTACATCACAACTATCTAGCCGGAATCTCAGTGCTAGTCTCATCATATCCACTTGCTTTACATCTCATAGCTTGGTCAAAAGCAAGGATCGTCTCATCTTGCTTTACGTCTGACAAATCGGTCAGAAGAAAGGATCATCTCATATTTATTTACGTCTGACAACTCAGTCAGAAGAAAGGAACATCTCTTCTTGCTTTACATCTGAAAACTAGGTCAGAAGTAAGGAACATCTCATCTTGCTTTACGTCTGACAACTAAGTTAGAAGAAAGGAAAATCTCATCTTGCTTTATGTCTGACAACTAGGTTAGAAGCAAGGAACATCTCATATTGCTTTACATCTGACAATTGGGTCAGAATCAAGGTACACATCTCATCTTTGCTTTATGTCTGACAACTAGGTCAGAAGCAATGAACATCTCATCTTGCTTTACATATGACAACTAGGTCAGAAGCAAGGTACACATCTCATCTTTCTTTACGTCTGACAACTAGGTCAGAAGCAAGGAACATCACATCTACTCCCCCTTTCGAGGAAGGTCCTTTCAGACTATGCCAAGCTTATCTTGGAAGTACTCAAACTTTACACGAGATAGGGGCTTGGTCAACTCGTCAGCAACCTGTTCATCTGTGCTAATGTACTGGAGATTCAAGGCTCCTCTCTGTACCATGTTGCAGATGTAATGATAGCAGATTTTTATGTGCTTCGACCTATCGTGGAATATAGGATTCTCTGTCATCTTTATGCAGCTCTGGTTGTCACATAGAATCAAGGTTTCTATCATCTCTAAGTCAAATAGGTCGGTCAGCAAAATTCTAAGCCATATAGCTTCGCATCTAGCAGAACATGTGGTAATGTATTCTGCTTCTGTTATGATGAGAGCAATGCTAGATTGCTTCCTACTCTACCATGATATCATAGCTGATCCCAAACTGAAACAACATCCCGAAGTGCTTTTCCTGTCAGAAACACTTCCTGCCCAATCTACATCAGTATATCCACTCAATGTAAAATCATGATCCCCATCATAGCTGAGACCATAATCTATTGTACCTTTAAGGTACCTCATCACATGTTTTGTAGCCACTAGGTGAACACATCTGGGTTCTACCAGAAAATGACTCAAGGTGTTCATGGAAAAACAAATGTTTGGTCTGGTGTTCATCAGGTACATCAGCGATCCAATAATCTGTCTGTAAAGTGTGGTATCAATCAACCCTGACAAAATATCGACCAGCAGCTTTAGCTTCACTTCCATGGGTGTATTCATGGGTTTGCATTCCAGCATGTTTAATCTCTTTAATATTTCAACCGTGTACTTCCCTTGGTTCAGGAAGATCCTCTCAGGACTCTGCCATACCTCAAGACCTAAGAAATAATGCATTAGGCCAAGGTATTTCATTTCAAATTCTGAGGCAAGTCTCTTTTTACATTCAACGATGAACTTTTCTTCTCTAGTTAAGAATAAGCCATCCACATATAGGAGTAAGATTACTGGCTCATTATTCATAATTTTGAGGTAGAGATTTGAGTCTGCCTTACTCTTGGTAAAGCCTAAGCTTTTCAAGAAACTGTCTATATGGCCATACCAAGCTCTAGGAGCTTGCTTCAATCTGTACAAGGCTTTCTTCAATCTGTAGACATGAGACTTCCTATCTTCAACCTCAAATCCTTGAGGTTGCTCTATATACACTTCCTCTTCGATGACACCATTTAGGAAAGTTTTCTTCATGTCCATCTGGTGCAACTTCCACTTTATCTTATCTACAAGAGATATGATGGTCCTGATCAAAGTGTATCTGGCCACAGGAGAGAATGTCTCTTCATAGTCAATGCCTTCCTTCTAGGAAAATCCATGAGCGACAAATATTTCTTTATATTTCTCATTACTTCCATCAGCAGCATGTTTTATTTTGAAGAGCCATCTGAAGGATACCACATCTTTATTCTTTGGTCTAGGAACTATTTCCCATACTTCATTCTTCATTATGGATTGGTATTACTCTGTCATGGCATCTGCCCATTCTTTCCTCTGAATGGATTCTTCAAAATAGGTAGGCTCCTCTTCTAGGAGATCACACATCAAAGCCGTATAACTGGAGAATGGATTTGGTCTTTTCCCCTGTCTTGTAGTTCCTTGGGGAGCACTGTACTTCACTCCATCTTGAATAAGCTCTCTAGCCCAAGCTGGCTTTCTTTTATGGAGGATTGTCATCTGAGGAGGTTCTTTCATTTCTACTATATCGTGGTCTTCTAGAAGTTCCTCATCAGGGGAAGTCACGACTTCCCTCACTGGTACTACATCTCTGGGAACCTCCCTCATTGCAGTATTGGGGATTACAGGTTCCTCTTCATATACCTCTTCAAGCTGACATATTTTAGATTTCTTGAGCGCTGCATCTTCATCAAAGGTCACATCCCTACTGATTTCAATGTGATGTTGACCTGGTATATATATCCTGAAGGCCTTGGAGACCTCACAGTATCCCACAAATATTCCCTTATTTCCTAAAGGGTCCAGCTTGTTTCTCTTTTCTTTAGGTATATGAATAAACACTAGACAGCCAAATATTTTGAGATGGATTACCTCTAGCTTCTTTCTGGTGAACATCTCTTCTAGTGTCTTGAGCCCAAGTGCGCTATGGGATAATTGCTTCTGCACATAAACAGTTTCCATTGCTGCTTCTTCCCACAAGCACATAAGAAGATCTTGATCATGGATCATAGTCTTCACAACTTCTAGTATGGTTCTGTTCTTCCGTTCAGATACACTGTTTTGTTGAGGATTATAGGGAGTAGTGAGTTCCCTCTTGATCCCAACATCTTTGCAGAAGTTCACAAATTCTTTTGAGGTATATTCTCCTCCATTATCTGACCTAAGTATCTTGATCTTTCTTTCAGAAAGGTTCTCTATCAAGGCTTTGAATTCCTTGAACTTACTGAACACTTCATCTTTAGTCTTCAAGAAATATATCCAGGTTTTATGAGAGTAATCATCAATGAATGATACATAGTATACATACCCGCTAATGGAGGATGATGGAATTGGGCCACACACATCTAAATGGATGAGTTCTAGTACTCCTTCTAACTTGATTTCCCTCTTTGGAAACGGGTTCTTGATATTCTTCCCTTGAGCACATCCATTGCATACACCTTTATGGTCACCTTTGAGTTCTGGTAGACCTGTGACTGCTTTGCATATGTATGGTAGTGCCTTGTTGTTTATGTGAGCTAACCTTCTATGTCAAAGCTCACATGAGTCTTCAATGGCATGGGTCATAGCAGCCTCTGAGTGACCCTTTAGTTTATGTAAGCGATTTTCTTCATTTCCAATGATGATTGCTTCTTTTAAGGTTTCTCCTTTGGCCCACATAAGAAATTCTCCATCTATAAAGGCAACTCTGAAGCCTTTCTTCTCTAAAGCTGAAATGGAGAGTAGATTCTTCTTCAAGCCTTGTACATATAGTACGTCCTTCATCTTTAGTGAATTCCCTGAATTCAGTTTATGGTTTGATTCTCCCATTCCCTTAATGGGATATTGGTAATCATCTCCAAGTGTCACTTTCTGAGAAAACTTATTCTCTGAGATACAAGAGAGAATATTTCTTTGTCTCGTCATGTGCTTGGATGCACCACTATCAATGAGCCAAGTATCCTCTCCAGGAGTTATAGATCCTAAGAGGGCTAAGATCAATACATGGTCTTTGATCTCCTCTCTTATCATCTTTGTGGGTGGCTCTTCATCTTCAACTACATGGGCATGGAGCCTCTTTTGTTTTCTCTTTTATTTTTCTCGTCTGGCTAGACAAAACTTCCCAATGTGTCCCATCTTGTCACAATGATAGCATTGTACAAATGAGTAGTCTCTTTCCTTTCGTTGTCCTTTCTGCTGAAATCTCCTTGGATGAGATTCTTTATGATTGTATTTATTTGATTGTTGAGGCTCTTTATGAGTCTCCTTTTGGAAGTAGGGTTTCTTCCTTCCTCCTTTAGTGTGGGTGGAAAGGGCTTGATCATCATCCCTTGCTAGTAACGCTTCACGATTCGCGACTCTTGTTTCTTCTTGGATGCATTCTCCCCATAGGTTGTCGAAGTATTTATTTGAACATTCGTTTGGATGAAAGCATCCCAAGGTCTCGTGAGACCATTTAGGGCCATCATTATGAGTTCGTCTTTGTCTATGGTATCTCCAACAGATTCTATCTTTTCTTTGAATTCTGAGATTCTGGAGAAGTATTCCTGAATCATTTCTCCTTTCTGCATCCTTGTATTCTTCAGTTGAGTTCTAAGATTCATCTTTTGGTTTATGTTCTTTTCTTCATATAGTCTGGTCAAGTCATCAAATATCTCTTTAGGAGTCTTCTTAGATGACACATAAGGAATCAGGTGGTCTTTAATTGAATCAGCAATGATTCTCTTGGCCCTTATTGTGTCATTTTGATGCTTTGCCTTTTCTACGGCATCGTCGGGTTCCGGTACTTCATCTTTGACAAATATTGCTAGGTCATTCTCTTCAAGAATGAGGCCAATCCTATACTTCCAGGAATGAAAGTTTTCCACTTCTTATAGCTTTTCGACAAACTTAATGCTTGTAGACATCTTCGCTTGGAGCTAGGAAAATGACCAAAAAATGAAAGTGCTCAAAATAAAAAACTGAACTTACCAAAAGATGTGCTTGGCTAAGGCGATCGGCCTGGTGTGTTTGGATCTGAGAAAATCCAACTTTTTCTCCTTCAAATATGATCTGCGGATTTCTAGACTGGTTCTTCTAGTACCTCTGGTACTCTGGTACTTCGGGTACTTCTGGTACTGGTTTTCAGGTACTTATGGTACTTTGTGAAACTAGGGTTTCACTTTTCGAGAGATCCAGCCACTCAAAAGGTGTGTTGAAGATGCCAAATTGATCCTTAGGGGAGGACACAACTTTCTAGATAGTTTTGAGGCTGAAAAAATTCACTTTTTCAAAACCCTAATTTCCAAGTATGGCAACAGTGACATTTTTCTCTTGCAAAATATTCTTCCTTCAGCTTGGCTCTGATACCATGTTAATGTTTAAGCCATTATTATGGATGTTTTCATTTCATTAGATAAAAATAGCATAATCCAAGATCACTGAGAAATACACAATCACAAGAGACACAACATTTATCCTAGGAAACCCTCTAGGGAAAGAAAACCCAGCAAAACTTCCTTAATATAGATAGCCAATACAATGCCAAGAGATCTCTATGTTAATACAGAAAGTCCTTTCCTAGATATGTGCCACTCTGTCTCTCCTTTGTCGGTAACAGATTAGAAATTGTCTCTTAAATTGAGCAAGTGTGTTGTGTCTAAGTGAGGCGCTAGCCTCCTTTATTTATACAAGTCTGGCACGTGTGAAGTGTCTCTTCACTGGCAGGGTTGACTTCTCAAACTGGGTGGGTAAACCCACCTTTATTATATTTATGGGTCTCTTTAATAATTGTTGGGGCCAACTTCTTATTATGCATATTACAATTGTCTTTTGACCAATCCGCAAAAGGGGATTTGGTCCTATTACAATAACCAACATGATCAATCCACAATGGGGATTGATCCTATGAATAATATATCAATAATAATAAGAATACTCTTTCCAGTTGCATTATTTCAACAGCAAGGATGGAGAGTTCAACTCTCTCTTGATATTGGAGGATTGTATCTTCCTCTTGGAGGTTTATCCCTCCCTATACATTTGGAAGTTGTAGCTACCTTTGGAAGTCATTACTTCCCTAGAACAATAAATATTGATTATTTCTCATATATTGTGCATGGTGTATTGTGGTGTATTGGTGTAACTCTTATACTATTGTTCATTGATCATTGGATATAGTTGAATGGTTTAAGTATAAGTTGAAAAAGGTTTTAAATTGTACTTGATACTTATTCACCCCCCTCTCAATATCAACATGTGTTTCCAATAAGTGGGGTCGAACCTAAGGCATATGTATAATTGGTCATTGAGAATGCAAAATACAAGGTGGAAAATGATCCTATCCTATGTGGCGATGACGAATATATTACCTCAATGAGTCGAAAACATGGACTTGGTGGGTAAAAAGATACAGTTCCAATCATCTTGCCTACAAAATCTCAAATCAAATGGTCATTGTATCCAAAAAACATGGTATATTAGGCAATATAATAACCAAAAATGGAAAAAACTATATAAAATTGGGTTATAAAATCTATATAATATAAAAAATTACCCAAAAGTTATTTCATTTGAGTTTTTTACCAAATTTGGTAAGAAAGATAGAAAAAAACTCCAAACTTCCAATGATCATAACTGGAGCTACGATCAATAGAAGTCGTCACCATCAGGACTAGGTACACAAGATCTAACCCATCTTCATTTTCATCCAAGCATTTATTAAAATTTCTTGCAAATTTATTTTATTTTATTTTAGAAAGGGGTGGGCATGTATGCACCTGCGCTTAATGTAGGCCGCGTATATCCTACCATATATGTAGGAAACCTTAACAACAAGCGTGTATGTATGAACATGTCACCAAAGGGACCTATGTATATGTCCATGAATGAGGAAAAATTAATACAAATTCATGGTTTTTTCTTCCAGGTGTTGCAAAATGGCTATTGAATGGCATGAGAGAGAGCATGAAGATGATGACCAAGAGATTTGGGATCAGCCAAATATTCTAGAAGCTCTTCAACATTGTGGTTTAAGAAAATTTTATGAGTGTCCCAACATGTGGGCCCAAAAGAGATTGTTGCAGTTGATGATTGGATATTGGAATCTAGAGGTTGTTGCCTTCATGTTGGATGGTTAATCCTTGACCATTGAAGTCGAATATATAATTTATCATCAGTTTATCCTATAGAGGAGATGTGGTAAATATATAGACTTGAGGTGGTATAGGGATGACTATCGAGGACTACATCAAAGAGTATTGTACACCTGGTACACATCGTCTCGAGAGTCATATATAGATTCGTGATATAGAAGAATTGATTATGAAAGTGATCCTTCAGATGATTACCTGGATTGCAAGGTCTATCACTTTACACCAGGCCTCTTGGACATAAATGTTTTATGAAATAGAGTATCTTCATATAATGATTTATGACTAGACTACCTCATTATTATAGAACATGACGGAATAGTTGATTGACTTCAATACTAGCAAGATGAATTTTTTTTGATATGGAAGCATCTTATGCTCATTCTTTTTTGAGAGAGTTCTTTCACTTAGCCCAAAATTCTTCATGCCACCACATGGAATTAGAGAATTTTGTTTACTACTGTGGGCCACAATTATACAACTCTTAGGAGGTGGGCGAGTAATTTATTCCCATGATGATGATTTTTTCATGTCATGGGATCGTCAGATCATCACCATAGATGGTTATCCTTATGAGGGGATAGAATTTTCACATGATCCTAACATGCTCATGCCTCCTGGTGGTGTGCTAGGAGAGATAGGTAAGAAAACTTTTTAATTTTCAAAATATTTTGTTTTAATTATTTGGAAAGTAAAACAAAATATTTTTCGATGGATTATAATTGACCAAATTCATATGAATGAACAGATATTGTACTAAGATGACAAGAGGGATATCCATGCCATCGACACAGGGGTTGCGGTGAATCTCATCCAGACGTTGATGATGCTTAGATGGAGCACACCTTGTAGAGTGTCCATAGGAATCTGGATTACCTTACACATTATATTATGATGGTGCAGATTGAGGACTTGCCAGATAAAATGCAACGACACGTAGTCGGTGTACTTCGGGCCTAGGTACAACTATTTAGGTGTCTAGCCAATGAAGTTGTATGCTATAGAGAAACACATTTCGGGGCAGGGCCATCAACATAAATATTATATGACACATTTTTTTATCGGCCTATAGACGGACATTCAGGGCTAAGAGCCCGAATTTTGTAACTTAAAGCCCATATTTTTTGCATTATCGGACATGAAAATAATACACACACACACATATATGTCTTTTTTTGCCTTGGTATACAATTGTTATGTACAATTATGTATGTGTTTCTTTTACATATATGAAAAATGCCAATCTAGTACATAATTAGCATATGCATCAGATAGGAAGTTTTCACTTCTAAAAATATGAATATAAGTAATATAATTAAAACATCGTTCTAGAAAATGTACATGTATGAGTTGGTAGAGTAAAGTGGGATCATGCACACGGTATTGAACATTTATTTGTGACACCACCAATTGTGAATATAGAAAAACCTCTAAAAATGAGATACCATGCACAATAGCATCTCTTAGGAGTTCAATTACGATGTTATACTCGGCCACATTATTCGTTGTTGGCCCTAAACAAGCACCTCTAGATAAAACCAATTGGCACTTGGGAGAATAAATCACCCATGTGGTGGAAGCAATATTCTGAGTGTGATGGCTTGCATCATCTATGAACTCAACATCAACCAAAGGTTCCATGGATATCTTCCAATCAAGTAGAGACACAATAAAAAACCGAAGACAAAAAGGAACAATACAAAACCTAATATATTTAAAATAAATGCAAAAAGAAAATGCCTGAGCACCAATTCTCAAGCAAAACACTTCTTAAGGTAGAGCCCATTTATGGGATTCAACGACACATTCCCTTCATAATCAGATATCTCATGGGATCCATTTTGAAGTGCACACCTCACAATGTAAGTACTGTTCCACATTGGATTGAATTTGTCGGTGCCTAAAGCGTCCTTATCCTGATCATAAACTAGGACAAGGTCACCCTAAAAAAATATCCTTGGTTGGAGTGACTTATCATACTGAAACTTGACATTTTTTTTGTGCATCTCATTCATGGTGGAAGCATCACAAAGTTTCTCATCTTGCTTCTCTAAGTAAACAATACGTGCTTCTAAATCAATTGTCTCGAGTAGAAGCTCGATTGTGATTTTTAACTAGGGGATTTCGTATTCAACAGGCATGACTTCTTCCACCCCATGAATGATATGGAAAGGTGAAAAACATGTGGAAGTATTGATTGAGGTTTGGTAGGCCCATAATGCTAGATAAAGCATCAAATGCCAATTACATTTTCTCTTATTGATAGTGTGTTGAAGTATGATCTTGAGAGACTTGTTTATGGCCTCTACTCGACCATTCTCCTGTGGATAATAAGGAGATAAGTGATCCTAATTAAAACCCATTTTAGAGGCTAACTCAAAAATCGTTTGATTCTAAAAGTGACTACCATGGTTAGTGAAAATCTCTCTTGGAACTATGAACTTGGCGATAACCAAGTTAAATAGGAATAAGGTTGCAATATCACCATCATTCATGAAAGTAGGCATGGCCTCCTCCCACTTATTAAAGTAGTCGATGGCCATGATGATGTAATGATTCCCCCTAGCCAATGGAGGGTGGAATGTAGTAAAATCAAATCCCCACTTTATGAATGGACCAAAAATGATGACATGGAAAAGTGGAGCAGGGTGCACGTGCAATTTTGGAGAAGATACCTGGCAAGGATGGCACTTCTTGACTGCCTCAACGCAATATTTAAATATTGTCGGCCAAAAGTACCCAACACACATGATTTTTTGGGTTGTTTCTAGTCCTAATAAGTGACTGTGACATGCTCCACATGGAAGTCATTAAGCACACACTCCACTTCTTCATGGGTTAAACATCGATCGAGAATCGAATCAACCCAATCATGATACAAAGTGTCATCGATGATGAGGTAATTCTTCACCTGATGGTGAATATGACACGGATCATCCTATGAATAGTGTGGAGAAAACTTAAGGGTTGGATATATATAAGGATATCCCCATACCAAGGATCACTGGAAGAAATAAGGAACATGTGTTCATCAAGAAAAAAATCTGTAATCATGGGTTCATCATTATCCCTAGGAAAATCTGACATCACCTCAACGAAAACCAATGATTTTTTGGACTTAGTAGAGACAAAGTCCAAGTCAAATTCTTGTAGAATAACAATCCATTTATTGTACTTTTCCCCTATGATACATCGTGTTAGGACATATTGAAATGGATTGACATCGACAACTACAGTGGTTTTCTATAATAAAATGTGATGGCATAGTCTTTGAATAGCATGAAAAACTATTAAGGATAATTTATCAACATACGATAATTGAGTTCAAGTCTAATCAAACCATGACTGAGATAATAGATGGTGTGCTCTTGTGAACTTTCATCCTCTTGAACCAAAACCATGTCAATTGTGGCTTCTACTGCTACGATATACAACAAGAAGTCCCTACTATAGTCTGGGGGACTAAGCAGAGGGGTATACATAATCGCATTGAAAGATCATTAGGAAAAATCATCCCAAATGAAGGGAGCCCCTTTCTTCAACAAGCGCATAAATCCCTTGGTGATGTCAACATAGATTGCAACAAACCATTGAAACAATCTGGTCTTTCTTTGTAGAATTTGCAACTAACGAATATTTCGTGGGGGTGTAAATTGAACTATTTCCTCCACCTTTAACAGATCAACCATGATCCCTTTGTTGGATACAATGAAACCCAACATATGCCCCGATACGACAAAAAAGATGCATCTATTCGGGTTCAACCAAATACGATGATGATGACATATTTAAAAAATGAATATAAGGTGTGTTGGATGATCTACCCTCTTATGAGAGTGAGAAACAAGGTCATCTAGATAAGCATCAACAATATGCTTCAAGTCATGGAAAGAAAGCAACATGGCCCACTGAAATGTGGCTCCAACATTTTTCAAACCAAAAGGCATTTTACGATATCTGAAAGTCCCCTAAGGACATATAATTGTTCTTTTGTGTTGATCCTCACGTCATATCTGAATCTGATTGTAGTAAAAAAAAATGTCCACGAAGGAGAATATTTTGCTTCCCACACACTCATTGATAATCCGATCAATGAAGGGTGCGGGGAAGTTTTCTTTCAGACAAGCTTTGTTCAAATCTCATAAATTTATACAAGCGCATATTATCCCTTACTTTTTGTCAACAAGAATGTGATTCGACACCCATTTAGTGAGAGGGACCAGGTAAATAAAACTTGCCTTAAGTATCTTTTCAACCTCAGCCTTAATAGTTACCACCTTCCTAGGATTAACTGGTCATAACTTCTACCGACCAGATTTATCATTTTCATAGGTGCGAATATCGTGTTCGAAAATTTGAGGGTATATGCCTAGCATCTCTTGTTAGGACCAAGAAAAAACATCATGAAACTCCTTAAACAAAGAGGTATATGTGTGGATATATTTAGGAAAACAATATGTTCCTATAAAAACATTATCAACAACGCTAGGGATTTTAGAAATTTTGATCAGAACATTTTATGATATGTTAGCCATGTTCCCTTCGGCATATACACCATTCATTTCCAAGGGGTTCACAAACTGATCAACATTTATACTCATGGCTGATCAAAATTCTCTTGTTTCCACACGACTAATCTTGGGGAGGAAGTATGATCAATGATGCATACCCTCCCATGGCCTTTTCAGTCCTTTCATTTTCTCTATAATAGCTTCGTTAGAAGGAAAGAAGGTATCAAGACATTCTAGGGAAGTCAAATAATTATGAGCCTGGATAGGCTCTGGGAATTGATCATCTTCTTTTTTTCATGAAGGATTCTGATCAAGGTCTATAGTAGCTTGTTGGATAGCTCAATAAGCAACCTCAACTACAAAAAACAACATGGTGATCCCACCATGCGCATGACCCTTTACTGATTTGTATGACGATGGTAACACCCATGGATCTTCCAAATATGAGGTTCTAAATGAACCGACTCATCTAATGGGGTTCAAGAAGCTCAACTTTTGGTAGCTGACTAGGGTATCATGAATATAAGAAACTAGCACTAGAAAATTAGATGTTCCAATGAGCGAAGGATACATTCCAACATTGATACTCTCAGTTTTTGTCTGAGAGTTTTCAATCAAAGAGACCATAGATCATGGATTTTCCACAAAGTCAGGGAAGTTAAACGTCATATGGTTGATTTTTACAATACTCCCCTCATGGGGAAAGCATAAAACTCAAAAAACCAATGAGACAACAGTTTTCATTACTTAGGTCCAACTCCTTCCTAACAAAAGATTATAGTCGAGCGGCGTGTCGACTACTTCAACTTCTATGGAAATGGAATTTCCTCCTAACTGGACCGAAAAAGAGGAAATAAACTTGTGTGATCTAAAATCTTGTCCATAAAACATGGTCAAAAGAGTGCGAGAAGAGGTAATTTCCAGAGAGCCAATGGCTTTCCAATAGGACAAAGACATCACACATGTCGAAGCACCTTCGTCAATGATGGTCCTCTCGATAACATGTTTTGCATACACAATGTTGATCTATAAGGCTACATGATACAAAAGGTGAGGATTCACTTCAGTAGCATCAAACTTAATAATGAGATGGCTTGAAGATTCATCAACCTCGATCGCAGAAAATAATGTGGCACGTTGTGAAGGGAAACTTTGAAGCATCTCTAAGGGAGACATTGCACAAGGCATCTGAGCTAAGTCCTAAATGATAGAATAGTTGGGATTGTATCAAGCATTAGGATTGTGTGATTCCCTTTTGTACACATCTTTTGGTATTCATTTCATCATTTCCTTCTTAGGTTTATCTATATAGAGAGCACACTAAGGATCTGAAGTTTCTTTTCCTTTTGATGTCGACTCAGGAATACTATAATCGTGAGACTTAGTAGAAAACTCCACCTCCTCTTCTTTTGTATGCTTGACCATGTTGAAAAAAGAGTAATATCCATCTGACAAAGGTGCATTTGAGGTGCCTCCTTGTGGATTTGAAGTGGAAGATCCTGCCTGCATATTTTTCCCATGCGAGAATGTATTTTTCAATACAATAGGTTGTTGTTGTTGTTGTTGTTTTTCTATCAAGTAGTTGGCCTCTTCCATTTGCGAGCATTTATGGGTAAGATGATCACCCCCACAAAGATTGCACAATAATTTCACCTTCTTGATCTTCTTCTTTGTCCCTCCATCTAGTTTGCAACTGGGTCATGGTGCATCCAATATAATTTCATAAAGGATCCTAGACTATGAATAGATCAAATCTAACCAATATGCTTTGAAGATCACTTTTTCCTCAGAAAATACTCCTGATGTGGATACATATTTAGAGATGATTGGAAACAGATACTTGAGGAACCATTCCAACAAGAATTTAGGAGGAACTTTGGCTTTAATCATCCTCTTCCATCTTCACCACTCCTAGATATGATCTGAGATATGAGTGGCCTTGTCCCATTTCAGTGCAGACAAGAGATCGGTGTCAACATCGTACCAAACAGGTAGATGAAAATGGTTTAGAAAAACCAATGCCAAATCATGAAAAGTGTGAAATTCTCCACCATCAAGTTCAATGTACCACTTCGCTACAACTCCTATAAGAGTTCACTGGAAAAGGTGGAGATGGAATAAATCATCATTTAACAAATTTGATGAACACCACAGATGAAATGTCGTTACATGGTCGTCGAGATATTCACTAGGCTTTCCTTCAAACTTAGGAATTTATGATGGAAATTTGATGGGAACCAATGGCTAGTTCATATCATGAAAAACTGGATCATTAATGATATTTGATAGGTATGGTAGGTTTAATGTTGCCAAAATATGTAACCTTGATTGGGACCCAAAATTCTAGCTAGGGATGTCAAAAGTTCTAGGTTGAGGACTAGTGGAAAAAGAATAACCTGGATTGGTGTTGGCACCGAGTTTCCAGGAAGATCTTGTGGATGGGCCAGATCTTTGGATGAAACCTTATTGGCCCTGGTTAAATAGAGGAAAACCTCCAACCATATGGTTCCCAAATAAAAAAGTAGGGTTTCCCCCGACTGACCCTCCTTATGAAGAAAAAAATCCTTGCATTGGGATATTTTGATCAAGAAAGGGGTTGCCCCCTGATGACATCCCTTGTGAAGAAAATGACCCTTGCATGGAATTCCACTAGCCTTGAAAGGGGTTGCTCCCTACCGACAACGTAAATGTGGTAAGAGGATTACTTCGAACCCATCATATAACGTGAATGGGGTCGAAGTAGACAACATTCCAGTGGATTAAAATGTGTTTCCCATAGGACCACCCCATCCTACGAAGGGACTAGGGCCAGAAGATGGGAACAACCTGCTCCCGATAAAGGGGAATGGAAGAAGAATATGACCTCTACCCCAAAGAAAATCTTGGTATGGGACCGAAGAACTCCCCATACCAACATTAGTAACTTGGGGCATAGACTGAGAACGTGTCAATATGTTCTACATGTTCATTGATAGAATACCAAATGAAAAAGTGTTAGCCATCAAAGATAATGACAAAGCCACACCCAAAGGTTGAGTGAACCTGACAATTAGGGGAGAAGAGTTGTTGACTAACGTGACTATTATGGATTGAACCACATCATTCATTTGGTTAGAGACACGAGGAGGAAAGATTCCTCTGGTGAGGATTTTTGATGTGGGGGTTGTAGGGAACCTCGACCCAGAAACTTATAAATTGTCTTCAATTATGACCCACCAAAGAGGGTGACTGTCAGTGAAGTTTGAACCAGGAGCTAGAATTTTTGAAACAACTAGATTGTTTGTTCTAGTTAATGGAGGATTGAATGGATGTGTGAAGTCTTTGACTTTGAAATCTAATATGCTTACAATCTCCAAAGCATAAGCATTATTTTTTGTGGGTTCCATGTCTACAGTCTCGACTGGACCGGTTGGTACAAAAGTTTCAGTTTGATCAAGTTGATGCCTCAAGGGAGGTGACAGAGGATTCACTTCTACTTGTTCGAGTGGAAGACCTTGAATTCTCCTTAATCGATGAGGCAGTTGATCAACCACTTTGATTTTTCAACTCGAGGTGACTACCTACACACCTTCCTAAGCAATCTAATCATAGAAAACACCACTAGGAAATCCTTAAAAGAAACAAAAGTCACAAAAATCCTTGCCAATATACCAACTTAGGTGGATTAGGTCTTGAGATCACAATAGTAACAAAGTAAAGAAAGGACCTTCCAGACGAAGGAATGGGTTGATTAAGTTCCATGAACCAATGAACGAAATAGTGATAAGTAGTTACCCCAACCTCCACTAACCATCCTTATCCAGTGTAAGTACCCTTGCTTCATGGGGAACCCTCTAGAAGTACTGAAAAGTGTGATACAAAGTCTGCCTCAGGTACCATGAGAAATATCTTGCAGTCACCTCTAAGATACCTAGGAAAAGAAACTAAGGGCACCAACTCATAATCAACGTTTGAGGGGTATTGTCGATAGTCGGGAATGAACATATGGGTAGGGTAACTAAGCACGAAGCCTTGAAATCACTGCCTCTCATGGAGGCAAGGGCACTGACGAAACCCTCAAAATTATGATCTCTCCACTATGCTCATTCAAACGTTAGAGGGGTTATCTCCTCGGCTCACCTTCACGTGACCTCATGTTTGACTCATATGTTAGAGGATCTTCCAGCTATACTTATATGAAATTGGGTTTTTCACTCCCTATGTTAGAGTCCTAAAAAAATTTTCGACCTTGGATAAATTAACTCTCCAACCTAACAAAGGCCCTAGCCTAGACTAGTTTGTTTACCCTAGGAAAATGGAAATGTCTAATTGATTTTAGCGAGCATTCATTTTCTAGGGGTTTTTATTTACTCAAAGGGGAAATGAGTAAAAGTAAATGGTTTTTTGACAAACTCAATAGAAAAACACTTAAGAACACAAATACAAAATGCAATTCTTAACTAAAAATATGAGTGTAAACAATGCTTCATAATTAAACAAAAGAAAACTCTTTCTTTTTTATATGCAAAGAATGCTACTTTTTTCTTTAGACGAAATGCTCTTACTAATGCAACTTTCAAATGCAAGACAAGTAACAACATTTTGGAATTCTTTTCATCAAAGCTATAGAAACAATTTTTTTTTCTTTTTCAAGTATGGAAATACAAACTCAAA
>ML777297.1:773163-858028 GCA_009831015.1 Picea engelmannii | reverse complement strand
AGAAAGTTCGGGGGGGTTTGAAATGATCTGAGGATCATTCGATATAGAATATGAAGATGTCGTTGATGAAACCTTTGGGGGAGTTAATCCCTACACATCCACTAACAAGTTAGGATAAAAATAAATTCCTTCCAAATTAGAACTCCCCTAACCATATCTAGTGATGACGCTAATTTTGCAGAGAATGAATTATATCTCGAAATGACTTTCTCCCATATTTGACGTGACAGTCTCTCATCACTTCGAAATTTTAGAGTTCAGGGGCTTCTCCATGCAGATTTTTCATAAATCTCAGAGTAGTATGAGCTCAGAGTGACGTGATGGCCTAACTTCATATGACGTCACAGTTGTTGACATGTCACAAAAAGAGAATGACACGTGTCAATTGAAAATAAATAGATGACGTGTCCAAATGTTAGGGACCTAACCCGCACATAGGTAGAACAATATATTCAGATGTAATAAAGGTCAATATTAATAAGGCCTTGCAATAAAGTAGAAAAAATCAAATGTAAGAAGACCTAATAGAAGCTTCTACTTCTAGAAGGATCTTCCTCTAGATGCTTATTTTGATAGACATATTTAGTATAAATAGGAGTCGAGGGTATGAGAAACCTAGCTTGGATATTATTGTAATAGAGCTCTGCTTGACTGAAGGTTTCCCCCTCGAAGAGGCCCATGAACATTTCTCTTAGATTCAAAGTGTTCTTTCTGGTGTTATTTTGATATCATTTATGTGTTATTGTGGTTATTGTTCTAGTTATATTGTTGTTTATCTTCCATTTCTAGCATTTCATTTCTGTTATGTATACTTTTTATATCTGGAATATTACAAGTGGTATCAAAGCACTTTCCTCGGTAGAAATTGTGGGTTCAATTTGTTTTCAGGGTAGAGACGTATTTCGACGTCTTTAAGCCATAGAGATCTGTCGTTAAGCGCATAAACCCGCGGTTGAAGGATTCATACATGCAGGAAATACAAGTGGTACTTAAGGGCACATCTGTTGGCCACCCTTGTAACCCATGTTGGTACCCCTTTGAGTGGTAGTGCATCAGACAACACCTGTGTATGGATCAACCTAGATTACCTAAAGGCCTCTTTAGATAAATCGATTGGCCACCTAACTGCTATAGTGCCACCGAGAATAGCACTCGGAAAGATACTCTCTAGTACCTGGGTAGTCGGGTAGTACAGCTAAGGGCACGATCTAGCCTCCTTAGTTAGTGCCCTGAGATATTAGTCCAAGTACTACTGTTGTACCTCGAATGTTTATCAGATATCTATAGAAAAGGGAAAACCCTTATCTGTAGAACCCTTTAATACCTAACCCTTGGGGATGGAAACATAAAAAAAATTAAAACAGACAAGATCTATTGTCGTGCAACTATGTTCAGGTTGCCAAATCACTACACATTTTTTCTTGTTTAAGCATTTGGGCATTTCATCACTACACCATTATTTGAGACCTATTCCTTTGGATTCATATCTTCACCCTTATCACATTCATGCACATCATTTTTAAGAAAACAAAATTCACCCCACCGCCCCATTTCGGTTCCCTCGTCATCATGGCCCATACCCATAGCCAAGACTTGGAAGCTCGCTTCAATACCTTGCAATATAATTTCACAAAGACCCAACAAGAAGTGAAAAAACTCAGTGCCAATGTTGACACCATCAATGCAACCATGCAGTCCTCAATCGAGTAAATCAAACAAGACATGACTACCCATCTTGAATATGTCATTTTGATGATCTACACCAAGCTTCATATCCCTGCAAATAACCCTTTATCTGACCCACCACCACATACTGAAGATGAAACTTCCTCTCATTCCCATAATTTTTAGCACCATCACTTTCAACGTGACCTATGCCTTCCCTAGGTGGATGTGACCAAATTTGATGGCTCAGATCCCACTGGTTGGGTAACCCAAATGGAAGATTATTTATCTTTATACATCATTATAGATGACTTGGCAAAACTCTGGTATGGTGTTATCCATCTAGATCAAGAACGTTGGAAATGGTGGAAATGGATAAAAACTTCTCATGAAGGGTATATTGCTTGGACACACTTTGTGGCAGAGATTTATGAACACTTTGACACTGACACCAACCATTTAGGTTGTTTGAAAAAGTTGAAACAATCCGAAATAGTGGAAGACTTTATAGTTTCTTTTCAGCGCCTGAATTTTCGGACAAAGGGCATGTCTGATGCTTTTTTCTGAGAATGTTTTATTAGTGGCCTCAAGGATGAGATTCGGGCCTATGTCATCATGGCTCAGCTTCAGATTTGGGTGGAGACTACTAAAAGAACTAAAGACACACAACAGGTTGTATCTTCTCAAAATCAGAAACCCTCCTTTATCCCTCGCACTAAACCAGTAAATCCCGCTACTCTCTCTGCTCCACTAAAGATCCAAAAATTGACCAGGGCTGAAATGGTTGAACGGAAACTCAAAGGCCTTTCTTATAATTGTGATGACAAATATTTTTCAGGCCACAAGTGTAAGGAACAAAATATTTTTATGGCCATCTCGAAGGATATTTCGGAAGAGGATGTTGAAACTCCCCTTGTGTTTGAGTCACCTGAAACCACTGACATAACCCCTCTCTCAGACCCTCCCGAAGTAGAACCGGTCATTTCCCTCAATGCTCTGATTGGCTTCTCTACTCCCCAAACCCTCAAGCTAATCGGTTACATCAATCATAGGAAGTTCATCATTCCAGTTGATAATGGAAGTACCCATAATTTTATTCATTGGTGCATTTCCCAAGAAACTCATTGTTATAGCCATCCAGTCAATAATTTTCAAATCATGATTGCTAATGGTGGCTCCATGAAATGTGGAGGGCATTATGAAAATGTGTGTCTCCAAATTGGTGACTACCACCTAAAATCTCATATGTTTTCTATCAACATGGGCGGTTGTGACATTGTGTTGGGTGCAGACTGGCTAAGGAATTTGGGTCCCATTTTCATCGACTTTAAGGAATTAACCATGCAATTTGACCAGGATGGTCAACAATATAAGTTCCAAGGCAACACCATCGGTTCACCTAACATCATTAGTTCCCATCGTATGGAAAATATTCTCGAGAAAGGTGATTATGGCATTATTGCCCAACTCCATGCCATACAAGCAATAGAGACACCCTTGGTGCCGCATGACCTCCAATCCATCCTTTCTAAAGATCAAGTAGTCTTTTCCACTCCCCAGGGACTCCCTCCTTCCCATGGTGTTCATGATCATTCCATTCCCCTTGTACCAGGAAGCCTTCCTCCCAATATTTGTCTGTATCGTCACCCTTTTTCCCAAAAAAATGAAATTAAGAAAATGGTTCAGGAACTCCTTAATGTAGGCATTATCTGCCCTAGTACGAGTGCCTACTCTTCTCATGTGGTCATGTTCCTAAAAAAAGAAGGTTCTTGGAGAATGTGTCCTGACTTTCGTGCCCTCAACAAACTTACCATTAAATACAAATTTCCCATTCTTGTCATTGATGACCTCTTGGATGAATTGAGTGGTGCCCATTTCTTTACTAAACTTGATCTTCATTCTGCCTACCACCAGATATGTATGAAAGAGGAAAACATTCCTAAGACTACATTTAGAACTCATGAGGGCCACTATGATTTTTTGGTCATGCCCTTTGACTTGTGTAATGCCCCCTCCACCTTCCAAAGCCTTATGAATCATGTCTTCCATCCTTTTCTCTGTCATTTTGTCTTAGTTTTCTTTGATGATATCCTCATCTATAGAAAAAACTGGATAGACCATTTTGCTCATGTGGATCGAGTTCTCCATCTACTCTCTCAGCACCAACTTTTCTTGAAACAATCTAAATGTTCTTTTGGCACCTCAGAAGTCGATTACTTGGGTGATTTGGTTGGCAAGGGTGGTGTCTGGGTGAATCCTAAAAAGATTGAAGATATGCAATACTAGGCCCACCCAAAGACTCTCAAAAGCTTGCGTGGATTTCTGGGCTTAACAGGTTATCGCAAGTTTGTTAAGAATTATGGAAAGATTGCAGCACCTCTCACTGCACTCCTAAAAAAGAACTCTTTCACTTGGACTCCAGTAGTTTCTCAAGCTTTTCAAACCTTGAAGATGGCCATGTACACCACTCTAGTCCTGGCCCTTCCTGATTTCACAAAGACCTTTGTCCTAGAATATGATGCTTCAGGGAAAGGAATTGGTGTTGTCCTTATGCAAGAGGGTCGGCCTTCGTCCTTTACCAGAAAGCAACTATCTGAACAAAATCTTGTCAAACAAATATATGAAAAGGAAATATTGGCTATTCTGCATTTCATTGACCTATGGCACCCTTATATATTGGGGCAATGCTTCCAAATTAAGATAGACCATCAAAGCCTCAAGTATTTTATGGAACAACACATTTCCTCCCCAGAGAAACAAAAATGGGTGACTAATCTCTTTGGATATGATTATGAGATCATTTACAAGAAAGGAAAAGACAATGTGGTTGCAGATGCACTTTCCTGAAAATATGAAGATGAAGGATCCTTTTTTTCTCTTTCCTTCATTGTACCAGATTGGCTCCAAGTCGTTCGCTAGGAATGGCTCCATGATCCCAAAAGTTTGCATATGATCCAACAATTGCAGTCCAATGCTCCAGCTTCCCTAGGGTACTCTTGGCTCCATGAGGAGCTTCAATACAAAGGCCATTTGTATTTAAGTAAACAATCCAAAATTAAATCCACAGTACCCTCTGAGCTTCATGCTACACCCACGGCTGGGAACTCTGGGTTTACCAAAACCTATGACAAGGTCAAACGTTATTTTTTCTAGGATGGTATGAAACAAGATGTTTGTAATTTTGTAGATGAATGTGATGTGTGTCAACGCAACGAGGGAGAAACAGTCAAATCTCCTGGCACACTACAACCACTTCCGATTCCACCTGCTATTTGGAGGGATATCTCTATGGATTTTATTACAGGCTTACCCAAATTGGAAAATAAATCAGTCATCATGTTGGTTCTTGATCACCTTTCCAAGTATGCTCATGTATGTGCTCTTCAACACCCATTTACGGCATCCACGGTGGCTCAACTTTTCATGGATCAGGTCTTCAAGCTTCATGGCATGCTGCATTCTATTGTTTCTAATCGCGACCCAACTTTCACTAGAAATTTTTGGAAAAAAATGTTCAAGCTACAAGGCACCCAATTGCATCTCAGCACAACTAATCATCCCTAGAATTATGGTCAAACTGAATTTGTCAACAAGTGTTTGGAAACATATTTGAGGTGTTTTTCCTCAAAAAAGAAAAATCAGTGGGCTCAATGGTTAACCCTAGTTGAATGGCGGTACAACACTTCATACCATACAGCTACATGCATGACTCCTTTTGAAGCAGTATATGAACAAAATCCACCTTTAGTTATCTCATACTTACCTAGTGTCTCAAAGGTCCAGGCGGTTGACCAAACACTTACAGTTTGAGAGGCTATTCTCCATACCCTCAAAGAGAATTTGGTCATGGCACAGAATCACATGAAGCAACAAGAAGATCAAAGTCACTATGAACGTGAATTTGCAGAAGGGGATCAGGTGTTTCTTTGACTGCAACCTTACAAGAAAAATTCCCTCAAAGCCGAGCATTGTCAGAAGCTAGTTGAGCATGAAATTCGTCGATTTGAGTGGAATGTTGGATCTCCGCCGTTGAAAAATGAACTTGTCTATTTTCTTTTATTTCAAGCCCAAAATGGAGTGCTCTTGAATTTCTGCCTTTTTTTGCAGAAGTTAGTTGTGCATACAAAGGACTTAGTGGACCTGTTTCATGCTCGATTAGTGGCAAACAAAAATTGAAATGACTTTTTGACCCTTACAATTCTATGTGTTAACAGGACCTAAATAGATCTAAGCATCAACAACCCCTGAGGTACTTGAGGAATACATATGGGTTCTTGGGAGAGATACCCAGCATAATGAACATATTTATGAACTTAATGTTTTCATATTGTATATCTTCACCTACCTCTACCTGAAGTCAGGCCACCAGATCCATCGGTCCTCTATGTTGGAATACTGAGAGGGGGGGAGGGGGTGAATCAGTATGAGCAGTTTATTATCACTTTTAACTACAATATGTAATCATTAATTTCATCAGCAGTATATCATCAATATATCATGAGAAGTATAAATCAATAGAGCATAATAAACATCCACCGAAACACAGTACACCAGAATTTATGTGGAAACCCAAATGGTAGAAAACCATGGAATGATTTTCTTATATATCAAAAGAATACATTCATTGGAAGCACCAACTTCCTGATTCTCCAGCTACAACTAGAAGGAGGATACGACCCCCTATTTATAGGCTCCAACTTAAAGGAATCTATAACTCCATGAATTCTCTGGCTCCAACCAAAAGGAGGCTACAACCCTCTTATTCTCAGGCTCCAACCTGAAGGAATATCCAACTCCCTGTGTTCTCCAGCACCAACCGGAAGGAGGCTACAACCCCATTTCCTTTCCCCATCTTGCCACCCTGAAATATACATGTAGACCAAACTATCACTACCATTGATACTCCTACCCAATGTAGACCAAAATGTAGACTTAAACATTCCAATAAATCCTACCCTGTCCCTCTTGTAGGCTTACGTCCCATGACTCTTTAACTACTAAACTGAGGCAAGCAGAGGACCATTCAAAAGCATGATTTCATAGAGAGATAATCCATATTTCTACCTTAATCATTCAATACATAACTCATTCATAGACAACTAAATATATATATTCAACCATCATTTCCATTTCAATACACAGAGTATGAAGATACTTATCAGAAACTGGAAACCGTGAAGCGACTGTTGAAAGGGGTGCTTGTTTCCACCCAACCACAGGCACAACTACTCCTGACGGATTTACCACAGGCCACCCCCAAGCTAGACCACGATGCTCCGAGAGAGACTCTTTCTTCTTAATCAGAAACATTCAGGGACATAGGTTACTATCCTCCTCCCATCGGATCTTGGCCACCAATTTTATCTATACCAAGAAAGGAGGTCTGCACGAGTGCTTCCACTATCACTCATCAGCTCGGTTTATCAGCTTGAACAAAAACCCTGCCAGCCGCTTCTTGCACCTAGAAAGAGATTATTTCTCAATTCTTCCTCGAACCAGAGAGCTACAAGAGCTCTTTTCTCTTCTCGATATTGGTCTTTCAACTCTGTTCTCCTTGCACAAATTTGTCTCTACCCATGGATTGCCTATTTTATTTCCTTCCCCAACAATGTTGTGTGGGTTTGAATCCCTAGTTCGTGATCAGGTCTGGAAGTCTTGTAGATGGGTATTATGCCCCATCTCCTTATTGACTCTTGAGAAGGACTCCTCCAGCTACCACTCTAACTGGTAATTCATTTCTAGGTCAGAGAACTATTCTAGGTCTAAGCCATTAATTCTAGTAAGGTATTGGTTTGGTGGGGGGTCATCTCAACCATTTATGGTTCCCCTCACCATCTCTCTCATAGAATCCATGGTCTATCTTGGAAAATCCTCTTTCAACAGTTATGCAACACTTGTTCATTTTCTATTAATAACAGAAAATACATACATTGACCTTTTATACAAAGGTTCATCAAATAAAACATTCACACATATCTAGTATGCCATAGTCTCTTAGTAAAGTATAGTTATATTTATATACTGGGGGAAACATGGGTATTATAATCCCCTCCACCTTAAAGGAACATCATCCTTGATGTTCTATCTTTCGATGTGCTCTGTGTATAGAAGTAAACAAAAATGGATATAATTGTTTCATGGCATCCTCCATTTCCCATGTAGCCTCATCTAGGCCAAAGTGTTTCCACTGCACCTTGACATGTGAAATGGTTTTGTTCTTGAGTGGGGTTTCCTTCCTATTTATTATGAATTGAGGTTTTGGCAGGAATTCTCCCTCTGGTTCCACCTGAATCACAAGCTAGTCAATTATATGATTAGAATCATGTACATATTTATTCAATAATGAAACATGGAAAACATTATGTGCCTTCACTGTGGGAGGGAGGGCTAGCCTATAGGATACAGGTCCCACTCTATCCAAAATTTCAAAGGGTCCCCAATACCGAGGTTCCATTTTGGCATAAGATCCCATTCTCAAGGATCTCTTCCTGGGTCTAACTCAGAGATACACGTGATCCCATGTTTTGAAATCTATAGGAGTACTCTTTTTGTTTGAATAGATTTTCTATCTATCCCGAGATATTTTTAGATTTTTCTTTATCTGAATTACTTGTTGTTCCATTTCTTTCAGCATGTCTGGCCCGATTGTAATTCTATCTACTGGATTATTCTAGCTGATTGGAATCTTGCACTGTCTACCATAGAGGGCTTCAAAAGGGCTCATATTTAATGACTCCTGATAGCCATTGTTGCAGGCAAACTCTACCAGTGGAAGGTATTCTTCCCACTTCTTAGGTTGATGCATTACATGCATCCTTAACATGTCCTCTAATACTTGGTTTACTCTCTCTGTCTGTCCATCAGTTTGAGGGTGATAGGATGTGCTAAATAAAAATTTAGTCTCAAAACCATCCATTAAATATTTCCAAAAGCTTGAAGTAAATTTCTTATCTCTGTCAGATATGATCTCCTTATGCATGTCGTGCAACTGAAATATTTCTTTCATGAAGATACTGGCAAAATATATTGCCTTGCAAGTTAACTTGACAGGAATGAAGTGAGGAGCCTTGCTTAATTTGTCCACCACTACCATGATGGCATCATTCTTCTTGGTCGATTTTGGTAATTCGGTGATGAAATCCATGGGGATGGTTTCCCATTTCCATTTTGGAATTGGTAGGGGCCGCAACAACCTTGTTGGATTCCAATGTTCTGCCTTAACCTACTAATATTCTAGACACTTAGCCAAGTAATCAGCTATGTCCTTCTTCAGTCTCGGCCAATAAAATAGTTTCCTAGTGGTTTTGATCATCTTATGATAACCAAGATGACCAGTATATGGTATTTTTTGTAGTTCATCCATCATGAACCTCTTCAAGTCATCACAATTTGGAATATACAACCTACCTTTGTAAGTTAGTAGGCCATCATTCAACAATTTATATCCTTCGTACTTCATCCATGTGGGTCTTGTTCTAAGTACGATTTTATAGTCTTGAAATATGCATATGTTTCTTGTGCACTCTTGAATATCTCCATGGCATTTGTTTCACAGGTGCTTACAACTGTCAAGTGAATCACTTTCACACTTTTTCTAAGGGAATCAACCACCCTATTTTCTTTTCCTTTGATATGTTTAATTTCAAAATCAAACTCACTAACAAGAGCCATCCATCTAGCTTGTATAGCATTAAGTTTTGGTTGATCAAACAGGTACCTCAACCCACAATGGTCTTCCATAAGCACAAATATTCTACCCAGGAGGTAATGCCTCCACATTTTTAAAGCATGCACTATGGCAGCCTATTCTAGATCATGGGTCACATAATTGATTTCATACTCATTCAATTTTTTGGATTCATAGCAAATTACATGTTCTTCTTGCATAAGGAATCCTCTGAGTCCTTCCTTGCAGGTATATGTACACACAAGTAAGTCCTTGTTTGGGTCTGTAATATTCATCACATGTGCATTGGTTAGAAGGTATTTCATCTCTTGGAATCTCTCTTCACATTCTGATGTCCAAATGAATTTAGCTCCCTTTTTTTGAAGGGAAGTGATTGGGAAACCAATCTTGGAAAATCCTTTTAAGAACCTCCTATAGCATCCTTCTAGGCCCATAAAGGATCTGATATCAGATACATCCCTTGGGGTAGGCCAATCCATGATGGCTTTGATCTTGTCAGGATCAACTTCCACCCCTTCTTCAGAAATAACATGGCCTAAGTAATGGACTTGTTTATGGAAACAACCACATTTACTAAACTTAGCATAGAGTTGATGTTCTTTTAGTAATTGAAGTACTAACTTAAGATGTTCTTCATGCTCTTCCCTATTCTTAGAATAGATTAGAATATCATCAATGAAAACCAATACAAATCTGTCTAAAAATTTATTGAGTACATTATTCATTAAGCACATAAAAGTGGTTGGTGCATTGGTTGGCCCAGATGGCACCAAAACAAATTCATAGTGACCATATCTTGTCCTCGAGGATGTTTTGTGGATGTATTCATCCTTAATTTGGACCTGATGGTATCCAGACCTCAATTCAATCTTGAAGAAAATGGTAGCACCCCTTAATTGGTCAAACAAGTCATCGATTCTTGGCAAGGGATACTTATTCTTTATGGTCGTCTTATTGAGTTTCCTATAGTCTATGCAAAACCTAAGTGTGACATCCTTCTTTTTCACAAACAAGGCTGGTTCTCCCCATGGAGACACACTAGGATGGATGTAGCCTTTGTCCATCATTTCCTTTAGTTGTAGTTTGAGCTCAACTAGCTCTAGTGTACTCATTCTATAGGGTGTTCTAGACACTGGCATCGCTCCTCATGCAAGTTCTATTGAAAATCCAATGTCTCTTCTTGGAGGTAGACCTGGTACCTCTTCCGGGAACACATATTTATACTCTCTCAATATGGGATGGTCCTCTAGGCTTGGTTTGTCATCCTCAATAGAGTCCAACACCTGTATTTCATACAAAGGACATCCTTTTCTGTAATACTTCTTCACTTGAAGTATTGATATTTGTCTCATTGAGAGAGGCTTTTGAATCCCTTGTAGGGTTACCTTTCTCCCTTCTTCACTTTCACACTCCAAAGTTTTATTGTAATAGTCCAACTTGGTTTTATGGGCAGCCAACTAGTCCATGCCAATCAGCAAGTCATAGGATCCTAAAGGAAGTATGTTTAGGTTTGCTTGGGTGGGAAATCCACTCATAACAAATTGGCATGCTGGTATGATCTATGTTACTTTTCTTTTGGTTCTATTGGCTAGTTGTACTAGCCATGATTTAACATGTTTAACTTGTTAAAATTTGGATTTCTCAACAGTTTGAGGGGAAACATAACTCAAATTAGAACCAGGGTCAATTAAAATGGAAACTAGATGGTTGGTAATCATACCTTCCATCTCAACCAGTGAAGCTTGGTGGTCATCTTATTTATTATCCAAGGATGCATAAATCTATGGCATTCTCCTAGCCACATCATTGACTATGGTAGACTCTTGGATGTGGTAGAGCCTCATACTGTTATGTTTCCTATATGGGAATTCTCTCAGTAGATGTTCTTCTCCACAACCCCAACATTTCAAGGGTTATCTCTTTGTGTTACCAATCTTACCTGGGGCTGATCCAAAGGGTTTATTTCCACTCTAAGAGGGGAAATTTTGTTGGTATACACTTTTAGTAGGAAGTCTCATCTTCGAACCTTCCCCATAGCTCTTGAATATTGAGGGTTTAAACCCTTGTTTCTTGAATCCTGAACCACTTTTCTTCTTCCAATCCTCGTAAGGTTCTGCCTTGTTCTTGAACTGCTCATAGCAACACCTTGCCTTCCAAATAGTGTCTTCCAAGGTACTTGGCTCATAAAATTCAATCTTTTCCCAGAAGGACTGAGGTAGTCCACTAATAAATCGTTGCATCTTAACCTTTTCATATTTTATGTAGGGCACATACCTTATCAGCTCAAGGAATCTATTGATATATTCTTCTATTGTGAGTTGTCCCAAATTGAGTTCATAGAACTCCTTGGTCTCCCATCAAAGTATTTCTCTGACAGATACATCTTCTTGAAGTATTTCTCAAATTGTTTCCATGACAAGTCCTTCTCATGGATTCCTTTCAAATTACTAAGGTCCTCCCACCAGATGGAGGCCTTTCCATTCAGGTTAAAAATGGCTATTTGAACCTTTAAATCTCCAGAGTAGTCATGGACTCCGAAGTACTTCAAGCCAAGAAACCAAACTTCTTCTTCTTCCCCCTTCTTAATTTCTCCATTGAAAATGGGTGGTTTGGATTTCTTGAACTCTTCAGGGTCATGACTCTTGGAATGTTTCCTCTTCTTTATTTTCCTCTAGGAATGAGAACTAGTTTTTCTACTAAAGGATTCCTTGGAGTTGTTAGTTTCCTCACCGAAGGATTCTTCCAATGAGTGTCTCTTGGCTCCATGTTGGGCCTTATTTGAGGTGCTCCTCCTTGTGTGGCCACTTTTAGGGCCATTATTTCATATCTTAGGTGGAATATGGGTTTTCTTCATATGGTGTTTGTCCACATGACTGCTTGTTGGTCCATGTTGCAGCTTCCTTTATATATATGATAAGCTTTGCAGTAGGACTACGTTAATTTCAGTTTTCTTTTCCTGCTCTTTTATCAACCTTTCATTGTCAACCTTACAACTTTGTAATTCTACCATGAGGCTTCTTACAGTTTCAGCCAAATCCAGAGGGTTTCCACTTCCCTCCTTTCATCAAATTCTACCTCTCTATTGTGGGATATTTCCCCCAATTCATGGTGTGTCACCATCCTTTATGTTGTATTTTTCCTGTGGCCCACTAACTGCTTGAGTGCTGATAAAAAATTTTATGTTAGTTAATGGTATATTAGTTTATGAACAACAAACAATTCATATTTTTCAAACACACACAACAATAGAAAATTTTATTCCTTTCTTTAGTAGAGATTTAACTAAGCCTCTTAGGAATGGGGTAAGATAGGGTGTCACCCCTAAAAGTTCCTTAAATAATATTTTTAAGCGACTCATTCATGAGCCCAATCAGGCCAAGTGTTGTAACCATGCTCTGATACCAATTTGTAACACATCTGACCCCTAAGTACCCTTTCTAGGGATGGGGCATCAAAATTTTTCTTACTCAAATCATATTGAATCATATCTCTGAGATTATTCATCCTCTTCTACTCGATCTTATATTTCTAATGATTTTTACTAGGCTCTAATCCGACCTCTGGTTTACAAGTTATGGCTTCCCGAAGTCCTTTGGGTGTTCATTGGTTGAGGGCCATGTGGCACCCACATGGATCCATGTCGTTTGTATCATTTCTAGCTCCTGCAGTGAAGGTCCATCCATCGTCCAAACCAACGGTGAAACTTAATCCTCATCTAACACACAAGCTAGAGGATAATTCGGTGTTTGGTGCTTCGACACTGAATGTTTGTTTTATTTTTTTCACGCATATCCTCTGGAGTCTTGAATTCCTGAACTCCCGAAGGATCCCAAAATATCACCACGTGGCTCTGGCCTTTGAGCCTTTCGACTCACCCTCGACACTGTATTCCAAACCTTTGGATTTCCAAAGTCTTGAACTCTCAAAGGGTCCACTCTCGCACGGGGCGACGTACTAGAAGCAACGACAATTATAGGTCGGTCCCAAATACTCCTCCCACCACATGGACCAAATAGGTAATTTCCATAGATGACACACAACAAGGCATAGAGGACATGTGGCCACTATAGTGGGTGACATGTGTCACATTTTAATGGGCACTTAGGGTCTGTGAAATGTCCAAATCTAGGTGACACATGGCCCTCCAAATGTGGGTCCACGTCACCCTGGGTGATGTCAATGTGCCACATCACCCCAAAAGGATTATCTTTCAAGTCCTTCGATCTCACAGTCGATGTGTGTCCACATAACCCCTGGATCTAGGGCCTCCGTTACTTCATAACTTCATCATTCGGGGGATTCGTGGTGTGAATTCCTCCTTGCTCCTGGAGTGGTCAGCGTCAGGCTGACCATGGTTTGTATCTAACGATCATGGGAGATCCAGAAATGTCCTCATATCTATGACTCTTATCACTTCATGAATTTGGTGTTAGTGTTCTCCACTTTCTTACCAGCCCCTTTCTTCCGGAGTGGTCAATTTCGAGCTGACCTTGGCATAAATCCAACGGCCAGGGAAGATCACGAAGGATCCCTAGATCTACGGTTCTTGTCACTTCGTAAATTCAACGTTTAGGGAGTTTGATGCTATAACATATATGTTCTCCTGAAGTGGGACTTCACCAAATTTACCCCGGCATAGATCCAACGGCCAAGGGGACTCCCGAATACCCTCGAATCAGTGGTTTATGTCACTTCGCGATGGGTCAAAGATCAAGGTTTAACGATGGGGCAGGTATGTCTGCCACGGTTAGGGAGACCGCTAGGTGACAGTCAACCTTGTGGGTAGTTGTGACCACCAGTTACCTTCAACCAGTTTATAAATGGTAATGCCTAAACACTACAGAGCCCTGAGCTCACGGAGTTCTAAAGCTAGAAAGGATCATCTCTTTTTGGGCCTAGAATAGGGTTCCTAGACCTTGGTCACATGGGTCCTTCAAAATTCTCTTGTGTTACACATAAATATCTTAGCCATGAATTATTTAAGGATATAGGCATGAGCCCTTGGTCATACAGTGAGGAGTGTGAAGGAGGCACCCTCCTCCCACAAGGCTTGAAATTGGAATTCCCGTGAGGGTATATTTCAAAGACCGGTAGGACTTAAACATTCCAATAAATCCTACCTCGGCCCTCTTATAGGATTACGTCCCATGACTCTTTAACTACTAAACTGAGGCAAGCAGATGACCATTCAAAAGAATGAGCTCACAGAGAGATAATCCATATTTCTACCTTAATCATTCAATACATAACTCTTTCATAAGCAGATAAATATATATATATTCAACCATAATTTCGTGGTCAACTATGGAAGTCTTGTAAATGGGTACTATGCCCCATCTCCTCATTAACTCTTGAGGAGGACTCCTCCAGCTACCACTTTGACTGGTAATTCATTTCTGGGTCAGATAATTGTTCTGGGTCTGAGCCATTAATTCCAGTAAGGTACTGGTTTGGTGGGGGGTCATCTCAACCATTTATGGTTCCCCTCACCATCTCTCTCATAGCATCCATGGTCTATCTTGGAAAACCCCCCTTTCAACAGTTATGCAACACTTATCCATTTTCTATTAATAAAAAAAAATACATACATTGACCTTTTATACAAAGGTTCATCAAATCAAGCATTCACACATAACTAGTCTTCCATAGTCTTTTGACTAGTTATAGTTATATTTACAAACTAGGGGAAACAAGGGTATTACAACACCTCTAGGGATTCTTGTATACTCATTCAAAGAGTCCTCCTGTGAGGTCCATGCTTAGAGCTATGCCATAAGGGGACCACTTTGGATACTTCTCCAAATACACCCATCATATCTTTTGATGTCAATGAAAACCAACTGTTCAACCATCTTCCCCTTTGGCATTGATGGCAACACTGATGGCATGGTAACACTCATGGTCTTGCTCATGCTCCCCTTCTGATCATTACTCCCCCTGTCTCCATGCATATATTCATTCTCTCAGTTTCCATGCATCTTATCTTTCTCTCCCCCTTTGACATCAATGGAAAAGGGTAATTATCCTTGGAGCTACTCCCCCTATATACATGCCTTTGCTTTCTCTTCATGGTGATTCCTCGTGTAAATCTATGATGTATATGAAAATCATTCAAAATATTCTTTACTAGGATTCTTCATGTATTTTTCTTGTCTCCCCCTGTCTTACTATGCCTAATGTCGCGTGGATCACTATGGGGAAGAAACTACTCCAATTTTCTATCTAAGATACTCAAAAGTCTCCCTTGGAAGAGGTTTGGTGAAGATATCTTCAATCTTCTATTTTGTCCCAATGTACTCTAGCTTGATGTTCTTATTTGTAACTTATTCCTATAGAAAAAGAAACTTGATCAGAATGTGCTTCATCTTCGAATGCATTATTGGATTCATGGAGATACTAATAGCATTGGTGTTATCATAGAGTATCTGAATAGGCTCGTCATATTCCACCTATATATCCTACAAGATCTCCTTCATCCAGACAACTTGAGTGCAACATGTTTTAGCTACAATATATTATGCTTCTACTATGAACAAAGATATTGATGATTGTTTCTTTCTCAGCCATGAATGGTCCATGATACCAGACACTCACCTAAGTAAAAAGTTTCTTCACTTATGTTGTCCCTTGGTTATGGAAATAAGTGAAGATGAAGGAAGAAAAGGCAAAATGTGAACTGCGTGGAAGACGCAGTGACTCTTACTGGGTCGAAGTGAGAAAAAGAGAAGAAAAGACGGAGCGAAGTAAAAGGAAGAAATTATTAGAATGAGGAAATTGATGACGATAGATCAGCAAGAAAGAAGGATCATGGAAAACTCAACAAGAGGAAAAAGCCACCGTTGGATGCTTTGGAGCACCGCGCGGGAAGGAAGGAAAGACAGGTTGGCAAAGCTCTAAAAACGTGGGTCAAGTTGACCTAGGGTTTTAGACACCTAGGTTTTAGACATGAGGGAAGGAGGTTCGATCTAGTTGTACCATTGACATGAGTGATTATTGTTGTGTGAGAGAGAAGAGCTAAGTGTGAGATCCTTCTGCTATTGTAAGATCTTCAGCTAGGTGCGAAATTCAAGTCCTGTAGTTGGGTACGCAGGAAGGGGAGAGACAGAGAGGGGAAGAAAGAAGATCTGCTAGCTGAGAGCGCATACAAGAACTATATGCTTCATCTTAATACATTATAAAGAATAGTTTTGTGGACGTATCCCTAGAGAAGGGGTGAACCACGTATATCTTGTGTTGTATGTGTGATTGGTGTTCTGTTCTTTGTTATTGGTATACTGCTATTGCATTATTGTGTTAGATCTGATAGATATATCTTGCATAGTAGATCCTAGGAAGATAAAGAATACTATATTGTTGTGTGTCGATCACTTTGAACCCACTTTACATTCCTTCTGGTTGTAGACATATCTTTCCTACAACCCCCACATAGCTGCTTCGGGTGAGAATTCATCTGCTTCACAGGTGTTGCCGAAAGGGTCGGTAGTTATGGTTTTTTTGGTGCATTGTTGTAGCGTTGAACCCTAGGTCTACCCCTGTGCCAACAAATGGTTCTGTTGTCAGGACAGGAATCTTCTTGAGGGAATTCCAAGGTGGTTTCCATCAAAGAAAGAAATTCAAAAGTGGATAGATGATCAAGAGAAGGAATTCATTGAAGCCCAGAACAAGAACCCTAATCTTAGTATAGAGGATTGTATGGAGAGATATATCTTTACTGATATACAGAAGATTTTCTTTGGAGGAATCCATCAGGAGCTATATGAGTGGTTAGCTAGGTTACCAGATATGCAGTTTGAGATCATATCTAGACCTCTTGTGGTCTGGATGTCGGCGTTGATCAAGAAGGTCAAGAGAGTCGATAACGATGTGTCATGAGAAGTAGATCACTGGTTTGATAGCACCATTGGAGGGTACATCATCGAGTTTGTTGTTGACAGAGTAGACTCATATAGCCAAGCCAAGAGATATTTCTTCAAGGGACCCAGAGGAAATGTTTTTACATTTTATGAAGCTGAGGATCAAGATGTTATTGCACGAGAAGAACATCTTGAAGATACAATAGATTGGTCAGATTTGGAAAAGATAATGTTCAGGAATTCGGACAACGACAGTGACACAGAAGCTGGACATATGCGCAGTGGGAGAGAATTTAGAGAAGTTCATCTTGTTGAATTATTCAAGCATAACTACGGGGACGAGGGTTTCTACAGTGGAGAAGAGGCAGACCTGATGGATGAAGAGCATTTAGAACCTGCTAGGGTAAAGGAAAGGAAAGTTGAAGAACCTCGCCAGGATGAGCCAGAAAATTCAAGAACTATGCATACTACTGCAATAAGTACTATTAATCCCCCTGTTGTTTCAGTAGCACTAAGCAATCAGAATAGTCAGAGTCACTAGAGTCCTCGGAGTACTATTACTAGCAGTTCAACATATACTCAGACAGGAAAACTAGGAAACCTAGGAAGATCTATGGTAGATGAGATGAGGCTCCCTATATTTAGGGGAGATGGGTCTTGTTGGAGCTGCCTTTCTCTAAATACATGAAATGTTATACTTAAGCCCAAAAATTTTGGATTTTGGGACTTCATTTGTTTCACATTTCTACCCCCTAAAGTTGCAGTATCCCGACATGTGAAATGGAAAAAACCTTCCTAATTTTAATCACCATTACTAAAAGACTAAGAGGGGCTTATCATCTCTTAGTAACTCATACCCTCACTCTCGGGAGTTACATGTTGAATGTTTCTCAAGCCTCCAACTTGCGAAGTCGTGAATTTGTGTTAAAGTTACCCAAGTTAGTATCAAGAACAAATCACTTTAAACCCTAGTTAGTCAATATCGTGATTTCGTGACTCAGTGATTGTTTCCCCAAAGGGAAACACTTTCGTAACCCTGATCCACAAAGTCGTGATTTTATTTAATTAAGCATGGATTAATTAAAAGGCTTAAGTCAAATCACTTTTAATCAATTAACTCGCACCATCGCGATTTTGGGTTTTTACGGTTCAGTGGCTAGGAGCGAAAACACTCAATGTGGTGAACGCTGAAAAGGGGATTAGAAACTAAGTGCACCAAATTGAAGGAACTAAACCATATTAATTAGCACCTTAAACAAACTTTAAGACACGCGGTTTATGGATGAAGTCTTGAATGATCCTCTGTTTTTCAATGTTACGAGTCATCAAACATTTATGTCATTTATTTGAATTACAGTGAAGTGACGGATAGTAAGATCTCGTTTTTACTTCTAAATATTTCTATTAAGCGATTTGACCATTCTGTTGGCAAGGACACCCATGAGGCTTAAATGACTAAGATATAGATTTTTTCCTTCATTATTTCAGTTTTCATTCCTATTTGCACGCAGAGCCATTTAACCAGGATAATTGTTGTTTGTGTTTTCAAATTTGTTTTGACAGGAGGTCTAGTTGCAAGTTTCTCTATCATGGGTCCACGAAAAGTGCCCAAGGTAGCTACCAAGAGTTCAGGTCAGGGTTCAAACATTTTTTTTGATACCTCGCCCAAAGTATTAATTCTATCAAGACATGGTCATACATTTCCAACATTCTACAATCTAAGTCGGTAAACTGTTTAGATGATTCTAGCGACAACAAGAAGGATGACTTATCAACCAAATACAAAATCATCGCTCAAGCAGAGATGCACAAAATAGAGGCGAGGCCCCAGCTTCTTCCCTATTGTGATATGATCAGGTGGGTGCTACACCATGTGGACATCCTGACCAGGACGATTATCAACGAACAGAAGGTAACGATTGGGACTTTCAGGCCAGAACATTTGCGGGCAATGTATAAATTGTCACCTACACCGAACCTTACTCACAATGTCATATTTCTAGAAGGTTTCAAGAAGAAGGAGTGTGAGAAGTATGCAAAAATGTTATCTGATATGATCAAAGATAACGTCTCACACCCCGCAAAATTCAGGGCTGATACTCATGGGATCTATTCAATCTCTTCCTTGGAGCCACAATTCAAGTACATAGCGATGATGGCCTACAGGTTGTATGGGAAGGAGGACACTACCCATTGTTTCCTCCCATGGGTACTGCTCATTCATACAATTGTTGAGGGTTTCTCCTTCGACTGGGCCAAACTATTGTCTGACAGTCTGACCAGTCGAATTACCAAATATCGAGCACAGAGGGCAAGTAAGAAAGCAGCTTCATTATTTATGTCTGCTTACATCATGGATGACATCTGCTTCATGACACCCTTCCCACTAATGAACTGGAGCTGGGCTCCATCTAATACAAAGCCTATTCATGTCTACCACTTGAAGCTTTGGGAGGATAAAGCCAAAGAATTCCTCTATGATATCTTCAACTAGGTAATGGTTCCATTGCATGTCGCCATCTTTGGCCAGCCACCTCCCAGGATTTCGGATAGTGTCACGACCAACCTGAGTAGCATGGAAGATTGGTATATAGAGGCAAAATTTTCATATATCAGGTTTTTCGGCACCTCTGTTCCTCCATATTCTCTACCGCTATTCTTCCCAGATAAGCTATTGTGTCGTGAGATCGGAAGGCAGACTGTGCTCAACGGAATAAGAAAAGATCTCAAAGGAGTATCCAAAAAGGTATGGCCACCCTTCCCCATTCATATTGGTGCATATTCCTTGTTAGATTTTGGCCATGCTAAAGCCAAGGCTACGGATTTAGAAGAATTGAAGCTGGTGGATATTGATTTCAAGAAGCATGACCCTAGTAAGGTTGTGATCAATCACCTGGCGAGTTGTGGCCTGAAGAGATATGAACACAAGGATTCCCCTCATGATGAAATATCCCTAGGTGCGCAGTCCTACTCTGAAGTCCTAAGTCGGATTCAAGCCCTGCCACTCAGAGATATGGCCTATTTATTTAAATTCCAGGAGCATCGACGGAGTTGTCTCTCCTAGATTTTACAGGGTGAAACCCCAAAGCTTCCAGTTACACAGCAAATGGAAGCTAAAGGTTCAAAGAACTTGATTCCTAATAAGGAGAAGAACCAAAAGAAAACAGGGGAGGTTGGAACCTCAGAGTGAGGAGCCGAAATCCCCTACCAACAGGAAGGAAACCCCGAAAAGGGTACGCTAGGAAAGCAGGTCCAAGTTCAAGTAGAGATACCCTCGCAAGGGTCGGGCGACTCACTATCACTCATTTCAAGAAAGCCAGCAACATATGTTACCCCAAAACAACCATCCAAGGAAATTAGTAGTCTGATTGCTATTATCAAACCCTTACAGTTCACAAAGGGGAATCCCAATGCAGGGTGGATTTTCAATGAAGAACTGACGCCCATTTTTGTAGATGAGCTGCCTCCTAATGAATTTTTCTTTGATAAAAAAAGGAAGGTCATGGTGAGGCAAGAATTATATAAAAGAGAGGGCGTAGTGGCTAAAAAATTTAAAATCATGACAGATGGAAAGGTCGTGAAAGAGGAAGAATTCACAGACGAGATAGCAGGAACACTAGGGGCTTATGCTACAACCAATCAGTACTCAGTTGGAATTTTGAAGGCCCAGTTGAAATGAAAGAACCTCTTGATCAATAATTTGGAAGCTAAAGTGGCTACTACTGAAGAAAATGCTAGGGATGAGGTGAGCAAAAGCCTCAAGAAAGCTCGAATAGCTGACCGACAGGAGATCGAGAAACTTAGATCCGACCTTGAGCAGGTGTGCCAGACAACACAAATTAGCAAAATGTAGGTAATCCAGCAAGGACAAAAAATTATAGAGTTAAATTGAAATTGGATGTTGCCAAGAATCATGTTTTAGACATAAAAAATTTCAAATCAGAAGCTACCGAAATCTGACAGAAGGTATTAACGGCTCAACAAGACTTTCTTGTAAAAGTGGGAACCATTCAAAACCACTTTCAGATGATAGATCAAGTGTTAGAAAATATTTATTTGAGAGAAAGAGAAGTTAGGGCAGCTCGGGTTGCTTTCCAAGATGTTGTAATAGCTACAACAAAGATAAAGATGGTCGGCAGCTCCAAATTATCCATCGCAGAACAAACTAGAGGGAATATCTTGCTGAAGGTCTGGGAGCAGAATATGTCATAAAGCAGGGAGAGAGCTAATGAGGTGATGAATTCTTGTGAGGAAACGTTTTCCTTGATAAATAAAAGTTTGTTAGACCTTGATAAGGAAGACAGTTTTGGGATGTTGGGAAAAATCAATATAGCTAAACACCTGTTGGACATCAAAGAAAACATGGAGAAAGAGCAAGCAGAGATATCCCAGATAAGCCAGGTTGATATGGTCCAAGTTGACAAATGGCTAGTACAACCAAGTTTACAATTATGATCTACCATCATGGAAGATTGACAAGTAGGGAAAATTTTGCCACAGTTGGCGAAGAGTTGTTACACCTTTGAGGAAAGCAACCAAGCAGAGCCTTCCAGGTTGATATCCCGGTTGATGAAAAGGTGTGTCATTTGCATCGAGCATGCGAAGGGGCAGGTTTCTGGTTCTAAATAATGACAGATGTCAATCCATTCTATTTCTGGAGCCGAAAGAGTAGAGAAAGGAAGGTGCTCTGCCCTTATGAGGGAAGACAAAAGATGAGGAGATGAAACGCTCCATTTTTTCATTTGTAACTGACAAGTTTCCAGAATGATCAGAATTATAAATGTTTAGAAGTTTGTTTAAATATACATTTAGGAGGAGATAGAAAGGGGCTTTTTTTTTTGTGGTAGATTGTAATAGAGAAAGTTCTTTTTAGCCAGGATTAATGAAAAGTGAATTGAAGACTCCATATTCTGTCAATATTGAGTTATGTGTTTTCCTCTGTTATTTCATGCTTCATGTCATTTTTTACATATACGTCTTTGATGAATGTTTTAGCTGCAATTTATTATAACTTCTACTGTGGTGATTAGGTTCTAGTTATCTAGTTATTTATAGTTTTTCCTCTATATCAGCTACTAGCAAGTACAAGACCTGTGAATTACTTAGATCTCTACATTATATGCTTTCATCAAGGTATTTCTTTCTTTTCTTCTCCTGCTACAGCGTGGGATTCCTATGAAATTGATGCCCCACATTGTTGAAAGCTCTATGTTTTCACACTCAGTTTCAAGATTTTAACTTAGTTATGGAAAATGGCCTTTGATTTTGTTAGACCCTTCGATTAGCTTCACTGAATTTTCCTCGTATAATCTAAAATTGAAATAAGCACTTTAAAACATCAACCCTCGTTTAAAGCCCCATTCTCCCCATGATTGTACCCATCGTAAGGCAACCCAATATCAAACCTGACCTATCGGATTAAACCAACATCACTTTGAATCTTTTCGATACCATACTTAATAATGCCATCACCCGAACAGAGCTCAAACATGCATGGGCCGCCATCGAATGGGATATCATCATTCAGGAATATTTGGAAGCTAGACAAAGACAACTCAAAGATGGGCCATAGCCTCATCCCCCGAAGTTGTTTCTTCCCCTTTTTTCATTCACTCACTTTATATTCTTAGACTCTACACTTTGTAGCCTTAAGTGTAGACTCTGGAACAACATCTTTCTAGTGTCGTTGCCAGGGACGGAGAATCGTAGTCACTTTCCCCTAAGAAAATGACATTTCCAGGTTTCATTTTTTGATAGTGAACAAAGAGAGAACACCTTGTTAAGGATAAACCTTCATCATTAACTTGGTGACTCCACTCTTAAGTAAGCTCGCATCCTTTCGAAAGAACACTAGACAAAACCCATATGCCAAATAGATAGTGCCAGTTTCCGACCCTAAAAAAATACTAAGACCAAGGGGTCTTTTTAAACAAAACATGGTTGCCTATCAACCCAAGTCTAATCAGTCTAAAGATAAGACCTTTTTCGAACCTTCACCCTCACAAGAACATTCTTTCAGGAAAATATCGGACAGTGTTGTCGAAGCTGAGACTATGAAGTCCGAGCAACTCCTCCCTAAGATCAAGACCAAGACCTCTCCGACTACCTCTTACTTTACAAGGGGCGACACGACTTCCTTAAAGCTCATTCCTATTGATATCCCATCGAATCTCAATATAAACCCCTCTGTCAATCAAGGCCTTGAAGAAGTTTCCACGTACACGTATTCGACACCGATGGGTTCTCCCATTTACATATCCTGCAAGTTGGAGGAGCCGAGTCCATGTATACCTTCTTCTCCTTTTTCAACTTTCACCTCCCCTGGTAAAAAATTTCCCGGCTTTTCCCCTTTCCACCTCGGGGAAGATAGAGAGTCACTATACATCTTCGCCAACCCTCTTTATAACGCACCAATTTTTTCTCCTGGGTTATCCATGGCCACCGTCGGAGGAGGAGTAGGGGGAATAGGAGGTCAAGGCCAACAACCACCTCCCAAGGTTTTCACCAAAGTAGCCGCTAGATACGCCCCCTTGGTCCTTCCAGTACCTCTCCATGATTTACCCGAAAACTATATGAAAAACTTGCCCAAGTTCATAGGAGAAGGGGATCTAACTACAGCCGAGCATATCGACTTTTTTGATCAATTCGCTGATATTCTAGGTCTCAAGCATGAGGACAAGTATTCTCGTTTGTTTGTCCAAACCTTTGAGGGACAGGTAAGAAATTGGTTTCAGAGCCTACCCCCAGGTTGAATCATATCCTACGATGTGCTAGAAGACCTCTTTCTCAAACAATGGGGCGAAAGAAAGGATCATGTATACTATTTGACCGATTTCAGGTCTTTAAAGAAAAAGGGATCTAAAACTGTTATGGAATTTATCCAAAGGTTTAACAAGTTATACAATAAGATCCCTGTTGAAGTTAAACCATCCCAACACATAGCCAAAGTAACTTCCGCATGAGCCTTTGAAGCCAATTTTTCTCTACTATTAAGAGAAAGGAGAGGGGCCGACCTAACCCGAATGCAAGATGACGTTGTGGAAATTGAGTCAAACATGATGGCTTTGGGTAAATTAAAAACAAAAATGAAGATGGGAAATAGGGAAACTAGACATCTTAGAGAACAAGAAGGTCCCTCTGGATATGGAAGATCCTCAAATGACAAAATGGATGACATGGCAAGGATAATAAAAGAACTATCAAACAAAATCTCGAGAATGGATCTAGATCAATCCAAAGTTGATCAATTCATTAAGAGAGAATTCAGGAGAAATCCCAATCCTCAGTTTCAACCAAGACAAATTAAAAATGAAGACCAAAAGATCCAAACACCTCTAAAAAATGAAATTTTTATTGGAGGAAATGATATGCAAGAGCTCGAAGACTTGGAAGAAGGCGTAAACAACTTAGGTGATGACTGTATATAACCTCACTTGATGAAAGAAGATTATGAGAAGTCCTTGAACACTAAACAATCATCGGTTGAAGAAAATAACCTAAGCAGTGTTGATGATCCCGCTTATCAAGGAATGGTCGACACCATAATGGCTGAGCTCTAGCAAAAATACAATCTGAGGCCCAGAAACAAACCTGTGTCGACTACGCAACCCAAGAAAATTTTGCCTAGGGGAAAAACATACGAGCCCACCCAGAAAGAGACCGAGATGCGAAATAACATAGGGGTAGACTCATAGAATACCAATGTAAAAGAGGCCGAAACCCAAGCGAGAAGAACTAAGGCAGCTAAAACGCAGAAACCAGAAACCAAAAATGTTGAAAATAAAACAGTGCTACTAAATAAAATGGATAAGAAAGAGTATGATGTTTCAGCCAAGGAAACGGATAAAATTGCAGGAGTTTTCTGCCTAGAAAACAATATAAAAAAGATCAAGATACAAATACCTTTGGTTGAGTTGGCAAAGAATCCTATGTACCGAAAACAAATAACCAAGATGATAAATTTTTCAGATCTAGAGAGTCAATCCGACGTGATAAATCTGGAAGATGACAAGCCTAATATCACTTGTGTTCCACATTTTGAAGGTGCCAGAGATATCATCACCCCTTTCTATATTACCCTGAAAGTGCATGATTAGCAGTTGCATAATTGCATGCTGGACTTTGGGGCCTATCATAACGTAATGCCCAAATCTATTATGGATAGACTAGGCCTCGAAATCACCAGACCCTATGGAAATCTTTACTCGTCCGATTCAAGGAGAGTTAAGTGCATGGGCATAATCAAAGATTTAGTAGTCACCCTCACCCAGATTCCAGTGAAAAATGTCCTAATGGATGTAGTTGTCGTTGATATACCCCCGAAGTATGGTTTACTATTATCTAGATCTTGGGGAGCCAAGCTCAGGGGATCCCTTCAGCTGGATATGACCTATGCCACAATCCCTATTCTTGGTGGACAGTTCACATGGTTATACGGGGAAACACGGTTGGCATATATGGTAAGTGATCCATAGAATCCTAACAATTACCCTGTTTACATCGTTGATCAAGACCTGGGAAATTGTATTCTATCCTTTGACGATACTGAAGATAATTGTACAGAAGAAAGTGACATCGATGAAATCAAAACTGAAAAGACAGCTAAAAATGTGTATAGCACTGGAACTTGGAAAATTTTCTTTGATGGTGCTTCGTCATGTGAAGGAGAAGGTGCAGGAGTGCTTTTCGTAGCACCTAAAAATGAATTCGTCATTCCCTTCTCTTACAAGCTACAGTGGGACATAGGCTACATAAACAACAATTGCGAATATGAAGCTCTAGTCTTGGGACTAGAAGCTGCCAAGAAGATAAACATAAAGAACTTAGAGGTCTATGGAGATGTTGAAATGATTGTGAAGCAGGTAAATCGGCAGTACTAGGCCAAGCACCCGAGACTGAGGTCCTACAGAAATTGCACCTGGGATCTAATGGAAATTTTATTTTCATCGATAAAGGTTGATTTCATCCCACGAGCCGAAAACTGGTAGGCCAATTCACTGGCCAAAGCAGCTTTGACTTTCTCACCCCCTACCGCTTTCAAATTAAAATACCACATAGAGGTAAGGCACAGACCATCCATACCAAACAACATACAACACTGGCAGGTTTTCGAAGATGACGAATAGATTAGAAAGTTCCTGGAAATGGTGGATGATTTCTTCGAGACCCACATTGACCAGGAAAACCAAAACGATCATACTTGGATTATGTAGGAAGGGGAGGGACCTCAAGAGTTTCGAGAAAAAATTGCAAATCATTGCCTGCTAGTGTTAAAAAGTAATCAGATCCCTAAGGGCTTGATACTTCTAGAAAGGTTGTTTGATCAAAACGACATGCCTTTGAAGTCCACCTTGCAGCCCCAACTAGAGGACGTTGAAGACTATGACATGGGCACCACCAAAGAGCATAGGATAGTGAAGTTATCAAAGTACCTTCCTCCCGAGATAAAAAGCAAGTATATGGACTTACTCGGGCGATATAAAGATGTCTTTGCATGGTCTTACGATGAGCTCAGAACCTATGATACCTCTGTGATCAAGCACAAGATACCTTTGAAACCTGGTGTTAAACCCTTTAGACAGAAGCTCAGACAAATCAACCCCATTTTATTGCCTGTGGTTGAAAGAGAAGTGAAAAAGTTGTTAGACACAAAAATAATTGTACCTCTCAAGTACTATGACTGGGTGGTGAACTTAGTCCCGGTTAGGAAGAAAATAGGGGAGATCAGACTGTGTGTAGACTTTAGAAATCTAAACAAGTCCTCTCTCAAATATAACTATCCTCTACCCAAAATGGATCACATTTTGGAAAAAGTAGTTGGGGCAAATAGGATGTCGATGATCGATGGGTTTTCTAGTTACAATCAAATTGTTGTCAACGAGCGTGATAAAGAAAAAACAGCTTTCACCACCCCTTGGGGCACATTTATGTATGAAAAAATGCCTTTTGGTTTGATGAATGCAGGTGCTACCTTCCAGTGCACTATGGATATCGCCTTCATTGGTGAAAGAGATAAATTTGTGGTTATCTACCTCGACGATCTCACTGTTTTCTCTAAATCTGACGAAGACCATCTGTTACACCTGAAGCAAACATTTGAAAAATGTCAAAAATTTGGTTTGTCTTTAAACCCCAAGAAGTCTCACTTCGTGATGCAAGAAGGTAAACTCTTACACCACATTGTGTCTCAGGACGGAATTAAAATTGACCCTAAAAGGGTAGAAGCTATAGACACCATAAATATTCCTAGAAATATAAAAGAAATTCAGTCATTTTTAGGAAAAATAAATTTTTGGGGAAGATTTATCCCAAACTTTGCCGAAATCGTGAAAGTGATCATAGATATGCTAAAGAAGAACAGAGAAGTGAAATGGACGGCAGAGGCGAAAGTGTGATTTGCACACATCAAGAAAGTTATCAGTGAAGCACCCGTACTAGCAAGCCCTAATTACCTAAAGGATTTCCTGATTTTCTCATTCACCTCTGAACACATAGTGGCGGCAGTACTTCTCCAAAAGAATGAAGAGGGTTTCGAGCAACCAATATCCTTTTTTAGTAAAATTCTTAGAGATGTTGAACTAAGATATGATATAATAGAGAAACAAGTGTATGTTATGGTTAAGGCATTGAAGGATTTTAGAACTTATGTGCTACACTCCAAGGTAATCGCATACATTCCCACCAGTTCTGTGAAGGATATATTGGTTTAACCTGATAGTGATGGAAAGAGGGGTCGATGGCTCACTAAAGTTTAAGAGTTCGACCTAGAGGTAAAACCAACGAAACTAGTAAAAGGACAAGGTCTGGCTAAGCTCTTGGTGGAATCAAATTTCAGAGAACTCGGAATAAATAACCTGCAAGGATACAAAGTACATGGGGATGTAAATGAGCCCAACGACCAAACAGATATATCCAGAATTGAATTTTCCTTATCAGATTGGTATAAAGATATAGTTTCCTTCCTACTGACCCTAAAATGCCCTAGTGATCTGTCTCCAGCTAAAGCCAGGAAACTGAAGCTGCATGTTGTGAAGTACTATATATATGAAATTCAACTGTACTAGAAGGACCCCTTAGGTTTCCTACTGGTTTGTTTGGTAGAATCAGAAATAGAGGGGGTCATAAACGAATTCCATGAAGGAGTGTGTGGAGGGCATCATGTCTGGAGGGCACTAGCTTATAAAATCCTGAGGGTAGGATATTATTGTCCTAAACTTTTCTCAGATGTCAACATCAAAGTCAGAGCCTGTAACCCTTGCCAATTGTTCACAGGAAAATAGAAGCTCCCAGTGCTAGCTCTAGTTCCTGTCAAAACCGAAGCCCCTTTTCAACAATGGGGGTTAGATTTTATAGGTGAAATCAACCCACATTCCAGTGCTCAACACAAATGGATCCTCACCGCCATAGATTATTTCACCAAATGGGTGGTGGCTATTTCGACTAGAAAGGCGACCGATTCGGTGGTGATAGATTTCTTGGAAGAGAGCATACTGTCCGAATTTGGTTGTCCCCGAAAGATAGTAACAGATAATGCCCAGGCATTCAAGTCTATGGCAATGGTCAGCTTTTTCCAAAAATACAACATCATATTGGGCCACTCCATAGCATATTACCCTCAAGGTAATGGGTTAGCCAAATCATCAAATAAAAGTTTAATTACCATAATTAAGAAGGTGTTGAGCGAAAACAAAAGATCTTGGCATGTACACTTAAAGTACGCTTTATGGGAAAATCGAATAGTTACGAAGAAATCCATTGGTACTTCTCCTTTCCAAATGGTATACAGGATTGATGTGGTATTACCTATAAATTTGGCGCTCCCTGTAATGAAGCTCTGGCAAGATGAGAAAGAAGAGCCAAACAATGTCACAAGAAGAACAAATCAGCTGATTGAGGTCCAACAATGCAGGACCGAGGTGGATGTAATGATGTAGAAATACCAGGACAACATGAAAGTGTTGTTTGATCATAAAGCCAAAAACAGATATTTCCTCCTCGACGATTTGGTTTTGAAATGGGATGCTAGGAGGGAAGATTCGAAAAACCATGGTAAATTTGATCATATCTGGTATGGACCGTTCAAAGTCTCAGCTTCTGAAGGGAAGAATTTGTTTATGTTAGAGAATTTGGACAGTAAAACCCTCAACGCCCCTGTCAATGGGCGTTATTTAAAGCACTATATGCAATAAATGAGTTCCAAATCTCCATTGTATATACTGGTTTGTGTTTTCCTTTTTTCTTTTTATAAAATTTTCGGTAAGTTCACTTCCATCGCAAATAAAACAGGCTGTTGATTTCCTAGAAATAGAGACAAAAATTTTGACACACAGAATCCCATAAATCCTGAAGACCTGATACTCTTCATGTTGTTTCATACAGGCCTCCAAATTACAACCCAAACCGCAAAAGTAGAAAGGGACGTTCAGGTATCAGGAAATTGACCCACCCGAAACAGGTGACAAATATTTTTCTTTTAGAGGAGAACGAAGTGGTAAGGCCAACGTATGAATTGCCTAAGTGTTTGGATTTTAAACGAACATCACTTAAAACACATAAATGGTCTCACAAGTATGATGTATTCACCTAAGTCAGGATTGCATGATAACATCCGGGTTTTTGAGGTCCATAGCCTTCTCTCTTTCCCTTTTTCATCCTTGGTCCTCTCTCCTTAAGCTCTGACACCTGCCCTTACCATCCACAGAGGAAAAGAGGTTCCACTTCAATTTTTTAAACTGGTGAATGTCTCAGGAAGTAAGATGGCCTTCATGACTCCTCGGTCCCCTGCTGAACAAAGCCATGCGTAGGCGGATCCTAACTCTCTTAGGTATTTTAACAGGTTTCAAATGGTTAAGTCTTGCTCAAAAGTAGACCCCTGGAAATGAATTCTCCCTTATTTTCCTACGGACTAGGACGTTGTGAAGGTTAAGAGAAAGTTGTTCCAGAGCACTCAAAGCAAGTTGACAAGCCTCTGTAACGAATGTACACAAATATCACCCCTGGTATTATTTTTTTTACGCTAATTGATTGCCCCCACTCCACTTTTCAAAAGTAAAGTATAAGATAGATGGTGAAAGGAAATTCATAATTGATTTCCCCCATCTATTCCAAAGAGATGATGAAAGGAAATTCATAAAATGATTTCCCTCATCTCAGCATTTAAATGCAAGATTACAGTTTGGAGTGGTGAAAGGAAATTCAATAAAGGGAACCAGATAACTTCACCGGGGTACTGAACAGGCTCGCTAGCAGTGAAGCAATATCTAAGATATTATGTAAGGCTGTCATACTTAAATTATACTACACTATGGTAATCATCATTTTTGAAACTGGATCCACAGCTCGAGTTCATGTAGGTATCCTCGATTAAAAGAATGGAATTTACTTCTTATTTATGCAAGCTAAAACCTAACGGATCTGTTAATTTTCCTAAGATTGATTGGACCATATTAAGCAACTCTGAGTTCAGTCTCAAGGAAGGGAAAGTTACCAAATGGATTGTCGTTGAGTTTAGGAAGTGTGTTGAGTTTTAGAAAGTTTCGGAATTAAAGTTGAAACCTCAAATTTTCCTCTGCACCCCCTTTCCAAATGAAGTTTCACTGAAGCAAACTGATGACTCCATATACCCTTTCTTAGGCATTTGGTTTGTTGTCCTTCTCATCCCACAAGGAGACGAGATCCCTATTTGGAGCCTATGTTGGAACCACCTTTCTCTAAATACATGAAATGTTACACTTAATCCCAAAAAGGTTGGATTTTGGGACTTCGTTTGTTTCATCTTTCTACCCCCTAAAGTCGCAGTATCCCGACGTGTGAAATGGAAAAAACCTTCCTAATTTTAATCACCATTACTAAAATAATAAGTGGGGATTATCATCTCTTAGTACCTCATACCCTTGCTCTTAGGAATTATGCGTTGAACGTTTCTCAAGCCTTTGAATTGTGAAGTCACGAAGTTGTGTTAAAGTTACCCAGGTTAGTATCGAGAACAAATCACTTTAAACCCTAGTTAGTCACTATCGTGATTTCGCGACTCGGTTATTGTTTCCCCAAAGGGTAGCACCTTCATAACCCCAATCCGCAAAGTTGTGATTTTCTTTAATTAAGCATGGATTAATTAAAAGGCTTAATTCAAATCACTTTTAATCAATTAACTCGCACCATCGCGATTTCGGGTTTTTAAGGTTTAGTGGCTAGGAGCAAAAACACCCAATGTGGCGAATGTCGAAAAGGGGATTAGAAACTAAGTGCACCAAATTGAAGGAACTAAACCAGATTAATTATCACCTTAAACAAACTTTAAAACATGTGGTTTACAGCTGAAGTCTTGAATGATCCTACGTTTTTCAATGTTACGAGTCGTCAATCATTTATGGCATTTATTTGAATTGCAGTGAGGTGACGAATAGTAAGATCTTGTTTTTACTTATAAATCTTTCTATTAAGCGATTTGACCATTCTGTTGGAAAGGACACGCATGAGGCTTAAATGACCAAGATAGAGAGTTTTTCCTTCATTATTTGAGTTTTCATTCCTATTTGCGTGCAGAGCCATTTCACCAGGATAATTGTTGTTTGTGTTTTCAATTTTTTTTCGACGGGAGGTCCAGTTGCAGGTTTCTTTATCATGGCTCGACGAAAAGTGCCCAAGGCAACTGCCGAGAGTTCAAGTCAGGGTTCAGACGTTGTTTCTGATACCTCGCCCCAAAGTATTAATTATGTCAATACATGGTCATACGTTTCCAACATTCTGCAATCCGAGTCGGTAAACTATTCAGATGATTCTAGCGACAACGAGAAGGATGACTTATCAACCAAATACAAAATCATCGCTCAAGCAGAGATGCACAAAATAGCGGTGAGGCCCCAGCTTCTTCCCTATTGTGATATGATCAGGTGGACGGTGGACCATGTGGACATCCCGACCAAGATGATTATCAGCAAACAAAAGGTAACGATTAGGACTTTCAAGCTAGAACATTTGCGGGCAATGTATAAATTGTCACCTACACCGAACCTTACTCACAATGCTGAATTTCTAGAAGGTTTCAAGAAGGAGTGTGAGTAGTATGCAATAAGTTTATCCGATCTGATCAAATATTAGGTCTCACACCCCACAAAATTCAGGGCTGATACTCATGGGATCTATTCAATCTCTTCCTTGGAGCCACAATTCAAGTACATAGCGATGATGGCCTGCAGGTTGTATGGGAAGGAGGACACTACCCATTTTTTCCTCCCATGGGTACCGCTCATTCATACAGTTGTTGAGGGTTTCTCCTTCGACTAGGCCAAACTGTTGTCTGGCAGTCTGACTAGCCGAATTACCAAATATCGAGCACAGAGGGCAAGTAAGAAAGCAACTTCGTTCTTTATGTCTTCTTACATCATGGATGCCATCTGCTTCATGACACCCTTCTCATTAATGAATTGGAGATGGGCTCCATCTAATACAGAGCCTATTCATGTCTACCACTCGAAGCTTTGGGAGGATAAAGCCAAATAATTCATCTACGAGATCTTCAACTAGGTAATGGTGCCATTGCATGTCTCCATCTTTGGCCAGCCGCCTCCCAGGATTTCGGATAGTGCCACGACCAACCTGAGTAGCATGGTAGATTGGTATAGAGAGGCAGAATTTTCATATATAAGGGTTTTTGGCACCTCTGTTCCTCCATATGTTCTACCTCTATTCTTGCTAGATGAGCTATTATGTCGTGAGATTGCCAGGCAGACTGTGTTCAACGGAATAAGCAAAGAGCTCAAAGGAGTATCAAAAAAGGTATGGCCTCCCTTCCCCATTCATATTGGTGCATATTCCTTGTTATATTTTGGCCATACCAAACCCGAGGCTATGGATTTAGAAGAAATGAAGCTGGTGGATATTGAGTTCAAGAAGCACGACCCTTGTAAGGTTGTGAGCAAACACCTGACGAGTTGTGTCCTAAAGAGATATGAACATGAGGATTCCCCTCATAATGAAATATCCTGGGGTGCGAGGTCCTACTCTGAAGTCCTAAGTCAAATTCAAGCCCTGCCACCCAGAGATATGGTTGATTTCTTTAAATTCCAGGAGCACCGGCGAAGTTGTCTCCCCCAGTTTTTATAGGGTGAAACCCCAAAGATTCCGGTTACACAGTAGATGGAAGCCAAAGGTTCAAAGGACTCAAGTCCTAACAAGGAGAATAACCAAGAGAAAACAGGGGAGGCTGGAAACTCAGAGTGAGGAGCTAAAATCCCCTACCAATACGAAGGAAACCCTGAAAAGGGTACGTCGGGCAAGCAGTTACAAGGTCAAGCAAAGATACCCTCGCAAGGGTCAGGTGACTCACTATCGCTCATGTCAAACAAGTCGGCCAGAGATATTACCTCGAAACAACCATCCAAAGAAATGAGCAGTCCAGTTGCTATTATCACACCCTTATAGTTCACAAAGGGGAATCTCGATGCGGGGTGGATTTTCAACGAAGAACTGACACCCATTTCTGTAGAGGAGCTGCCTCCTAACAATTTTTTCTTTGATAAAAAAATGAAGACCGTGGTGAGGCAAGAATTATATCAAATAGAGGGCGTAGTGGCTAAAAAATTTAAAATCATGACAAATGAAAAGGTCGTGAAAGAGGAAGAATTCACAGTTGAGATAGTAGGAACACTAGGGGCTTATGCTATAGCCAATCAGTACTCAGTTGGAATTTTGAAGGCCCAGTTGAAACAAAAGAACCTCTTGATCAGTAAGCTGGAAGCTAAAGTGGCTACTGCTGAAGAAAATGCCAGGGATGAGGTGAGAAAAAGCCTCGAGCAAGCCCAAATAGCCGATCTACAGGAGATCAAGAAACTTAGATCTGACCTTGAGCAGGTGTGCCAGTTGGCGCAAATTAGCCAAATGCAGGTAAGCCAGCAGGGGCAGCAAATTATAGAGTTACAATCGAAATTGGATGTTGCCGAGAATAAGGTTTTAGACATAAAAATGTTCAAATCCCAAGCTGTCGAAATCTGACAGAAGGTATTAACGGCTCAACAAGACTTGCTTGTAAAAGTTGGAAACATTCAAAACCACTTTCAGACGATAGATCAAGTGTTAGAAAATATTTCTTTGAGAGAAAGAGAAACTGGGGCAGATCGGGTTGCTTTCCAATACGTTATTATAGCTACGGTGAAGATAGAGATGGTTGGCAACTCCAAATTATCCATTGTAGAACAAACTAGAGGGAATATGTTGTTGAAGGTATGGGAGAAAAATATATCAGAAAGCAGGAGAAGAGCTAATGAGGTGATGAATTCTTGTGAGGAAATGTTCGCCTTGATAAATAAAAGTTTGTTAGACCTTGATAAGGAAGGCAATGTTGGGATGCTGGGAAAAATCAATATAGCTAAACACCTACTGGAAATCAAAGAAAACATGGAGAAAGAGAAAGCAGAGATATCCCAGATAAGCCAGGTTGATATGGTCCAAGTGGACAAATAGCTAGTACAGCCAAGTTTACAATTATGCTCTATCATCACGGAAGACCAACAAGTAGGGAAAAGGTTGCCACAGTTGGTGAAGAGTTGTTACACCTTTGAGACAAGCAACCAAGCAGAGATTTCCAGGTTGATAGCCCAGTTGATGGAAAGGTGTGTCATTTGCATCGAGCAAGCGAAGGGGTAGGTTTCTAGTGCTAAATAATGACAGATGTCAACCCATTCTATTTCTGGAGCTGGAAGAGAAGAGAAAGGAAGGTGCTCCACCCTTACGAGGGAAGACAAAAGATGAGGAGATGAAACGCTCCATTTTTTCATTTGTAACTGACAAGTTTTCAGAATGAGCAGAATTCTAAATGTTTAGAACTTTTTTAAATATACATTTAGGAGAAGATAGAAAGGGGATTTTTTTTGTGGTAGATTGTAATAGAGAAAGTTCTTTTTAGCCAGGATTAATGCAAAGCGAATTGAAGACTCCATATTCTGTCAAGATTGAGTTATGTGTTTTCCTCTTTTATTTCATGCTTCATGTCATTTTTTACATATACGTCTTTGATGAATGTTTTAGCTGTAATTTAGTATAACTTCTATTGTGGTGATCAGGTTCTAGTTATCTAGTTATTTATATCTTTTCCTCTGTATCAGCTACTAGCAAGTACACGACCTGTGAATTACTTAGATCTCTACATTATATGCTTTCATCAAGGTATTTCTTTCTTTTCTTCTCATGCTACAGCATGGGATTCCTCTGAAATTGATTCCCCACATTGTTGACGGCTCTATGTTTTCACACTTAATTTCAATATTTTAACTCAGTTACAGAAAACGACCTTCAATTTTGTTAAACCCTTCGATTGGCTTCACTGAATTTTCCTTGTATAATCTAAAATTGAAATAAGCACTTTAAAACATTAACCTTCTTTTAAAGCCCTATTCTCCCCATGACTGTACCTGTTGTAAGACAGCCCAACATCGAACCTGGCCTATCGGATCAAACCAGCATCGCTTTGAATCTTTTTGATACCATACTTAAGACTTCCATCACCTGGACAGAGCTCAAACGTTCATGGGCCACCATCGAACAGGATATCAGCATTCAAGAATATTTGGAAGCTAGACAAAGACAACTCAAAGATTGGCCATAGCCTCATCCCCCGAAGTTGTTTCTTCCCCTTTTTTCATTCACTCACTTTAGATGATTAGACTCTACACTTTATAGCCTTAAGTGTAGACTCTGGAACAACAGGTCTGAAGACCTTGATCAACACTGGTTCCTATGTGAAGCTGTATGGAATATTAATAATGTCACTGACGAAGCTGTTAAAAGAACCAAGTTTAGTACTACCCTAAGGGATCGCACACTGAGCTGGTACATGAAGCTTGTCCAAGGACTTGCACAGCCTAAGACGTTGAATTAGATCAAGAATTTGTTGATTGCAGAATTCAAGAAACCCAAATCAGAATCAAAATGTATTACAGAGCTGAAAGAGATCAAGCAGAAGGTATCCGAACCCATTTGAGAATTCGATCAGAGATTTAAGACCTTAATAGGACGATTGACTTTTCAGATCCCAGATGAGCAAAAAAAAGAGTGGTTCATTGCTACCCTTTTACCACACATAAAAGTTCCTTTGATGCAATATAAGATTGCTTTGTAGGCTGAGGTGTTGGAGATTTCCATGAAGCTAGAATCATCCCCTATGGGAGAATCCAGTTCAGGTATGAGCCAAATCTTGAGTAAGCTAACTAGTTTGTCTCTGGAGGTTGAAGATATGAAAACAGACAAGGGAAAAGATAAAAGAGAAGACATATGGTGTGTCAGATACATATCAAAATACCATGACAAGGAATATTGTCCCCTATTCCATGAATACTTGGCCTCTGGAGATCTGATAGCTTTGAAGCAAGTCACCTTACCCTGGTGTGAGGTATGCAAAAATAAACATCGCCCTGGTGAGTGCTATTACATGAAAAAATATGTTCAGACACCCACAATTTTTTATTGCACGTTATGTAAGTCTGTGGGACATGATGATAGGGATTGTAGGGCTTATGATCTCATGCACGAAAGTTCAAGAGACATCTACAAAATTCAAGGCGAAATATAGCAAGAAGGAAACACTACGTAGTATAACTCGCCTGGGAGAGGAAACTTCAATCCTCGCAGTGGATTTAGAGTACAAGGATGAGGAGGAGGTATGGGTCGAGGCCGAGGACAGATAACTGTTATAATTGCACACAGCTAGGACAATAGAAAGGGACTGTTAGAACCCTTGTACCACTTGCACCTATTACAACTCCTTCGAGCATGTTATCGAGGAATGTCCAGCATTGTTGGCTAAGATTCAGGAAAGAAAAGGACCTCATTAGAACCCACAAGTGAAACTAATATATGTTGAACCTCGTGGAGAAGACCCCAGAGTTGTTGTTATCACGAGAGGAGGCAGTGTTATAGAAGAAGATAGACTGATCCAAGGAAAGACTACAGAAGACTCAGGAATCTGGAAAGTTACAGAGAAGGCCCAAACTTTTGATGCAAAGAAAGAAAGACATATATTTGAGGAGGAAAGAAAAGAGTTCAAAGTAGACCAAGACACTTCATCAAATCCAAGGCCAGAAGTAAGGGAATATGGAATTCCGCAGGCATTTGATCAGTCTGCTTCGTCAAGTGAAGGAAAAGAAGTATGCAAGCTCATGGAATTTCTATATACTTGTATTAAGTTGATTCGAGATGAGAGCACTATACAAGAACTACAAAATTTAATCAGACAGTATGAACTAGGAAAGATAGACCCCTTACTAAATAGGGCAGTACACGAAATCTCTAAAAAGAGAAGGACAAATCAGGAATTACACTTGAATGCTCAAATAGGAGAATATGATATAGACTATGTGGTCCTTGACTTAGGGTTGGAGGTCAATGTCATGACGAAGAAAACTTGGGAATTGATGGGAAAATTGAAGTTGATCTATTCCCCTATCAAGCTCAAGATGGCTAATCAACAAGCTATCAGCTCCTTTGGACGATTGTAACATGTCCCTATGGACATCGACGAAGTAAGAATGTTTGCATATTTTGAGGTAATTGAGATAGTTGATGATAACTTTCCTTACCCTGTGATGTTAGGAATTGATTGGGCTTTCAATAATTCCACTGTGGTTGATTTAAAGAAAAGACGTATGACGTTTGAAAGAGATGGCCTTAGGGTCATTTTACCCTTAGATGCAGATGAAGGTCAGCGGTACACAGAGCCCATTAGAAAAGAATACTGCACATATGAACTTGAAAACATATACAAATTAACAACCAGACAATAGGATTACATTAATCCTACAACCGATGGAAACCTAAGCTAGCGAAGTGACAGTGCATGTTCATCAGACTCAAAAGAAGCACTAGAAAACTAGCAGAATAAAATGTATGAAGTATCTACAAGAATATGTGCTAGATTAACCAGAGAAGTTCACTGGATCGGTACAACAGTAAGTAACTTACCCACTTTTGATGATCTGAATCCTTTAGAAACATTCTTGTCAGACTTTGAAGAAAGTGTACCAATGCAACAAATATTGTTGGCAACAGATGAGGCCCTGAAAGCCACACTAGCAATATGGTGGGGGGCACACAAAAACAACATTACAGAATGGGAACAATGTCGTACCTTGATGATAGTGCAGTTCTCATCACAAGTAGAAGGTTACGAAGTTCTGTACATAGGTCGATGCTGCCCAAAGGACCATGTGTGAAGTTGCAAAGAAGCCTGGAGAAACATTCCTCAATAGAAGTGGGTGCACAAATTTATTAACACGCTGGACACGACACCTATCAACTGGTACCTTCAAGCAGAGTTGTGCCTCATCACTACAGATTGGGAAGGTATGACTCAGAATTTTGTAACCACCTTCTTATTTGAAATTCAATATCCTTCAGTAGATCAATCATTTCATATTGTAAGATAGAAAGTATTCGAGGAGGCCTATAACCTCCCTTTGGAGCAAGAAGAGGGTGAATGGACTGTGCCTCTCTAGAAATTGCAAGGTTGTTACAACATCAATGCTGATGAAGACGATGATTCAAGAAAGGTGAACATCGCATAAATAGAAGGCCAAAGATATGTGGAAGGACCAGGAGTTGAGTTACCATTCATTGTACAACAAAAAATATTAAGAAGGTCAATATTGGAACAGAACAGACACCGAAGCTTGCAAATGTTGGAGATTATTGGGATGCTACCACTATTGACAAGATTACAGAATTACTGCATGAATATCAAGACTTGTTTCCAACCAAGTTCATTGATATGAAGGGAATTAAAGGGCCTATGGGAGATATGAGGATCCCTTTGAAACTAGATGCAAGACCAGTCAAACAGAGACCCTACAGACTGAACCCTAAATATAAGGAGAAAGTGAAGATTGAGCTCGACAGAATGCTGGAAGAAGAAATTATAGAACCTATGGAAGAATCAGAATGGATTAGCCCTATGGTGGTGAAAGACAAGAAGATAGGAAAGATCATGATCTATGTAGATCTCAGGAAGCTGAATGATGCCTATTTTCATGACCCCTTCCCTACACCAATCACTGACGAAGTGTTAGATAATGTGGGAGGCTAGGAGGTATACTCTTTTACAGATGGATTATCGGGATACCATCAAATCCGAATTGCCAAGGAAGATCACCATAAGACCACATTTGCAACAGAATGGGGGTCCTATCAGTATACATTGATTCCATTTGGATTGAAGAATGACCCAGCCATATTTTCTAGGGTGGTGGTTGAAGCATTCAAGGAGTTTCTGCATAAATTTCTAGAAGCATATTTTGATGATTGGACTGTTTTTAGTTTATTAAAAAATCATATTGAATGTCTAAGGCTAATGTTGGACAAATGCAGGCAGTGTCAAATTTCCTTGAATCTGAAGAAATGCATCTTCTTCTCACCATTTGGAGTGTTGTTAGGTCATATTGTATGCAAGCAGGGATTGTTGGTCGATCCATCTAAAATTTCCATTATAGTTGATCTACCCCTTCCTACTTCAATAAAATAGTTGTGCACTACACTGGGACATACTAGATACTACAGGAAGTTCATTAAAGGATATGCCCAGATTACAGCACCCATGGAGAATGTTTTGAAGAAATATTGTTAGTTTAGTTGGACAGAAGAGTGCCAGCAAAGCTTCGACACACTGAAACAGAAAATGGTTACTACGCCTATTCTGGTTTTTCCAGATTGGAGCAAGGAGTTTTGTGTGCATGTCGATGTGTCTTCTATTTCTTTAGGAGCAATGTTAGAACAACCTAGGGAAGGAGATATTGACCATCCGTTATCCTTTTCCAGCTCAATTGTTGAGATCAATTACACCACTATCGAGTGAGAGGGGTTATCCATGGTGTATGCACTGCAGAAATTTCACCACTACTTGTTGGGAGGACACTTTAAAATGTTTACTGATCACTCCACGCTGAAATACCTAGTCAACAAGCCAATGTTGGGGGGGAGAATATGCAGATGGATTCTGCTATTTCAATAATATGGATTTGAGATCATAGTAAAGCCAAGAAGAATGAATAAAGTTCCTAACCACTTATCGTGGTTGGAACATGGAGAAGAGCCCACTAGTTTGGAGGATAAATTGCCGGACGCACAGTTACTGGCCATTAGAAATATTGATGACCACTTTGCAGAAATAGTCCATTTCCTGTCAATAGGAATGGAACCTAGTGAGTATACAATTCCCCAGAAGAAACATCTAGTAGTGCGTGTTGCAGACTTTTCACTTATATCTAGACAACTCTACAAGATGGGACCTGATGATATATTGAGAAGATATGTTATGGAGGAAGAATGATTGATGATCCTCACAGAAGCTCATGAAGGCATCGCAGGAGGACACTATGCAGGGAAAGAAACTATGCAGAAGGTGCTTAGAGATGGCCTTTAGTGGCCTACCTTACATAAAGATGCTAAAGACTATTACAGAGCCTACAATGTATGTCAAAGAGTTGGGAAACCATCCAGAAGAGATGAAATTACATTAGCACCACAGCTGACCCTACAAGCATTTGTGAAATGGGCCATCGACTTCGTGGGACCTATAAACCCAGCAGGAAAGCGCACAGGAGCAAGCTACATAATTACAACAACAGAGTACTTGACCAGATGGGTTGAAGCAAGAGAAGTTAAGGACTATAGTGCAACTACAGTTGCGCACTTCATATTTTATGACATCATAACCAGGTTTGGATGCCCAAAGATCCTTATGAGTGATCAAGGCACACTTTTCATAAATAAGACTTTTGAAGCCTTGACTAGGGAATTTGCAATCCATCACCAGAAGAGAAAACCCTACCATCCACAAGCAAATGGGATAGTGGAAGCATTCAACAATATTTTGGAGACAGTGCTGACGAATATTTGCAGAGTGGATAGGGATGACTGGGATTTAAGAGTACCAGTAGTACTATGGGCCTATAGAACCACTTGCAAAAAATTAACAATGCAGACCCCTTTTAAGTTGGTGTATGGTCTTGAAGTCGTTGTCCCATTGGAATATTTGGTACCAATCCTAAGAATTGTTTCCTTTACAGACATGGATGACACTGGCGCTATTCAAGAGAGGCTCATGCAGTTGGTTGAACTCGAAGAAGATAGATTTATTATAGAATTCCATCAACAGATACAGAAGGAAAGAAATAAGGCCTATCATGACAGGAACATAAAGAAGAAGGCATTTAAACAAGGTGATCTAGTACTAGTATATGAGAGTGTGTTCATAAAACATCCTGGGAAGTTCATAACGCATTGGCTCGGGCCATATGAGATTTCCTATGTTACAGAAGGAGGAGTTGCACAGTTGAAGACTTTGAAGGGAGAATGGAAGGAAGGATTAGTGAATGGGAGCCTGTTGAAATTGTATTATGATAACCTGTTGCTCCGCATATCTAAGTAAAAGCATAAGGAAAAGGGTCTAGGTACCAAGTGCAGTTGAAACTGGGCACCAGACATAGAGAAGATAGTCTGCACAAGGAAGGAAGGAAATGAGGCATAGAGTAGAAAGAAAAGGCTACACTCTGTAGTCTAAAGTTGAAGTAAAACAGAAAGGTCAGATTTGAAGTGCCTCGGGACAAGTCACAGGTGAGTGTTGGGGGCCTATTGGCCCTTGGTTATGGAAATAAGAAAATATCAAGGAAGAAAAGGCAAAATTTGAACTGCACAGAAGACATAGTGACTGTTACTGAGTCAAAGTGAGCAAAAGAGAAAAAAAGACGGAGCGAAGTAAAAGGAAGCAAGCCATTGAACAAGGAAATCGAGGACGACAGATCAATAAGAAAGAAGGATCGTGGAAAACTCAGCAAACGACAAAATCCACTGTTGGATGCTTTGGAGCACTGCGTGAGAAGGAAGGAAAGATAAGCTGGAGAAGCCCTGAAAACGTGGGTCAAGTTGACCTAGGGTTTTAGTATCTAGGGTTTTGACACCTAGGTTTCAACCTAAGGATGTCGGTGAGATATTGTAATGTATAAATAAGAACCTACATGAGGGAAGGAGGTTCGATCTAGTTTTACTATTGACATGAGTGATTATTGTTGTGTGAGAGAGAAGAGCTAAGTGTGAGAGCCTTCTGGTATTGTAATATCTTCAGCTGGGTGCAAAGGTCAAGTCCTACAGCTGGGTGCGCAGGAAGGGGAGAGACAAAGAGGGAAATAAAGAAGAACTGCTAGTTGAGAGCATAGACAATAACTGTATGCTTCATCTTAATATATTATAAAGCACAGTTATGTGGACGTATCCCTAGAGAGAGGGTGAACCACGTATATCTTCTATTGTATGTGTGATTGGTGTTCTTTTCTTTGTTATTGGTATGTTGTTATTGCATTACTGTGTTAGATCTGATAGATATATCTTGCGTAGTAGATCCTAGGAAGATAAAGAATACTAGATTGTTGTGTGTCGATCACTTTGAAACCACTTTACATTCCTTCTGGTTGTATACATCTCTGTCCTTCAACCCCCACATAGATGTTTAGCGTGAGACTTCATATTCTTCGCAGGTGTTGCCGAAAGGGCTGGTAGTTAATGTTTTGTTGGTGCGTTGTTGTAGCGTTGAGCCCTAAGTCTGCCCCTATGCCAACAAATTGTACTTCTTATATCGTCAGTGATACCTTCCCAATATGCATCTTTGTAGGTGACCAAAGATAGTTCATTCCCTTTTGGATACCGTAATCCAAAGTCTTTTGTTTCTTTGAGATATCGTAATATTCTCTTTACTAACATAACATTTGTTTATTTCGGTGTTACTTGAAATATCGCAACCTGTCTAATTGATTGCATCACATATGGTCTTGATGTTGTCAGATAGAGTAAGTTTCCAATCATTGATCTATAGAGTCTCTGATCTACATCCTTAAATTCATCATCCTTGCTCAACTTGCAGTTGGTCTGCATAGGAGTACTTACATGTTTGCAGTATTCCATTACAAACTTATTTAGAATTTCTCAGATGCACTTAGTTTGGGAGATAAAAATACCTTTATCACGCTGACATGTATGTAATCCAAAAAATAAAGTCAACTTACCGAGCAAAGACATTTAGAACTCATTCTGCATGTCTTTGGAAAACTTTTGACTCATCCTGTCACTGTCACTCCCAAAGATAATATCATCTACATAAACTTTAATTATCAATATATTTTCTCAATCCACTTTTATGTAGAGATTGTTTTTTGCATTTATCTTCCTGAATCCTTGTTGTTGTAGATACCTGTCCAATCTTGGATACCATGCTCTGGGGACCTACTTGAGTCCATACAATGCTTTTTTTAGTCTATAAACATAATCTTCCTTTTCTAATAGTAGAAACCCTTCACGCTATTTGATGTATAATTCTTCTTCTAATTCTCCATTTAGAAAGGATGATTTTACATCCATTTGATATACTTTGATTCTTTTAGAACATGCATAGGCTAAGATCAATCTAATATCTTCCATCCTAGAAATTGGGGCAAAGGTCTCTTCAAAATATATATCTTCAATTTGAGAATATCCTTTGCATACTAACCTTGCTTTGTTTCTGGTTACATTCCCATACTCATTTAGTTTGTTCCTGAAAACCCACTTTGTACCAATCACGTTCTTGTTCTTCAGCCTTGGAATGACTTACCATGTGTCATTCTTCTCTATCAGATCCAATTCTTCATCCATAGCCTTGACCCAGTGTTCATCATTGTTGGCTTCTTCAAAACTGCTTGGTTCAACTGCAGATAACAGCATTAGTTTCATTTGTTCCAATGAAAGTATTCTTCTTTGGGTTTTAACTCTTGCATCTTTATTCCCAATAATTTGTTCTGGTGGATGAATTTTTTGTACTCACTGGCTAGGTGTCTTAGGAGGTATATGTTTCTCATATTCCTCTTGCTCTACTTCTAGATGCTCTTCTTCTTCTGTTGCTTCTTCTTCTATCTCTTATTCATTTAGATCATCATGCTCTTATGAATCTTTGCTTCTGTCTTTAGTATTTTGTTCATTTGTTTCATCAATTGTTTCATTTATGCTTCCCACTATTGTGTTGATTCTTGGACTAAATCATTTATATGCTTTTCTTTTTCTTGAATACCCAACTAGTGTGCCCTTATCAACTTGGGAGTCAAATTTTCCAAACATGTCATCTTCTCTTTTGATATAATACTTTCTTCCAAAAACTCTGAAATGCTTCACATTTGTTGCTCCTCCTTTCCATAACTCATAGGGAGTCTTATCATTGTTACTTATGAACATTCCTCTATTTAGAATTTGAATTGTTGTATGTATTGTTTGTGCCCAAAAGATGACACTCAACTTGGAATCTTTCAACATGGTTCTGGCCATTTCCTGTATTCTTTTGTTCTTCCTTTTGACAACTCCATTTTGTTGAGGTGTCCTGGCTATTGAGAACTATCTTTTTATTCCATGGTTTCCACATAAATCCATGAATTCTTTTGATGTAAACTCTCCTCCATTATCTGATCTCAAACACTTGATTTTTGAATCCATCTCGGTTTCAACCATCTCTTTGTATATCTTTAAGTGTTCTAATGCCTCTGAATTCTTCCTGATAAAGCAAACTGTAGTCATTCTTTTGTAGTCATTAACCAGTAGCATAAAATAATGTTTGAAATTTAATCCATTCATTCTTGTAGGTCCACATAGCTCAGTGTGTACAATATCCATTGGTTTTGTCATGGAGTACTCTTTTGATTTGAACTTGGTCTTGGTTTGTTTTCCTTGTAAAAAATGCTCACATAATGTATTTGTTGGCTTTGAAATATTGGGAATTTCTTTCACTGCTTCCTTTCTGTTGATTTTGACAAGGTTATCAAAGTTCACGTGACCCATTCTTCTGTGTCAGAGCCAACTTTCATTTTCCTTTCCTAAACAACATATTTCATTTCGAATTTAATTCATGACATATATGTTGTTTGGGGTTATTATAGTTGTAGCCACCAACTTTCTTGATCCTTCCTTATTTATCTCACATTTTTCTAATTAAAACAAAAGTTTGTATCCTTGATCACACATTTGACTTACACTTAGAAGATTGTGCTTCATATCTTCAACTAGTAGAAAATTTTATGCCTTGGAATCTTTGCTTCCAAGCTTGACTGTGCCTCTACCTATAATTATGCCTGAGTTATAATTTCCAAACTAAAATGATCCATCTCGTTCCTTCTTTAGGTTCAAAAACATGTTCTTGTCACCTGTCATATGCTTCAAACAACCGTTGTCAACATACCACCCATTTTTCTTGTGTTGTGCTTGTAGAGAAAGCGAGAATGATTCAATGTTGAATTGATCCCGCTTCCTTCTACATATCCTTTGTGTTTCATGTTTGATATTCTCCTTTGGTTCCCTTGGAGGAACAATCAGTCTACAATCTTTGGCCATGTGTCCAAAATTGTTGCACTTGTAGCACTCTACTTCATTACTTAGTGAACCAAAACTATTGTAATTTATGTTATGTGCTTCATGTGACTTTCTAGAATCATTGTTGTTTGAATATCCTTCATAGTTGCTTATGTTCTTGGCATAGCCTCTAAATTTTGCAGCTTTGTGCCCAAAATTGTTACAAGAATAACATAAGCCAAGAAAAATAGTTGATGCCTGGATGTAGGGGATCTTTTGAATGGTGTTTCTTTTATGAAGCCTTCTTCTTCTTAAGAGGTTCTTGATTGTTGATTATGTGTTCTGAATCTTCTAGGTGGTCTGGTTTCTTTGTGATTTTCTTCTTGAGTCTTCCTATATTCCTCTTTCTTGATAGTTCATCTGGCGATTTTTGCATAGATTCCTTGATCAACTTCTTGTTATGTCGTCTTGGATCTCAAACCTTTCTCAATCTAAATTTGGTCGTATCCTAGCCTGAACCTGTCATAGTCTAGACTTTTACTATTGATGATCTGATCCAATATCTTGGTACTATTCAGCTGCATATATTTCTTCTGAAGATCTTTTCTTAAGGCGACTGTTTCTGCTTCCAAGCTTTCAATAATATTCTCTTTATCTTCTAACTAGTTTATGAGTGTTTCTTCAATCATTATGTTTTCTTCTACCTAGATTTTTAACTTCGTGATTGTCTTCTCAATTTCTTCTGAGTTGGAATTTTGAGGTCCTTCTTTCTTCTTTATTTTTTCCTTGAGTGACTTGTTTTTCTTTCTTTTTTTCCCTAGTTCTTCTAAGGCACTGATTAATTATGCTCTAAGATCGAATTCACCTTCTTCTTCAGAGTCCTCTTCATCATCATATACTACCATGAAGAGTACTCTTTCTGAATCACTATCACTATCACCATCCTTGTTTGATGAGGAGTTATCTTGCTTTAAGTATAAGCTTTTCTTGAATAATTTATTTTTGTTCCTTTTCTTGTCTCCTTTTTTATTTTTATTTTTCTTCTTAGGATCTTATTCTTCATCACTACCTTTATTCTTAGCATAAGGACATTTAGAAGAAAAATTACCAATACCATCAAAATTAAAATATTTCAATTGAAGCATATATATGTACTCATCGGTTCCTCTTTTTAACTTCCTTACTAAATTTGTCATTTCTTCATCTTCCTATGAATCATCGTTGCAGCTACAATTTGGTTTTGACTTTTGCGTGTTTTTCTTCTTTGTCTTCTTGGATTCTTTGAACCCTTCTTCCTTCGTGATGAGGTTCTCTTGTTCTATCCTCATTTCATAAACTGTGAATATGTTGTGTAGCTCATCCATGCTCAAACTATCAAGATATGTTCTTTCTTCTAGGGTTCATATCTTAGGATCAAATCTCATAGGTAGAGATCTTAAAACCTTTTGAACGACCATTGATTCATAAAATTATTCTACCAGTCCTCTAATAGTGTTCATTGTTTCGTCAACTCACAGAAAGTAGGCTGAAATGTCTTCATCTTCCTTCATCTTCAATTGCTCAAAATTATATCTAAGGGTTTGAAGCTTAGCTCCCTTGACTTTGGTATCTCCTTCGTAATTATTTTTAAGTTTATCCCAAAGATACTTTGTGGTCTTCCAATGCATAACTTTGACAAATATTGAATCATCCAGATTGATCAAAATGGTGCCTTTAGCCTTTGAATTTTTTTCACCGAGTTTTTTTCCATCTCTGTCAGTTGGGAGAGTGGTTGGAACTTCATATCCGTCTATTACTAACTTCCAAACATCAAATCCTTGTTCCTGTAAAAATATTTTCATCCTTTTATTCCAAAAGGCATAGTTCTGACCACCAAACCTTGGTGCTCCAATATTATCATATTCCATGATCTCCTTCCACTGGTTAAATTGTTTCTTGAAGGCCCTGCTCTGACAAAAATTGTTGGAATATTGAGAGGGGGGGGTGAATCAGTATGAGAACTTTATTATCACTTTTAACCATAATATGTAATCATTTATTTCATCAGTAGTATATCTTCAATATATCATGAGTAGTATAAATCAACAGAGCATAATAGACATCTACAAAAGCCCAATACACTAGAATTTACGTGGAAACCAAAATGGGAGAAAACCACAAAATTATTTTCTTATATATCAAAAGAATACATGCATCGAAAGCACCAGCTTCCAAATTCTCCAGATACTAATGGAAGGATTCTACGACCCCCTATTTATAGACTCCAACTTGAAGGAAACTACAACTCCCTAAATTCTATGGCTCCAACTAGAAGGAGGCTAAAACCCCTTGATTCTCAGGCTCCAACCTGAAGGAAGCTCCAACTCACTGTGTTCTTCGACACCAACAAGAAGGAGGCTATGAACCCCTTTCCTTTCCCCATGCTACCGCCCTGAAATATAAATGTATACCAAATTGTCACTACCATTGATATTGTCACTTCCTCTGATAATAAACTTGTAATCAACCTGTCATCCAATATGTCATTGTCACATCAACCTGTAACTGATCATCAACCTATAACCTATCATTGTCACATCAATATGTAATTGATCATCAACCTATAACCTGTCACTGCTATATCAACTAGATCTACTCATATAGACCATATCAACTTCAAGCATCCAAACCATGTACCATAATTTACCTCAAGCATGAATCATACCATATATCATAAGATATGCCTGAAATAAATGAAACTATCACAAATATGTTCCTCTAACAATGAACCATAAAAACCATATACAATATACCAAGGATATGTCTCAAGCATGTAGAAATGACACCAAAACATGGACCTCAACCATATGCAACCATAAACCAAAAGGGCCTTGAATAAATGTCTCAAGAATGTGCCATATCATCCATGATAAACAAACATAAAAAAATACCTCTAATATTGTATACATTATGTTGTATCATATGACAGATGAGTAAACCAACCTGGGCATTAAGAATCTAGTACAAGCATCACTTCACATCCTTTCACAAGCTTTTCACAAATCTGCGACTTCCTCCACTACTACCCGCATATATCCATGCTTTTCTCCACTGCATCCCACGTACATCTGTGCCCTTATGACCTGCAACTTGCAGATACCTCAGAAACTAGGGTTACTCACATTTTCTACAATTTTGAGACTTTCACCTTCGACCTTCCTTTGCACGCTCAGACTTGCTACCTCATAATCAACCTTAGATTCACCAATAGACCAAAATTTCTTTACAAGATAGATAATCAATAGAGATGTGTGTGAAATGTACTTATGAAATACTCCTTGAGGGGTATTTATACTTTTTCTAAGTAATGTATTTCCTTACTTTATGGATTTCTTGTTGCAACCACTTAACCCTTTCATTAATTGTCTTATAACCAACTAGGGGCTTTGTAACCCATCTTTGGGGCTTCCAACTTCATGACTTCATAACTCCTCAACCGTGAGGAACCACATGGTGTACCACCTATCACCGGAAATAGAATGACAATGACTATCCATTTATGACTATACTACCTCCATTTACATTTTCCTTAATGTCCTTATTCCTCAAACAAATTTAGGCTTCATGACCACACCTCTGGGGATTCTTGTAGACTTCTTCAAAGTGTCTTCCCATGATTTACATGCTTATATATACACCATAAAGGGACCACTTTAGATACTTCTCCAAATACACCCATCACATCTTTTGACATCAATGAAAACCACTGCTTGTTGACATCAATGACAACCAACTGTTCAACACTCTACATACCCAATAGGGTAGAATTGGGACTTGAAGATGTTTTTAAATTCCTCCCACCTAGTTACTGGTGGATCACACTCCATCCTAAGTGTTTTTGGGTGGCTTTCCCACCAGGATAAATCATGGCCCTCTAACTTTAATCTTGCAAGTGAAATCTTCTTCCCTTCATCTATATGATGAACACTAAAATAAAATTCTAGTTGTTTCAACCAATGATTCAAGTTTAATGCATCGATCTCACCTTGCTATGGATTTATGTCATTTTTGCTTCCATCTTGAGTAGGGACAATGAAGGGATAACGACACTCAAACTTGACTTCTCTTTCTCAGAATATTTTCGTGACTCTTTTCCTAAGTCTTCTCGATCTATTGATTTCTCCTCCAATCCAATCTATGAGTTAGAGCCTCCATCATAACCGAATGGTTTGATAGAGTCGCCATGAGGAGGTTCATACTGCAACTAATGTCGGAAAAAATTTCTTCCAACTACTCAAATATCTCTTCTATTGGATCCTGAGGGTTATTATGAATGTACGCGTCCACCATGGTTGGGGTTTTTTCAACTTCTCATTAACCGATTCCTTAATCCTGCAACTTTCCACAAATACCCAAAAGAAAAAACTACTCTGATACCAATATGATTTGTAAATTTCCATTGATAGTCCACTGGAATAGTTCGTCACAATAGATCTAATAAATAAAACTGAAATCTACACTATGAAGATTAAATTCCTTTAGATTGCAGGATATTTAGTTATTGATTTTCTACTTATGCATGAATTAGATAAAATGCAGAAAATAGAGAATGATAAAGTACAATCACACACCATCCACAAGATAACACAAATATTTGATCTGGCAAACCCTTACAAGAGAAAACCTAGCTAGAAGGTGAGGTTTCTCTGATCTCTTTTCCCTGGTATGGAAATAATGCAAGTGCAAAGGAGAAGGCACTCTCTATTGACTTACCTAAGACCTATGGCATGTTAGGCTACTACATAACATTAACCCCCTTTGTTATTCTTGTTAATTTCCCACTACTAGGTTTTCTTCTCTACCATGGAACAAAATACAATAACACATAATGAAACCCCTTCTCCTCCTAGTGGCCCGGTATTTAACATAGCCTGATAGACATCTAGGGGTAGGATTTTGTCTTCCGCAACCCTAAATTAAAATAGTTTTTTGGACACTCTAGAATATTCTTTAAATTACATACATAGAAATCCCCATATGCTTGAGTAACGAGAGTTTATGTGGCATACTCTCGTACCATGGTGGTCAACACATTAGGTCAACTTGCTAGAGGCATAGCTTTTTCATATGAGCTCCTATTGACGTGATTGTTTCTCTGTTAGAAAGGTATTGATGTGAAGAATAACATCACAAGGTCCATTTTGTGCTAGATACGTTTTAACCCCAAAAAATGTCATTTGATGCCTCAAAATGGCCCCGGAAGGTTCTCTACCCCCATTTTCCAAACTGGGACATGTCGCTAAAATGGCTCTACAATCCAATTCCTCCAATTTTTTCCACTATGAAAGGATCGAGATAGATGAAAAAAAATATAATGATCCAATCTGGATCAACTTTACAACAACTTCTCCAACTCTCCAGGGCAATGGGATGAACTTCTTTTTCCTCTTCTCATTAAATAAGTGAGCCCAGTACTTGCACTCTCTGCATACTTCTATAACAAAGTGTCTGTCAGATACATAGAAAAGGAGAAAAAAGGGGTTCTCTTGGAAACAAAATAACCTTGTGACATTGAAATCCTCTATAGTTTCAAAAATTCCTTTCTTTGAGAGAAAGGTGGCAGCCTCAAGTGACAGTCTTGATGTGTTGGGGCCAAAGATTAATTTTTTAAACTCAGAAATAAAAATTTTGTGGACTAGGTAGAAACAGTATTGATCCTTGTGTCTCCATAAGGCTAGATACTAGACAGAGATTGGTTCCACCTTGAAATATACATTCTTTTCCCTCGACAAATATTCAAAAATATGGTAGTAGGCTATGGAAAATATCAAATAAGATGTCATGTAGAATTTTTGGGTTATTTTCAAACCACCTAGTTGAAATGAAATTTCATTGGAAATAATCCTCCCCCAATCAATCAGGGCATCCTCATGCACAACAAAGTGAAGAATATAAATGAAATTTTTTGGCATAAAGGTTGTATAATCCAATCCAATTATATGGGAAAACAACCAAGTGAATTCCTTGTAAGTCTATTTTAAGAAACTTCCTCAATCCTAGTAGCATTGGTGTTAGCTCTTGGGTTGGCTAGATATTTCTCTAGGAGGTCTTCTCCTCCTCTGTGTTCCTTTATAAATTCACCAGCTTCCTCATTATTGAATTACATGGTGTTTTTTGGAAGTCGTATAATTTTCATAAAGATCGAAGGAGTCAAAGAGATGGGATGCCTCCCTTGAACTTTAATTTTCCTTCTTTTTGTATCGAATTTTTATGCACACCAGAGAACTAAGTCTTTGAGATCCATCACCTCAGATATATAGTTGGTCAGTGTTATTCCTCAAGTCTACGAATGGTTTGTTTCTTTATCGACAGGAGGGAGGGCCCTATACCACTTGTGGTCTTATGACCACTAGAACTTGTGGTCTTCACATCCAAGAGTGTTAATTATATCTCCAAAATACACATTGTTTCTTGTACTTGACATAATTTACATAGCTTTCTATTCTTATGAATGGGTGGTTCTTGTTGGTGCAGGCCTATGGTGGAGAAGAGTCAATTTTGGATAAAAGATCGAGAACAACGCAGAAAACGAGGTAGATTGGACCAAGGAGGAGAGTGCGCCATATTTTGAGGAAAAGCAGCACGTGCGGCGGGATTTGCAGAAATCCAACACATATGTGGACAAACCTAGACATGTTACGGTTAGGGTTTTGGAGCCATGATGTAATTTTTTTAACCCATGTTTGTAGTATTAATAGAATATATATATAAGGTAGATAGGAGACATCTATCATATCTATATTTTGGTGTGTGTGTTTGTGACTTTTTGCATGAGTGGAGTATCTAGAGCATCTTTTTGAGTCTGGGTTATGTTGAGAGTTGTGGAGCTAAGATGGAGTCAATACTATGATGTAAAAGAGGGTCAGATCACAAGATGTGGAGCTTGGTGTGACATTCGTCAACCTCACTACTCACACTATACTATGATGTAATGTGTGCAGTGACATTTTCATGAATAAAAAGAAAGAAGAAGATATTTGTGGACATAGCCCGGGGGGTGAACCATGGTAAAACCCTATGTTGCAACGTGTCTAAATTTTTTTACTATTTCTACAGTTATGGTTAAATGATTAGATAGATGAATGAATGGTTTTAATTACAATGCGCACTAGAATATGTATGTAGAATGAATATTATGAATGAATGAAACAATAGATCTGATGAATGGCATGTGTGGTTAAGTAGAAAAGAAGTAAGAAGAACAACCCCAACCCCTTCCCCGATTGCAAACACTTGAATCATGCAATCACCCATAAGCCATCTCAGGTGAGACTGTGTTGTGCACTCTATGCGCAGTGTTTCCTTCTGGTTTACCAGTGGGTCTGATGGTGATAAGGGTTCTGTTGGAGAACTAAGGTAGAACCTAGTTCATCCCATACATACAAAAAATGGTTCCATTGTCAAGATATAACGTCTAGAGTTGGTTCTGGCGAACATACCCATGAAGCAATTATATGGGTTACAAGCAAGCGTGATGCAGGAGATTCAGTCTAGAGCTAGGGTGGACGCCACCAACCTAGCACTCAATCAGGAGGTTAAGGAGATCTTGTACGTTACATGTGAGCAGATAACACTACAGAAGGAGGAGGAGAAACAACATGGAGATAACCTAGAGAAGAAATTTCCAGAAGTATATAGTAGCATACCAAACTGTGCGCAAGAATTGGAGGTCACAACAGAATAGAAGATAAAAAATACTGCGCAAATGATGAAGAAATATAAATAGGAGATAACATACTTGAAAAAAAAACTAAATCTAATCACACCTATGGAAGTGTGGAAATAGCTAGATAAGGAGGCTACTGCACACATAGACAGCATAGCGCAAGAGGTAAAATAAGTGGAAAAAATATATGATAGGACTACACATATTTGGACTAGCCTGGAAGAGGATGAGAGGATCTAGTAGCTGGAGTAGCGAGAATAAAAGTTGAACATTCTAGTTCAGTACTTAAAGAAGAGGTAGAAGATAATGGCCATATCCCTAATATTGAGGGACGTGTAGTAGATGAAGAACTTGCATGCAGAGGTAAAGGCCACACAATAGGATAAACAAGCATGATAGTCTCAGTTGGAGCCCCTCCAAGCACAAGCAGAACAAATGATAACTTCACTGGAAGTGGATAAAGATAGCTTGGAACATGTGCATGAAGGAAGTAGGTAAGTGTTGAAGGAGCACATGATAGCACAGAATTTCGAGATACTAGCAGAAAAGAGTGCATAGGACAAGGAGAAAGTGACACAGTTGGTAGAGAAGTTTCACGCACTAGAGGTAGCGTTGTAGAAGGTGAACTAAGTCTGAGTAGCTTGGGACAAGACATATGTTAGTGTTGGGGGCATGTTGGCACATGCGTATGGTGGAGAAGAGTCAACTTTGGAGGAAATATTGAGAACAACGCAGAAAACGAGGCAGATTGGACCAAGAAGAGAGCACACCATATTTTGAGGAAAAGCAGTGCACATGACAGGATTTGCGGAAATCCAAAGCATATGTGGACAAACCTAGCCATGTTAGGGTTAAGGTTTTGGAGCCATATTTTAAGGGTTTTAACCCATGTTTGTAGTATAAATAGAAGATATATAAGGTAGATAGGAGACATATATCATATCTATATTTTGGTGTGTGTGTGTGTGTCACTTTTTGCATGAGTGGAGTACCTAGAGAATCTTTTTGAGTCTAAGTTTTGTTGAGAGTTGTGGAGCTTGGATGGAGTCAATACTATGATGTAAAAGAGGGTCAGGTCTCAAGTTGTGGAGCTTGGTGTGACACTGGTTAGCCTCACTACTCACATTATACTATGATGTAATGCACGCAACGCCATTTTGATGAATACGAAGAAAGCATAAGATCTTTGTGGATGTATCCCTAGGGGGGGTGAACCATGGTAAAACCCTGTGTTGCAATGTGTCTAAATGTTCTTACTATTTCTGCAGTTATGGTTAAATGATTAGATAGATTAATAAATGGTTTTAATTACAATGCGCACTAGAATATGTATGCAAAATGATTATTATGAATGAATGAAACAATAGATCTGATGAATGGCATGCATGGATAAGTAGAATAGAAGTAAGAATAACAACCCCAACCCCAACCCCTTCCCCAATTACAGACACTTGAGTCATGAAATCACCCATAAACCAACAAAATACCAATATGCCCATACATCCAACAAATGGTTTCATTGCCAGAACAAACTCCAGATGTTCTATCTCCTTCACAGATGTTCTGGAACCAAGAAAACCCTTTGTTGGATGTATGGGTTGACCCGGGTTATACCTTAGTTCTCCAAAAAAAATATTATCACCATTGGCCCCTCTCATAAAGTAGAAGGAAACACTACACACATAGTGCACAATGCAGTCTCACCCAAGATGGATTATGGGTGATTTCATGACTCAAGTGTCTGCAATTGGGGAAAGGGTTGGGGTTGTTCTTCTTAATTCTATTCTACTTAACCATGCATGTCATTCATCAAATCTACTATTTTATTTATTCATAATATTCATTCTGCATACATATTATAGTGTGCATTGTAATTAAAACCATTCATTCATCTATCTGATCATTTAACCATAACTGCATAAATAGTAAAAATATTCAGACACATTGCAACACAGGGTTTTACCATGGTTCACCCCCTTGAGGATACATCCACAAAGATCTTTTGTTTTCTTATTATTCATCAAAATGACATTACGTGCATCACATAATAGTATAGTGTGAGAAGTGAGTTTGACCAATGTCGCACCAAGCTCCATAGCTTGTGACCTGACCCTCTTTTACATCATAGTATTGACTTCATCTGAGCTACACATCTCTCAAAAAAACCCAAACTCAAAAAGATTCTCTAGATATTCCACTCATGTAAAAAGTCACACACACACACACCAAAATATAGATATGGTCGATGTCTCTTGTCTACCTTATATCTCTTCTATTTATACTACAAACATGGGTCAAAACCCTTACAATATGGCTCCAAAACCCTAACCCTAACATGGCTAGGTTTGTCCACATACGTACTGGATTTCCACAAATCCTGTCATGCGCACTAATTTTCCTCAAAATATGGTACGCTCTCCTTCTTGGTCCAATATTCCTCGTTTGTTTCATTTTTCTTGATATTTTCTCCAAATTTGACTCTTCTCCACCATAGTCCTTCACCAACAGGCCCCCAGCTAATCCAGGTAGATATTGGTGGCCACCCACCTATTCCAACTCGCTCATCTTGACAGTTTTTTATTTCAACATGTTCTTCTGTAATTATTTGTAATTGTGGGTTCTACACTTATGTGGTTGTCTAAAGCCCTACACTACTTCCAGGTGGATATTGGTGGCCACCCACCTAATCCAACTAGCTTATTTTTTTATGTTTTCATGTCAGTACATCTTTTTGTACTTCCAGGGTCGTTTTAGGCCCCTAAAAAGTGTTTTTTTGGTTTTCCATAGTCAAACTATAGATGGAGTTAGAGTTTGATAGAATAATGTGTATTTCTCGAAAATACCTTTCCAATGGGCTATCACACACTTAAAACAGAAATTGTAAGAAAAATTTACGACCCCAGGAAGTTGAGGTACCAACTTACCCATCGGGGCCCACACAACTTTTGTTGTTTCACCTCGTAGGGTTAGGTTTTTAGAAGTCTATGGTTTTGGAATTCATGAGTAATGTTAAAAAGGCCTCTGGAGTATCATTGTAATCATTCTACTCAGACAGATGCACGTAGCAATCACATCTCTTCTCAGAGATAGCTACCACCATTCGAGCAAGTTGTTTTCAGTTCTGCAGTTTTACAGTTTCAGCCTATTTCATTTGTTCAATAGAATTTTTCACTGGATATATGTTGTTGTTCTCTCTATCTCTGTGTTTTTTATTGAGTCTGTTAGTCAGTTCATTCCGCTCATAAATCTAGCTCAGTGGTATCAGAGCGATATGCTCTTCATTTATTTTTCTTCGTGCATGTCCTCGACAAGATCTAGGTACAAGAAGTTGGGACTCAAACCAGTCGAGCCTTTTCAATATCGGTCCTGTCGAGCTCGAAAACAACCCATGGGGGATGAAAATAAATGTGATGGAGCAGGAGATCCTTTTAAAATGTTTCTCAAGGAAGCCCTTTCGTGACAAAGGAACAAAATAATGTACAACTTTGCACATATCCTTCGACGAATTCCCACAGGAGAAGCATATTCATCAAGCGGCCATGCAACCCCCTTCAAGGTACAGGTAAATTTTGATATTCCATTATTTGAAGGACTGGTAGATTTAGATATTGTAGATAAATAGTTGAATATGCTTCAAGGGTATTTTTCGGTCCACAATTTTTGCAATAGAGAAAAGATTACTTTTGCACTCCTCAAGGTCGTCCCCCATGTTAAGGACTGGTGCAATACTTACTCTGAGCAAAGGGCCATAGAGGAATATTCAATATTTACAGTCACGCCCACATGGGATTCCTTCAGAGATTCCATTAAAGAACAGTACTACCCTGTTGGAAGCTACGAGGACCAATACACAAGACGAACAACCCTGGGTCAGGAAAGGGACCAGACTGTACCAAATTTCACCAATATTTTCCATACCATGCTCACCAAATTGGGTATCAAAGACTCCGAATGACATCTGGTGCTCAATACCATAGTTTTTTGCATATATACATTCAAACATAAATGGATTTTCTGGACATTGCATCATTGGGTATGGCTTATAGATATGTTGTCAAGATCGAGTAGAAATTTAAGCAGAAGAGGTGAGAGTTTGGATCTACAAACTCCTCACAGCCGAAGTAAGGAAAAGGTGGCCCCAACCCACACAACAAGGGACAGAGAAAATATGTCCACTCTCAGGACAGCCAGTCCAATTCACAACATAATAAGGGTAATGAGAAGTTGAAGAAGGACATGGGAAAATGGTGTGAATACCATAAAATCCCTTGGCACAACACCGAAGAATGTCGCTACAAGCAGTCAGTCATGGCCGAGCTAAAAGTTTCTGAGTCAGAGACCGATTTTGAATCTGAATCAAATCTAGAAGGAGGGGAGCATGTTATTGATGCTAAACCCAGTGCCACTGTCGCTACCACCAAATTCCAGCCAAGCGAATCAAAAGAACCAAAGGAAGGGGAATGCCTCTTTCACTCGCAGATGTGGGTAAAGGGGGCTCCGCCTCATTTCATTGTCAATAGCAGAAGTCAGAAGAAACCGATCTTAGAAAAGGTCATCAAGCGATTGGACCTGTCAATGATACCACACCAGTAACCCTACACCATTAGCTAGCTTCGCCAAGAAATAGATCTTCGTGTCATCCAACAGTGTCGCCTACCCTACAACATAAATCCTTTCAAAGATGAGGTATTGTGTGATATTGCTCCCCTTGAATTTTGTGATGTTCTTTTAGGACAACCATATTTGTGGAAGCAACATGTTGTGTATGAGTCTAGACCCTGCAATGTTATTATTACTTTGGGTAGAGAATTGTACAGGATACCAAAGGTAGCTCCTCCTACCGCTATTTCTTTAATCTATGCTAAGCAATGCAATAAGGTCATTTCACAGACAAGGAAGTTCATATTATTTGTGATCTGTGCTCACAGTAAGCAAGAGGTCACCGACGCATCCTTGGCCTCTACATAGAGCCTGTCTTTGCAGCAAAAGCAAGTGGAGGGGATCATGGAAGAGTACAGAGACATATTCTCCTCACCCACTGGGGTACCGACGCACTGCCAAGTCAAGCATCCAATTGATCTAAGCCCCAATGTACCTCTTCCTAATGAACCATTCTATCATCACTTGCTGATGGAAAATGATGAAATCAAACATCAGATCCAAGAGATTATTCAAAAGGGGCACATCAGACCCAACTCCTACCCTTGCGGAAGCCTGGTCATACTGGTGCAGAAGAAAGATGAAACCTGGTGGCTCTGCATTGATTACAAGGAATTAAAAAAAATTATCGTTAGGAACCGGTACCCAATTCTTAGAATTGATGACCTTCTTGACTAACTCAAGGGAGAAAAGTTCTTCCAGAAGATTGACCTAAAGTATGGCTATCACCAGGTTCCCATTGAACCAACTGATGTATGGAAGACAACTTTCAAATCTAAATAAGGTCTCTTCGAATGGATGGTCATGCCCTTTGGCTTAACAAATGCACCAGCCACTTTTATGAGGTTGATGGATGATGTATTGAGACCCTTCACCAACTCTTTTGTGGTGGTATATTTGGATGGCATTGTCATCTTCAGCAAAACTTGGGAGGAGAACATGCAACATATTCAACAAGTTTTGAGCACTCTGCGGAAGCACAAGCTATATGCCAACTTGGAAAAATGCTCCTTTGGCATGAACAGGGTCCAATACTTGAGCTACATTGTTGATGAGAATGGGGTACATGTTGATCCAACTAAGATCCAAGTCATCTGTGACTGGCTAGCCCCAACCACACTAACTGAACTTCAGAGCTTCTTGGGACTGTCCAACTTCTATCGACAGTTCATGTTGGGGTTCTCCCATATTGCATGGGCCCTCGACCAAGTGACCAAGGGTGGTGGAAGGGAAAATTTAACGTGGGGGAAGGAACAACAACAAGCATTTTATGATCTGAGGCATCGCTTGTCCCCAGCTCCAATACTCTCCTTAGCCGATCTACAACAATTGTTCGAGATTGAGATTGATGCATTCGACTATGTTGTAGGTTCAGTTCTAACTCAGCACGGTCATCCGGTAGCATACCATAGTGAGACACTCTCATATGTTGTCCAAAAATACCCCACCTATGAAAGGGAAATGTATTCCATTATACAAGCCTATCATCAATGGAAACATTACATTCTAGGAAAGGAGACAATCATCCACACTGATCACAAGCTTCTACAGTTGAAATAGACATAGGGGAAGTTGTAGAACAACCGCCATCAGAAGTGGTCCACCTACTTGCAACAGTTCCATATCAACATCAAGTATAAGACAGGGAGCACCAATCATGCCGTTGATTTCCTCAGTCGACCTCTCGTGGCTTCATTCACCACCGTGCTCCATTCTTGTGGACATGAGGCATCTGAGTGGCCCCAACTTTATCAGCAAGATTGATCTGGGATCTTTTCGTCAGGTGACTTATTAAAGAACTGTATTAAATGATCATAAACAATAGTACACCATAAAGAAGGAAAAGCTTAAAAGGAAAGAGACATAATCATGCAATATGAATTCAAATAACTTAACAACGGAGCTCATCCCTGGTGGACTACATCTCGGAGTCCTGCTCTCAAATGGGTAGGTCTTTTTATTAACTCCACAAAAAAATTGGGCAAAATACATAAGTATACCTCATTCTGGAGTTAAGTTACAGAAGCTTTACTTAGATCAGAAAACTAACACCACCACTATGTTCGTGGCATCATTTTACTTAAAAATGATTTTCTCCTCACCTCAATCCAAGTCTGTAACTTCCAAACCCAAGAAAAATCTCACCTTGATTCTCATGCCTTTGTCTCGAAATTCAAACCTCTTTCGTATGGGCACTCCCTTGGTTCTCCTCCTAACTTATAAAAAAATTTAACCAAGTTTTGTTCTCAACTTGTAATGAGAACTTTCCCCGTACATGAGATATGAACCCCCTTTTTATAACCCTAAAGGGGCATCTTTACATAACAAAATAATTAATTACAACCCTTTTTTAAAAAACCACTTGGATAAGGTTGTTTAGCATCTTGGCCATTCGTTCCAATAGTATGGAATGGTTTGTTTGAGCCATTGTTTAAATATGGCATATATAAAACAAATATTAAAAACTTACCCCATTAAATTAGAACGTAGGGCATATCTTTTAATGAGTGTGGTTTGTTGTAAAATCCACTTATCCAAAGTCTAACCCGTGGCATATATAACTCGTGTGGCATATATAGTTATGGACCATGGGAATCTTGGAGTTGTTGTAAACCATAATATATCATTTTTTTCATGTCATGGATCACACGCAAATGTAGTATCTGGTCTCCTGCACATGTGAATGAATTGTGGGTCAAGGGCTAAGCCATCAGCGCTTTACCCGCGGACCATAAATAAATTGCAACAATATAATAATAATTTTCCATATGTAGAATAGATCACGTGATGTGGTGTAGTGGTAGCGTTGATTTGTGGGGATTTTGGGCTACTCGGAGGTCATGATTTTTGCATATTCCGGCCATTGGAGGGGTGCCACATGGTAGCCCATGACTGGGCCACGTGGCACCATATAACTGGTCCACAAAAACTGCCACTTGTCACCATATGATTCATCCATGTAACTGACACATGTCATCACTCAACTTGCCCACATGTCTATCATTCTTGCCACATCATCTAACCAACTCAGTTGTGCCACGTGTCACCCTTTCAGTGGTGCCATGTGTCACTTTGACTCTTACATGTTTGACCAAATTTGACTGAACTTTGACCGCTTATAACTTTTGATCTGTAACTCTGTTTGATGAGCCGTTTGCGTCGTTAGAAATCTTGTGATGCGCTCTTCGCGATTATTCCTTTTAACTGAGTTTTAGGAACTTTGATTTTTTTCCCTTTTGTTGGTTTTTGAAGCCATTCTGAGCATTATGATTTTCTTCTGAGCATTCTGAGTTATCTTAACCTTCTCTAGATCCTTTTTGGATCAATACAGACTTCGCCACCACCTATCATCTCTTGGGTACAGGCGTGAATGTCACCGATTTTCACATCCATGACGGACTGTTATTCCATCTTAGCCATCTCTGTGCCATTTCCAAGCCATCCATCAAGAAGAAAGGCTTATACACCCCTCTTCATACTCCCGAGAGGCCTTGTAAATTCATCTCGATGGATTACATGTCTGGCCTTCCATCCACCAAGAAAGGAAATGATTGTGTATTTTTTGTAGTTGCTTGGTTTTTTAAGATGGTCATCCTCACAGCCTGCAAGAAGAGAATCACAACGGCAGATATTGTGAAGCTCTTCTTCAAACGAGTGTGGGTCCATTTTGGGATACCACAGACCATCATCTCCAATCAGGATAGCAGGTTCCTCAACACATTTGGTCAAGTCTTTGGTCACTGTTGGACACCAAGTCACTAAATCCACTGCTTTCCACCCCCAAACGGATGGCCAAATAGAGGTCATCATAGGTCTCATGTACAAATCTAAGCATCTACATACCTGGGATGAGATTCCTCCCCATGTTCAACACATCTACAACATGGCTCTCCATAGCTCCAGCGGCCATAGCCCATTTCAGGTGGGGTTGGGATTCCAACCATTGGGTCCCATTAATGTTGCATTACCTCTTACCACCACACAGGATGAATCTTCCCATGTTCAGTTTGAGGTTGACAAAGCCATTAGATTCATTGAGCAGATTCAACACATCCGCCAACAGGTCCATGAGATTTTGCAAAAATCAAAGCTGAGTACAAGCAACGCCATGATCAACACAGGGTACCACACCAGTTTCAGGTGGGAGACAAGGTCTGGTTACATTTGTAGAAAGAGAACCTTATAGGGACCCATCGAAAGCTCCACCCACTTTTCTATGGGCCTTACACTATCACCAAGGTTGTGGGTAGCAATGATTTTGAGCTCAACACTCCACCCTTCCTTGGCTTGCACCCAATGTTCAATGTGTACCTCATTCGGCCATATTTTCCACCATTATTGGACACCTTAGAGATCACAGAACAAGTGACGCAAATAGATCATAACCCTGACTACATGGAACATGCATCCACTGATCAGACAGTGGACACATAGGTCAAGGGCACTCGCCAGCAAAGGATACAACTTTATTGGGTTGTCAAGGAAGGGCAACTCCTACACCAAGGCAAGTGGCTCACCTGGGGCCAAGTTCAGCAGAAGTTTCCTCACCTGATGGGGGAACTCAACGCAATGGAGAACATTGCTTACTAAAGGGGAAGAACTGATCCAGGTGGATATTGGTGGCCACCCACCTATTCCAACTGGCTCCTCTTGATGTTTTTTTAGTTCAGCACATTCTTCTGTAATTATTTGTAATTGTGGGTTCTACACTTATGGGGTTGTCTAAATCCCTACACTTCTTCCAGGTGGATATTGGTGGTCTCCCACCTAATCCAACTGGATAATTTGGATGTTTTCATGTCAGTACATATTTATGTACTTCCAGGGTCGTTTTGGGCCCCTAAATAGTGTTTTTTTGGCTCACCATAGTTAAACTGTTGACAGAGTCAGAGTTTGATGTCATAATGTGTAGTTCTTGAAAATACCTTTACAATGGGCTATCGCACACCTAAAACGGAGGTTGTGTGCAAAATTTACGACCCTAAGAAGTTGAGGTACCAACTTACCCATCGAGGCCCACATAACTTTTGGTGTTTCACCTCCTAGGGTTAGGTTTTTGAATGTCTAGGGTTTTGGCATTCATGAGTAATGTTAAAAAGGCATTTGGAGCCTCATTGTAATAATTCTGCTCAGACGGATGCATGTAGCAGCCACATCTCTTCTCAGAGATCGCTACCACCATTTGAGCAAGTTGTTTTCAGTTCTGTAGTTTTACAGTTTCAGCCTATTTCATTTATTCAATAGAAGTTATTGTTCACTGGATATCTATTGTTGTTCTCTGTATCTCTATGTTTTTGTATTCATTTTGTTAATCAGTTTGTTTCGCTCATAAATCTGGATCACCAACACTAACATGTGGCTCGTCCCGAGCCACTCAGACTTAGTTCACCTTCTACAGCACTACCTCTAGAGCGTGAAACTTCTCTTCCAACTCTGTCACTTTATCCTTGGCCTGTGCACTCTTTTATGCCAATATCTTGACATCTTGCATTGTCATGTGCTCCTTCAGCACTTCCCTACTTCCTGCATGTGTCTGTTCCAAGATGGATTTCTCCGCTTCCAACATAGTTAGAATTTTTTTTGCTTTTTCTTGTATGGGCTCCAACTGAGCCTATCATGCTTATTTTTCCTCTTGTGCAGCCTTTACTTTTTCCTATAGGTTTTTCATCTCCTATATGGCCCTCATTCTCAAGGATATGGCCATTTTCATATACCACTTCTTTAATTCTTGAATTGCAATGTTCAACTTTTCTTGTCATTGCTCCAGTTGTTGGATCCTCTCATCCTCTTCCAGGCTAGTCCAAATATTTTCATTCCTATCATATAATTCAACCACTTCTTTTACCTCTTGTTCTATTCTATCTATGTGCCCAGTAGCCTCCTACTCTCTCTATTCCTGTACTTCCAGAGGTGTTATTGGATTTAGTTTTTCAATCAATTCTTCTATCTCCTATTTATATTTCTCCATCATCTACGCAATTTTTTGTATCTTCTCTTCTGTTGTGACCTCTAGTGCATGTGCACAGTCTGGTATGCTAATGTACACTTCTGCAATTTTCTTCTCTAGTTTATCTATGTGTTGTTTCTCCTCCTCCTTCTCTAGCGTGATCTTCTCATGCATAACCTGCAATATCTCCTTAACCTCTCGGTCGAGCACTAGGTTGGTGGAATCCGCCCTAGCTCTAGACTGAACCTCCTGCATCACTCTCACTTGTAACCCATATAATTCCTTCGTGGGTATGTTTTCCAAAACCAACTCCATATGTTCTATCTCCTTCACTGGTTTCTACACTATGTTCTCATCTACTTCCAACATTTCTTGTGTTCCCTTGAACCTATCACTACTCATTACTAATGTCTACACTGTCTCTTCTTTTCCTTTCTACGCTAGTGCTTCCTATGCTTTTTCTTTTTGTCACATTGTAGGATGATGTGTTTTAATTAGCTGTAGTATCTTTAAAATGTCATGAAATTCTACTAGATTCTCCGTAATCTCCTCTCTCTATGATTTTTTTGCAAGTAATGTATTCTCCCCTCAATCCTGGACTGTATCGGCAACAAATTCTGCATCATCTTCGGTAATAGTAAGTACTAGAGGATTCTTATGGTACTTCATTTTCTTCCTTATTTCTCCCTCATGGGTTCCAGTCCTCTTCTTTATTGGGGTTGAGGTCTTTGCCTTAGTATTTTTATTTCTTTCTTCATCATCTTGTACTTCCTTTTGTCGAGAGCTATCTCCCTTTACCTGCTCTCCATCCCCTTTCACTTCTTCCCTTGACACAGTGTCTTTATTTCTTGGCTTATTTCCTGTTGCACTACTTCCTGAGGCTTGAACATGCTCTACAGCCTTCCTTGTGTTGTCTACTAGACTTCCTATCTTCTTTGATGGACTGGATTCTACTGGTTCCTTAGGCTTTGTTCATTTCTTCTGTGTCACTGGGACTTTCCACTACACCATCCAGTCCTTCACTATCCATTCTACTTCTTCGTGCGATGTGCAATACCTCGTTTCCAACCACTTCTTCTTTGGATATCTTCTGGACTAAATCCACATGTGGTGTCTTAAAGCCTTGAAATTAGCAATCCCTTCAATTTCCTAAACTACTTCAATTTGGATTCTCCATACATTAGTTGTCTTCTTCTGCATATCTTCCAGAAACATTTCAAATACCACGTTGTTCACCTATTGTTTCTTATTGTCTTTTTCCTGCCATAAAGTTTTATATTGCATTGCACGAAATTTCCCACTTCTATCCAGAAAGACTGAGAATTTGGGCTCCTTCCAGCCTACAAAATCTATCAATATCGATAATTAGGAATAATGGAATTATGTCCCATTATCCTATGCATCCTTGCATTCGATCAAAAACCGATTCAACAGATATGGTGTCGAGCTTAATACTACACCCTTTACACACTATGCAACAACCATTATGACTCCTGTTGGGGCCTCTTCCTTTCTACACTTCCTCAAAAGTTTGCAGACCATCAGCTTCATGGAGAACATTGTTACACATAAAAAATACTCACTTTGATAGTGTCACAAGTGTCATCATTACAAAGGTCACAAGTGTCGCAAGTGTCAGGGAAGCATACTTCCATGATGCCTATGTCGTACCTATAACGACATGAGAAGGACACTTGAAACACCTCAAACATTTGATTTGGAAGAGGAGAAATGAGTCAGCAGGCTCATGAACCTTTTGCCCGCTGAAAACACTCAAAAAACTAAGCTTTTGAAGGAGAGCGCTCCCATATACCTCTTCTGGGAGTGTTGGCGCTCCCCCTTACACTGTTTGGGAGTGTTATAAAGCTCCTTTGGCCCTTTTGAGGGAGAGATGGTGTCTTTAGGAGCGTTGGCTCCCCCCTAGGGAGTGCTATAGTGCTCTGAGACCCCTTTTGAGGGAGCGCTACCTATTTTAGGCAACAATTAAGTTGTTGAGATGAATGGGGGAAGGATCTTTTCATTCTTAGAAGGCAGTTGAGCTCGAATCCCTAGTCCAGCCATGATCTTAGGGCAGATCCTCAACTAAAGGAGGAAAATCCTCACCTTCCCCAAGGATATCTCATGTTGTTGAGCCTCTCCAAGGCTATATAAGCAAGTTTTCTAATCGTGAAAGGGGATGGAAATGTAGAATTACACCAGACTTATGATCTTATAAGTGGTGTTGGAGCAAAGATATTTTGGAAGCAATAGACCTATGATCTCATAGGGAGCAATCAGTGAAGCTATCATCATTTGGATTGTGGATCTTTTGAGCAAGGGGTAGACAAGGAGGACTTGGCAGAGTTGTCGCAATCAATCCACGGCTGTAAGCAATGTTTTGTCCTCATTAATATAATTTGCTTGGCTTGTTTCTTTCTAATTCATGTTCAATATCACATGAATTTGTCTCTTTAGCATATAGATCTATTTCAAACTAATCTTGATAGAGTAGGAAGTGGTCGTACTTTGTTTGTCTATAGGGTTTGTCGAGGAGCAAAAGATCGAAGCTCAACTCAGAGCGTGCAGGGACAAACACTAGTAAAAGGTACTTCTTTTCTCCTTCCTTCTCACACACTAGTCCACCTAGATCTAAAAGGAAGTCAGTGACCATGGTAAGCATATTCTGTCTTAAGAGTTAAGAGTCTAGCTCTCAAGAGGAGATCTAACTGTCCGCAGGGAGATTTTCCTTCAACACAAAGCCAGCGACTCCACTGGGGATTGAATCAAAACTTTCTTCATTTTGTTTTTTCCTAATAGACCTTGCCTTACACTCTGATTTTTTTCAGACCTTGTTCACTCCATTTATTTGATTGCATTGGCTGATTGACTCTTTACTATCACACTTAGCTTGATTGTCAAAATTCCATTGAAATTTTGGTTTTTTTGGACCTTTTTCTGAGATTTAGGACTCCAGCGCTCCCCTACCTCATTAGCAGCATGATAGCACTCCCTTAATCTGCTGGACAAAGTGTTATAATGCCCTAGTGTCCCTTACACCAGAGCGCTGGCCCTTTTTTGCACAAAATCTCTTCAAAAATTGCAATTTTTAGAGGTCCAAACCCTGTTTTTTCACTTGCTGAGCTGCTTTTGGATTCAATGCTTCTTCTTTTGACCTTTGACATGCTTCCTCCTGAGAATTAAACACCTTATTGTTCATATTTTATTCCCTTCTTCATTATTTTTGAGTTTTTGCTGTTGAGAGCTTGAAATCAATCCACTGTTTTTTTTCCTCTCCTATCCGACTGAGCAGGAACTCTAGTGAAGGACATTAGAAGTCTGTGACTCTTCTCATTTGGTTCTTTGAGGTAATCTGATCCAATTTCTTTCTCCTTCCTTTTGCGTCTTTTATTTTCTTTCTCTTTTTTGATTGCAAAAGGGTGTGTTGTTTGTGCGAAATCTGCGTATTCTTGTCTGAATCTCCTTGATTTGAAAGGGTAGTTGGAAGGAGAAATTTTGCATTGAATTGATCATCATTTGCATGCAAATGACAAAAGTACATCTTAATGATTAGTTTTCATATTAGTTTGCATTTATAAAATGTTGTAGCATCATATTAGATTTGATTGAGGACAAAATTGATTGAGAGCATTCCTTATCAAGTGTTTGATAGTGAAAATGATCTTCCTCTTTCCCTTAAATAGGTATTCATTGAAAAGAAATGATTGCTTATCATATTTCATGCATATTTTTTGGAATTGATTCATGATTCCATCAGTTTCACTTTTGTACACCCTCTGAGTAAACAACAACCATTAAAATCAATGCTTAACTAAAATTTATTAGACCTTTTACATCTTTGTTAGCAAACCTACATTAGTTTAAGGTGTAGGGCTTTGGAATAGGTTGAAAGGATAACTTTCCAAAGCTATCAAACAAACTTAGTATCTTGCGGTAGGGAGAGTCAAATCCAATTGTCGTATTGGCTTGCTGGGATCCCCCTCTCACATAGGGGTTACGCACGAGGTCGCATTCGGGTGAGTTACAGAGATTATCCCTCTATGGTCCAACTGTTTGTAGTGGTCAGATCGTATATTGGGGGTCACTGGAAGGTATACCCATGATTATGTGTGGGAGCCTTTCAAGCTAATTTTGGACTTGTTATCATGCCCATACGTTTCGATTGGACTGTCGACTGTACCTGCCCAGGGGCTGACTACGAGTTGGTGACCTTAGTAGCCACAATCTTTAGGGTCTCACACAAGGTGACGGTGAAGGGAAGTCTCACTGTACCTGGAACAGACATTGGTCAAACTCACTCGAGCTCCCTGGAGGGTAAATCCACAATTACTGCGTGGAAGCTTGCACCAAGGCATAAGTCCATTAAGAAGGTCGCCAACGTAACTGATCCACCCACTCTATCCCCGCCCCTTCCTATTTTGATCTCACGACGTTGGATTTCATCACCAACTAGTGGTTTCATCATAGGAAGGTTTGTTTGATTGATTGCTTCTCAGATTCATAGCGTGTGTTGTTTGTTTTACTTAGTGGACCTTAGGTCGAGTCAGTGTTAATGGCATCAAATCTTGGGAGTACCAATGGAGGAACCCCTTCTCCTGAGGAACCTTATACCTTTCCTTCGTTTGGAAACTTTGGTCCTCCATATGTTGCCACATTGAGTCGTCCAGGACTCACTATTGGATTACCAGTTTGGTTGTTCCCCACTTCGGTGATCCCGAATCCTCCCAATGTTTCAATTGCACCTAATACTTTGGATGTCAATACACCACCCACACATCAACCTCATGTCGAATTTTCACCTTCTTCGCCCATCAAGTCTCCTTCCATTTCTCCTTCTTCGCCTAGTGAAATCTCTAAAGCAAGTAGTCAGGTTGATCAGAAGAAGAAGAAAGGGAAAGAGAAGAAGAAGAAGAACCCAAAAAGGACAAAGGCCCCAACAACATCAGATTTTGGCTCTAAGAAACCAGCTACTGTTAATAGTACTGGGAGTGTTGATGAGGTCAACAAGATTACAATGAAGAATCCAAAACCCAAATTCCCTTGCAGCCTTTGTAAGGGTGACCACTTTTTGAGGGATTGCCCCGATCTTACCCAGGTCTTAGAAATGTGGTCCTCCAAGTCATCGGCCTCTATCGGTCATGTCGATGATACCCCATCAACTAGTGATGTTCAGGTTGGTAAGAAGAAGAAAACTGTCAAGTTCCCTTGCATGTTATGTAAAGGTGATCATTACTCTCACCTTTGCCCTCGTATGGACGAGGCTTCTTCTCTTTTGGAAAAAGTTCAACTTCCAAAATTTTATCGTAAGATTTCCTTCGACCCATTGTTGGTTGATGGACTGGTCAATCCAGTTCCATCCCCGATCAGTCCAGTTGATCAGGTGGTCAATCTAGTTTCCTCCTCGATTGAACCACGAACCCAAGTAGCTGATCCATTTCTGTCATCAATTAGCCACACTCTTAATCAAAAGAGTGACACCAAAGTGGTCGATCTGTTTTCATCCTTGGTTGATCCCACTCTCCCGTTAAAGAGTGACACCAAAGCGGTCGATCTATTTCCACTCATCGACCCCATTCTTCCCTTGGAGAATGAAACTCAAGTGGTCGATCTAGTTTCTCCATCAGTCGATCCCATTCCTCTGTTGAGGAATGTCAAAGTGACTGATCCAGTCTCTTCCTTGGTCAATCCCACTCTTCCTCTGAAGAGTGCCAAAGTGGCAAGTCCACCGTTGGTTGATCCGATCCAATCATCGGTCGATCCTACTCTCCCTCTAGACAGTAAACCTGATACTACCCATGTTTTTCTCATTGATACAGACTTTACCGTGTCGGGGGGCATTCCTCCTTCTCCTGTGAAACCCCCTCCAAGTACTGAAGCCATCCTTTTTTATTGGGGTGTGCTAACTAGACCTCGTCTTCCCTCTCACATTCCTTTCCAAATTATAGTACAGGTTTGTGGTCGGGACATTCCTCAAACACTGATAGATGAAGGTGTGTCCATTAGTATTTTGTCTTATGTTGCTTGGTACGCTTTGGGTTGTCCACAGCTTGCACCGGTTACATAGAATCTGTTAGCTTTTAACAGAAGAACTAGTCAACCTTTAGGGATCCTTCCTCAGTTTCCTGTAACTTTGGGAGGGAAAACTGTCTTTATCGATGTCATGGTAGTCCGAGAGCCCTTGGATTTCACTTTAATCCTTGGACGGGATTATGTCTATGCCATGAAAGCTATTGTATCCACTCTTTTCCATGTGATATCTTTCCCTCACAATGGAAGAATTGTGACTATTGATCAACTTTCATTCATCGGCCCTGACTGGGTTACCTCTCTAAGTGGTTCTTATATGCAGATAGTATCACCCCTGCCACATGTCAATTATGTGGCGTTGTCTCCCATGACCTCAACTTCCGATGATTTGGATCCAGTAGTTGACATGGTGATCTCTTCGGTAGGGTTATTGGAGCCTGATCTCCTTACTCCTATCGCGACCCTCGATATGTGTTCCTTCCTGAGTGATTATCTTCCATCCAGTGAAGATCTCCTGGAGGCCATGACCGAGTTTTATCCATTGACATGGTACCCTTCCAAAGCATTATCCTCTTGGAAGCCATGAGCTGGACGAAACCACAAGCATAGTTTCTCTTCTCTGTGGAAAGCTCATTAAAAAATGAAACAGAGGCCACGAGCATAGTTTATCTTCTTTGTGGAAAGATCGTTAAAAAATGAAATAGAGGTCCTGAGCATAGTTCTTTTCCTGTGTCAAGCTCATTAAAAAATGAAACGGTCACCTCTCTTTAACCTTCTTTTCATCCACCCTTCTCCTTTTTCTCATCTACTAGAGAAATTGGTGACAACCTCAGAGCTGGTGAATGAATCAAAGCTTGGAGGGCATGTCTCCAGCCTTTGATGATCTTTCTGGAGTTAAGCCACTAGCTTTCAAGATGGGGGCATACCGAGCTTAGTCTTTGTTCTTTCTCGTGCTCGTAAATACATGAGAATGCATCCGGGTAGACTTTTATCTCTTTTTTGGACCTGTATGGATAAATGAAAAAGGAACCCCCTAGAGTCTCCTTTAAGCTCTTTTCAGACTCTCTAAACATGAAAAGATTGCCGAATGATCTTGCTTCCTTTTCCACTCGTTAAACGGTTTGAAAGGGCATCTTTCGAGTGATAATTTATCTCTTTTTCGGCCTCGCGAGACTAACATTACGAAAAAGGACAACACTGGAGTCACCTTTAAGTTCTTTTCAGACTCTCTAAATATGAAAAGATAGTTGAGCACCTTGTTCTCTTCATGCTCATTAAAGTATTTCAAGAAAATGTCTGTTGAGCGATAGTTTATCTCTTTTTCGGTCTCGTCAGACTACTTTACGAAAAAGGTACTGAGAGAGTTCTCTTTTAAGTGTTTTTCCAGACTCTATAATCATGAAAAACCTTCAAGTTTTCTGTCTTTGGACTCGCTAAACAAAACATCGACAGGCCCATATGGGATCAAACCCTTACTTCTTCTAGTTCGTTAAACAAAGGAAGAGGAACTTACCGAAGGTGAGTTATATCGAGCATGTGTTACCCTCCTCGAGATCATTAAATTAAAAAGAGGTACTCGTCTATCTGGATGGGGGAAAAATTGAAAGAAGCAATCCAAGCAGTTTCTTTTTGAGAACATTACCAAGTAACTCTTAGAGTCACCCTTGAACATGACACTTTGTCTTTGCATGCATTATAATCCACTGAACCTCTACACTGAGCCAATCCTTTGAGTTTCTTTCAATCCTTTAGGTCACCTAACGTAATTCACAGCATTCACTGCATCGTCAAGTTTTGGTCCATGTCATGTTTCTGCTGTTGTGCCTCAGTGTTCAAGGGAAGTATCTGCCTTGAGAGTCAGCCATCACAAATATCTTGTCTCAATACCCGTGTTAGTCCAGGTTCATTTGATCTACCAATTACATCTTTGTGTCCATTTCGTGTCATTGATGGAGGATACATCAAGGCCCTCCTTCAACGAGTCTATTCCTGTCGACTTCAACACATTATCCAGGAACTAGACTTAGAAACCAGTTAGTACTTTAGGACCTGCATGCCTCAATGGCAGGCCTCCTCATGTTCGACGGTGGCTTTACATCATTGACCTCTGATCGGATGATTCCACAGATGTTTGACTTTAGCTCATCCATTCACATTCGTTGGAATGTACTAGGGTACCTTGGGAATCATTGACATTAATGGTGATCTCCCTCGTGCTTGTTAACGGTTTACATCATTGACCGGTAATCAAGTGGTTTCTTAAATGTTCGACATCAGGACATCTATTCACATGGTTAGATTCGTACCACATCAGGATTGGTAAGAAGACCCTAGGTTGAGTGATCACTTTGATATGTACTTTTTTCGGGTTGTGATGGAGTTTCTCTTGAACAATGACACATATATTGTGACATAGATCCACTTTGTATTGGTCGTGGCTATGTCTTGTCATATCGTAGATCCACTGTGTATTCTTCGTGGCTACGATCAGTTCATGTCATTAGAGTATAGATCCACAGTGTATTTTCAGTGGCTATACCTTTTTATCAATACAATTATGGATCCGCAGTGTATTTTATGGTGGCCATATCTTGCAAGTCTTGATCACCCAAGCATAGGGATTCTTGCCTTGGGTTTGGAACATGTCATAATATTTGTTGGATGTTTGTGTGTATCTTTTGTCAGGTTCTCTGCATCTATACCCTTGCTTGAAAGTCTACAAAGCATTTCAGTTATCAGTTCTCATCTTCTAACTTCATACTTTGGGGGGCAATCTGTTACACATAAAAAATACTCACTTTGATAGTGTTGCAAGTGTCGTCATTACAAAGGTCACAAGTGTCGCATTTTTCTCACAAGTGTCGCAAGTGTCAGGGAATCATACTGCCACGATGCCTATGTTGTACCTATAACGACATGAGAAGGACACTTGAAACACCTCAAACATTTGATTTGGAAGAGGAGAAATGAGTCAGCAGGCTCATGAACCTTTTGCCATCTAAAAACACTAAAAAAACTAAGCTTTTGAAGGAGAGCGCTCCCCTATACCTCTTATGGGAGTGTTGGTGCTCCCCCTTACACTATCTGGGAGTTTTATAAATATCCTTTGGCCCTTTTCAGGGAGAGCTGGTGTCTTTAGGAGCGTTGGTGCCCCCCTTAAGCCTACTAGGGAGCGTTATAGTGCTCTGAGTGCCCTTTTGAGGGAGCGCTACCTATTTTAGGCAACAGTTGAGTTGTTGAGATGAATGGGGGAAGGATATTTTTATTCTTAGAAGGCAGTTGAGCTCAAATCCCTAGTCCATCCATGATCTTAGGGCAAATCCTCAATTGAAGGGGGAAAATCCTCACCTTCCCCAAGGATATCTCAAGTTGTTGAGCCTCTCCAAGGCTATATAAGCAAGCTTTCTAATGGTGAAAGGGGATGGAAATGTAGACTTACACCAGACTTATGATATTATAAGTGGTGTTGGAGCAGAGATATTTTGGAAGCAAGAGACCTATGATCTCATAGGGAGCAATCGGTGAAGCTATCATCATTCAGATTGTGGATCTTTTGAGCAAGGGGTAGACAAGGAGGACTTGGCAGAACTGCCGCAATCAATCCACGGTTGTAAGCAATGTTTTGTCCTCATTAATATAATTTGCTTGGCCTGTTTCTTTCTAATTTGTGTTCAATCTCACATGAATTTGTCTCTTTAGCAGATAGATCTATTTCGGACTAATCTTGATAGAGTAGGAAGTGGTCGTACTTTGTTTGTCTATAGGGTTTGTCGAGGAGCAAAAGATCGGAGCTCAACTCAGAGCGTGCAGGGACAAACACAGGTAAAAGGTACTTCTTTTCTCCTTCCTTCTCACACACTAGTCCACCTAGATCTAAAAGGAATTCAGTGACCATGATAAGCATCTTCTGTCTTAAGAGTTAAGAGTCTATCTCTCAAGAGGAGATCTACCTATCCATAGGGATATTTTCCTTCAACAAACCTCATCGAGGAATTTTTAATGTCTTTGATCATTATTCCTATGGTTCCCCTATTTGTCTCAAACTACGCTTTAACCTTTTCTACGATTTATTTATCCCTTTCTTTTTTGTCCAAGTATTCCTCAGGTTTTACATCGTTGGTAGGAAACCCTATAATTTTAGCTATATGATCTACATCTACAGGTACCAACATGTCCATCCACAAGATACCTCCATGTACCCTTTCCAGTAGTTTCTCTACACAGAGGCCCACATTATTACCACGCCCAAAATGTGGTATGTCCAGCAAATTCTTAATGCCCAAATTGTATAAACCTATGATCCATTGTGTGGGCTCCAAAATTGGTTTCCCTAAGGGTCCTACCTCCCCACTGTTCCCCAAGTAGATTTCCTGCGCAAGGTAGGGAAACTTTGTTGTATCTATTAAATCATGATCTGCATATTTTAACTTTGACACCTTCCTTAGCATGTATTCAACTGCTACTATGACATCTAGTATATAAGGTAACGTGATCTCCACTGAGGTTTGTGCCTCTAGTACTTTCCTCTTCTGGCCCACGGCTAGGTTTTCTTCTACAAATCCATCCTCAGCTTTTTCTTCTTCTTCCTCACCCTCTCTTTCTTACTAGCCTTTAATATCTTCGACCAGGACTTATTCTTTGACAGCTTCTTGTTTCTATTTTTCAATTTCCTCCACTTCTACAAGGTTTTAGGGATTAGGGTTTTCTCCGTCGTTAGGGTTTTCTGATTTTTCTGTGTTCTAACCCACTTACACAAGTTATGTGGTTGATATTTCTTCTTCTATCCTTGTTGGACTGATGGATTCAGTCTCTGACATTGTAACATCCTCTAGCTCCATGAAACTTTCTAGCTCTGCCATTATTTCCTTCTTCCTCCTTGATTGTCAAGTCACTCTTACAAATTGTCTGGGAGTGCCAACCTTAGGGGGTGCCATATTTCTTTCCTTGCACATGGATGAATCTCTCTCTTGCTCAATCACCCACTATTTGTTCTCCTAAGTTATATGTTGATTAGTCACTCAAAAATCACAAGTGTTTTTCCTTTACCCATCTCTTTCCTCTTTATAGACTCTGTCATTAATGCCCTGATGCGTTCATTCTTTTTTGTTCATCTGTTTTCCACTTTTTCAGTTATTTCTTTGTTCCATCACACGGTGTGTAAATTTCCTATGTGAACAATTCTAAATTATGTTGCACCAATCTTTTGTCTGTTGTGCACTGTCATTCCCGATTGTCTGTCTATCACCAATTCCTCTAACTACTTATTTTTGTCTTTTTCTTCATTTTTTTTTTCTCTTCCTTTTTCTTCTTTTAACTCCTACTATTTACAATATGTATAATTCTACTTGTTGCACTGCAACTACTGAGATATAGTGGGTCGACTGTCTCTATACAATTTTAGTTGACTACCATTCACCATTCCTTGAACTTCCTTTGCTGCTAAGTCTTGCAGTTGTACATCACCTCCATATGTGACATACTTGATCTGGTATGGGCCTAGCTAATGCATTCTAAGCTTTCCTGGGTGATGAAAATATTTACTATCATAGAGGAGAACCATATCTCCTACCTTAAAATTATTCTTCTTGATATGTCTGTCATGCCATGCTTTATCCTTTTCTTTTTGTACCTCATGATGAAAACCTGCTATGATTCTGACTTCTTCTAATTCCATCAGTTGAGCCAATATTTCTTGTGTTGCACCTCTTTATGTGATATCTATAATTTTTTCAATGCAAAATTGGTATCAAATAATCTAATGGAACTATTGCTTCATGTCCATACACCAATATAAAAGGTGTTTGTCCTGTCGGCTTCTTACATGTAGTCCTATATGCCCAAAGTACTTTTGGTACCTTCAAATCCCAATCATCTATGTTCACATTACAAATCTTGGTCAAGGCATTCTCCAAAATCTTGTTGAAGGATTCCATTGTTCCATTTGCTTGAGGGTGATAAGAAGTACTCTTTTGGTGATGTATCTGAAATTCTTCAAGCATTGCCTCGATTGTACTATTGATAAAGTGAGTTCCTTGATCGCTCATCAATATTCTTAGACATCCAAACCTTGTCACTACATTTTCAAATAAAAGGTGTGTTGTAGTCTCTGCACTGCAATCCTTCACTATTGTTGCCTCAACCCATATTCTTAAATATTCTATCGTTGTAATAATATATATGGCTCCTGATCTTCTTGTTGGTGGATTAATTGGACCTACAAAATCTATTGCCCATTTATCAAACATTTGTAAAGTTACTTGTGGTCTTAACGAAATCTCATCCCTTCTGGATGGATTCCCAACTCTTTGAAAAACATCACACTTCTGATAGTATTCCTTTGCATCGTTATGAACTGTTGGCCACCATAATCCTGCGCAAAATATCTTTTGTGTAGTAGGTCTCCCTGCATAGTGTCCTCCTGCAATTCCTTCATGCGCCTCTACCAAAATAATGGGTCTTTCATGCTCCGTCACACATCTTCTTAAAATGTTATCTACTCCAAGATTGTATAAATGAACTACAATTAGTTGATAGTCTACAACTCTGACTACCAAAATTTTATTCTACGCAATAGTAAATTCCCTTGGTGCAAATCATGTACTCAAAAAATCAATAATGTCAACAAAATATTCATCTTCTATCTATACTGAAAAAAAAAATTGCATCTGGAAAGTTATCTTCCAAACTGCTTGGTTCTTCTCCATTACTAATTCTGGACAAATGGTTAGGTCCTGCATTCAATCTTCTTTGCTTCACCACAACTTCAAAGTCAAATTACTGAAATAATAATATCCATCTGCATATATTTCCCCCCAACACTGGCTTATTAACTAAGTATCTCAAGGTTGAATGATCTGTAAACATTTTGAAGTGGTGTCCTAACACACAATGTTTATATTTTTGCAAAGCATACACCATATCTAGACCTTCTCTTTCTATAGTATTGTAGTTCTTCTCTGAATTTGAAAAATTCCTGCTTGCAAATGCAATAGGGTGATCTATATCACCTTCTCTTGTTTGGGTTAATATTACTTCTAATGCTATTGAAGATGCATCCACATGCACATGAAATTCCTTCAACCAATCTGGAAAAACCAGAATTGGAATAGTAATCATCGTTTCCTTTAAAATATCCAAACTCTTCTAACATTCATCATTCCACTGATACTTAGTGTCCTTCTTCATCAACTTCTCCATTGGCACAGTAATGTGTGCATATCCCCTTATGAACTCTTGTAATATATTGTATGACCCAATGTACTCTTCAACTGGCGCACTGACTTCGGTGGTGGTAAGTTAACTATGACAACAATTTTAGAAGGATCAACCAACAGACCCTATTTACACACCATATGTCCTAATAGAATCCCAAAGGATGTGATAAAAATGCACTTCTTAATATTCAATGATATCTGACATTGTCTAAATCTATCCAACATTAGTCTTAGTACTGCGACGTGGTTCTTTAGTAAACTAAACATTGTCCAATCATCTAAGTAAACCTCCAAAAAATTATGAATTAAATCCTTAAAAACTTCTACAACTACTCTTGATAAAATGGTTGGTGCACTCTTCAATCCAAATGGAAAAATTGTATACTCAAATGATCCTCTTTCTGTCGCAAATTTTGTCTTATGTCTGTCTTCTGGCGCAATCTTGATCTGATGGTATCCTGAAAATCCATCGGTGAATTAATAATCTTCTTGACCTCCAACATTCTCCAAAAATTCACATGTAAATGGGGTGGAAAAAGGATCATGCAGGAAATAATCATTTAGTTTGCTCAAGTCAACACAGATCCTGATTCCCCCTTGCTTCTTTTCTTGCACCACCATAGAACTGATCCATTTAGATTCTTCCACAAGTTACATGATACCAGCTTCTAGCATCTTGTCAAATTTTGCCTTCACTATCTCCTTATATATTGGATTCAACCTGTAAGATCTATGTCTTATAGGTATGGCTTATGGTTTCAAAGGGATCTTTATCTCTCCCAATTCTCCTGCTAACCCATTCATCTCCGAGAATGTTGTCGGGAACAAATCACTATATTTGTGCAGTAACTCTGTGATCCTTTCTACTATCTAATTATCCCAATAATCTCCAATGCTTGAAATCTTCAGGTTTTCTACGGTTCCAATATTTACCTTTTTATCTTTAATGGAGCTGCATAATCTTCTAATTCTAGCTTGGTAACCTCTACTTCTCTTTCTCCTTCAACTTCTGGGATATTGATATCACGCGGGTTATCCTTTGTTGGGTCTTCTTATTCTGCGATATGATAGCAAGGTAATAACTGTCTGACAGTCTGGTTCTTCTGATATGCGGGGACTATTTCAAACTCTGGTTCTTCAAATATCCTATCTCTTACCACCTTCAATGCGGTATCTATCTCTGGACTCTCATGCTCAAAGGAAAATGTAACTAAGAAATTTTGTTGCATTTCTTCTCAATTGGTAGTTTCTTTGCATTGTTCCTGTTCTATGTACTAGTTCTTCAGAATTCCTTCTAAAGTGTGAATAAAATGATGTGGCCATTCTTCCAATGGTACTAATCTCCATTGAACCATGCACTTATATACATGTTCTTGAGGTTTTCCAAATCCCTCATATTTCTTCTCATATCTATGCTCTTGTTCTGTGTTGAATCTGATGCGCAGTAACCTTTTTCACTGAAACCAATTGTTGATCTTTGCCTTATGTGTACCCCACCATCTTGCAAGTCTAGATTTTAAAACAATATCTAATGCTGGTAATCTCTGATTTTCCATAACCTCTACCTCAAACTTCATTAAAAATTCTTCTAAGTCATTCAAGCCATAAAAAGTAGGAATTTATCTTACCTCTGTACCAACCCATCTCAGCGCACACATCATTCTGGTGCATCTCCTGGTAGATAATTCATGTAGTCATTGTTGCCAGTTTTCCAGTCTTGTGTCATATTCTATAGCACAAGAACTAATACTCCTCCAACTGAGCATGTCGTCTGTAGTTGGTTTGATATAATCTTATTCATGCATGATTGTTCTGTAAAGATGATTTATGTCTTTTGTAAGGATATTATCTATAGGTTCCACATGCCTTCCTCCTTCTGAAGGGTCCAAAGGTGCAATAAATATGTATTCTCTAGATTCAAAGATCATCTTTCTTGTCTTCAAATTGATAATTTCTTGGCTATCAAAATCCCAATCCAATCCCAACAGAGTTGGATATGCTGTAGTATTATATACTATGTAAATGACTTCAAAGTATGGCATTGTGCGTATACCATCTAGATTTATTGGTATCCCCTTCAATCTTCCTAGTGGCACCACTCTATGTTGATTTGCTAACTTCAAATCGATAGTTGAATACCCTAATTGAGGTTCTCACATAGCTTTCCATGTTTTCTTTGGTAGAACATTGACTTCAAACCATAAGTCTAGTATAATATCTCCCACATTGAAATCTCCAATGTTTGCATTCAACCTGAATTCTCTTCTTGTTCTCCTCTTCCTCCAAACTTGATTTACTTTCTTCCACCCCTCTTGTTCTGAATACAAATTTTGGAAAATTTCTCAAAGTCATTGTTTTTATTTCCTAAACAATTGTTACCTTTAGTCAATCCTCCATGTTGGTCCTAAGTTCTACACTTGACTGCTAAAGGGCAGAGCTAGGCCACCCCAAGTGTTGGAAATGATTGGTTTTTTATGAATTAAGTTTGTTGGTTAGCTGATAGATAGGTTTCCAAGGATAGGGATCTAGTTGGAATGTTCAACAATACCACTATAAGGTTTCCCTTAGTATGGCATGCATTTTGGTGAGTAGATATAGATATGAAGAATAAAACAAATGAAATACAAAAAAGCATACAATTTGTTACTTGATGTACAAAATTTTAGACTTGAAATAATATTTCAGATCCAAAGCATGTACCTAGACACAAATCATCCAAACAGGTCGTATTACAATAAACTATTCACTGAAATAATAACTGAGATCAGGTTGCATGATAGTAAACAGTTCATTGATACAATAGTTGAAAGGAAAATAAAGAACAGTTTTCATTCATTTCAATTTGCTTCTAGATAAGATATGAAGACACACAAGATTTGAGAAGAAAACACAGTTTGTCACCAAAAATTATATTCACTGTTGGGCCTCAGAAATGTCACATTTATATCCTCTTTGTCCTTCACTATTCCTGACATTTCATTGTCCCATTAACCTTCCATCATACCATTTCCATAATGATACTTGGGTTTCTCCTTATTATTTTCCATTGTATTCATTTTAGTATTATAAGTGAATTTGTGATTAAAAATTAGAAAATAACATATTTTCATTATATATCAAGGTTGGATGAGTTTGATGATGTGTCCAGGCATATGTGAAGATTTTAACAAAGTCAAATATTACCACCTAGCCTTAAATTCAAATTTCATCTTCAAGCTTTGAAGATTTGAAGAATATTTGGGACAATCATGGCATATCTTATCTAAGATATGTGAGAGATGTGTGGAGGATTTGAAGGGATCATATCTTGTAATAATAGGAAAGTAGTTGAGAATGGTTGAGAGAATAGTGGATCTGTAATTATGACACTCTTCAAGACTCTCATGTATATCAGAGAGTGTTCTCTCTTCATGAGGGGGATCATGTTATTCATAGGATATTAGCTTGGAGAGTTAGAGATCATGTAATTTATAATTTAGTCTTGTAATGAGGAGAAGGGGATTCTTAGATTTGTTATTCTTTCATGCTCTGTCATTTGACTCTTGTAATATAATTTGAGATTGATGTATTGTGTGAGCTCACATATGTCTTTTTTCATTCAAATCTTCACATGTTGTATTGCTTTCCTAGATTAATTTACTGCTTTCACAGTTAGTCTTTCAATGTTTTCCTAGATTAATTTCATTTCAGCAAATTAGATTAGATTAGTTCTACTTCAGTCCTGCATATATAGTGCGTGTGCTTCGTAAGCCTACGAACCTCAGATTGAAAAATTAAATAGTTGGGCAAGTACTACAACGGAATTAAACGACAATATTTCCGCCTAACATTTTGGCGCTGTTGTCAGGGAAGCATGATGGATTGAAGTTTAGTTTGATTTTCTTGCAAGTGTAATGAGAGTGTGAATTTCAATTTCAGCAAGTGTGCTTGATTTTTGCAACTGTGAAGAGGTTTTTGTGAGTTTCAGCAAGTATGATTTAGTTTTTTTATTTTGATTTGGGTGTTGTAAGAACCCCTTTTGCAATATGATTTAACCATGAGTGTCAGCTTGAAAAAGCTCGCTCAGATCCTGGTGAAAACTAGGATTTCTTCTTCTCAGGAAGAGGAGATCTTGATAGCAGCCTAGAGCTTAAATACTCATCCAGAAACGAACAAGAAATCAACATATGAGGAACTTGAGGATGACAATGAGGAGTTGCAGCAAGATCTGAGCGAGGAAAAACATGCCTATGAAAGCATTATCGAGCAATGGTTCCAGGTGAGTACTCGATTAGCCCCATTTTTTTATTTTTACTTAGAAGGTTTGCAGTCACATCAACTAGATTCATTCATTCTCGTAAAATCCTATTTTTCATTTGAAAATTTTCCATTGAACATATTGTTTTTATTGTTACGTGAATGGCTCCATTGGAAATTTTCCTACACGTAACTAATTTTTAATTCCATTTAGCATAGAGTAGGTAGGTATTATTTTTCAATTTTTCTTTTACCTAGAATAAGTATGCTCTCCTTCGTGCTTCGTGAGATTGCGAGGATCAGAAAATAGGAATGATTTTGATTTCAGGAATGAATGTCTTTGCGTCCATCCTTTGACCTGCAAATAAACATAGTTAAAAAAAAAAATAGATGAATAAAACAAACTCGAGTTTTTACATGCTGTTTCAGCGAAATTTTTCTATGCTGAAACAATGAAATTTTTTTTACACACTGAGACAGTCACTGTTACAGCGAAATTTTACATGTCCTTACAACAAGCTATTACAGAAAAAAAAATTTCATGTTGTTACAGCGAAATTTTTCATGCTGAAATAGTGACGCTTTTTGTTGCAACGGTGGTTAAATAGTGTCATGCTTGCGCTCTTCTCATTTTTAACTTCCATTCTGGTCCATTTCTGAAAATGTGTTCTGCTTGCAATTGGTTGAATTGTGTTTTCCACCCATGCCCTGCAGCCTGGAAACAAAAACAAAACCTGCAATTGTGACAACGAAATAAGAAAATACTTCGGTGGACTTCTCCTGGATCTGTGATAACAAACAACAAAACAATCAATTGATTAGTCAAATCCTCTTTCTTTTCCTCACCTTCGATGAATGAGAATCCACATGTGATTTTTGTCACAAATTTCGGTAACTAGAATGATATGCAAGTGAGAATTTTATGGGATTGATTAGTTATTGCACATTTTAAGATCTCAAAAAGATTTCGGGATCAATCCTTTCTGGGGTCGATTGTTAGTTATCAGTTGATGACTCAATCCCATTCTTTGCTGACCGTTGTGCTACCGAGAGATTGAAGAGATTTTCCTACCGGAGGTTGCAAAACTAAAATCCATCTGTCATTTGATTGTGTATCAATTCAATTTGCAACAATATTCTTGCCAATTCATCTCTTCTAGAATTAAATGATGGTCTTGATCTACGGTATTGGAGATATGTTTCCGACTATCATGATTTTCTTTCTCTCGCTAGACATTTTTCCCAAATTTGATTTCACATGAAAGATCTAGTTTGATTTCTAACGCTCGAATTGAAATTGTCCGTCAATTAACGTCCATTTGCAGACAGTCAACTTCGGGTGCAATTCTTGAGAAAACAGTGACAATTTTAAAAATCCATCACACGGGTTTTGTGTAGAGGGGTCTCATTTAGCTGAATCGTGAGCGGTTTTTGAAAATTCTACTTAGTTTGAGAGCAGTTCGCATTTTTCTGAACATGAAAATACAGATTTCGGGATGGCCGGTTTTCCAACATGGCACACAAACACAGGCAGCTGAGAGATATGGGAATCCTGGATTTGGCGGACATACTACCATGATTGGGAAAGAATGGAGCTTAAGAACGCAAATCCTTCCAGCAAGAATTCAACATCGAGCATTGAAAACACTGAAATTCGATCCAAACACAGGTAGGAAAGTTTTATCATAGTTTTTTTTTTGTAAATAAATTATATTTTGTTTGTAAATAAATGAAACAGTTTAAATAAATAAATATTTATGTATATATATTTTTGTTTGTTTGTTTTGTATTAACAACAACTAATATTTCTTTGTTTGTTAGTTTTTAATAACATAAATTCTTTTTGTTTATATATATTTTTTTGTTTTGTTTTATTATAAAACAAAAACAATAAAACAAATAAAGAAAAACAATAAACTAAAAAAAAAATTATAAAACCATGAAAACACACAAAAATATTATAAAAATCAAAATTATAAAAACCAAGAACATTGTCAAAAATTGAAAATGGACATCTCATTCCTAAAAACGATAGTCAATACATGTTTTTCCGCTTAACATTAATTTGTTTTTCTTAAGTCACTTCATGCAGCAATGGACAATGAGATAAGCATGCAACGACAACAGGTATAAAAACACAGCTTATTTCTTTGAGTTTTTCACATTCGTACTTATTTCTATTTTTCATGGTATATTCTTCGCAAATCTCACAATTTGTATGTAGGCATTTGTGCTAAGATTTTCAGGTTCATAGCTGATCGCATTCCATGCTGAAGTGATTTTCAAGAATCACAAAATTCTTCAAAGAACATATTCTTTGCTAGACAGCTTGAAGGAGTTGTTACTCATCAGAAACATCATGACGGTTGTTGATACACAACAACATTTTGCTAATACACTATTACTTCCACATTTTTCCAAATTTCATGCTGTGACACTATCCCATTTCTCCTTCAAAGATGATTAATTATCCTGGTGTTGAAGCCATCTTCCATTACCTTAACTTTCATGACTTCACACATGCCTATTCCTTTCTGAGTTGCATTCATTCCTTTATCTTTTTAGTTCATTTTTTCCTTCTTTTTTCCTTTCCAGTTTTCCTTCTAAATAAAACAAACCCCATTTCCATGATTACATTTCCTTGCCATACACATTGTTTCTACTAAGATCTTTCCATCTATAGTCCTACCAAACTTTTTATAAACTCGCATTGACTGATGTGGGATTCCTTAAGACCCACCTTTCAACAGTCTTGCCCCATCGACCTCGACACATTATCTGGGATATAGACTAGAGTTCATTTTGAGTACCTAGAGGCTTGCATGCCTTAATGGCAAGTTCTCTCACTAGCAATCATGGGAATACATCAATGTCCCTTGATTGTTAGATCTTGCAAGTGGCTCGACATTAGCCCATCTATTCGCACCTCGCAAAATGTACTCAGGTACCTTGACACTCATTGACATCACTGGTGAGTTTGTCTCGCATTGGTTAACAACATTCATCAATGGCCGATAATCCAATAATTTCTCTTCATGCTCGACATCAACACATTCATTCGCATAATGAGAATTGTACCATTGGTTTTGTAGTGGGTGAAGACTATACAATGTTTCATGATTCCCTCAACAGTTGCAGCAGTTTGATTTCAAATCTATAAGAGTTCCATATTCTCTGCCTTCCACATTTCTCGTGATTCAACAGTAACAATTCAGATTCCTTCATTTCCCATGATTTAGTTATATCAACAACAACATTAGCAGTTCCATTTTCATGATCTTGCAGTAGTGACACCTTCTTGATATTCTTTTCTCCAGCAGTTACAGTAGTTGCAACTACAGCGCCAGTCACATTTTCCTGATCCAGAAGCCGCAACATCTACACCTACTTTTTGGGTAAGTAGAGGTATGTTCTTTTCTAATCTTTAATCACACAATTTCTTATATGCCGACTTGAATATTTTGGAAAATTTCCTCGCCATGCTCTCTTTCCTTACATGACCTACACTAAGTTGCATGAGGGCATGAAACCGAT
>ML777297.1:736076-772633 GCA_009831015.1 Picea engelmannii | reverse complement strand
GTTGAATTATTGCAGCCCAAAAAAAAAAAAAAAAGTGAAATGAATGTTGTTAACACAAGAACCAACATCTTTTGTATTCATGGTTGTCACACAAGAACCAACCATAAGAAAATTTCACATGTTGTTATACATATTTCACATGTTGTTACATATATATTACATGTTGTTACACATGTATTTTACATGTTGTTACTCTTGTATTTCAAATCCTAGAAATATTCATTGTTAAAAGGACATCATCAATCAAAGCCATAATTTAAATGCCAAAAGTTCTTAAGAAGATCCTTGCATGGTTGCATGAGGACATGCAACAAGTTGAGTTGGGGGGCATGTTGGGCCTCAGAAATGTCACATTTATATCCTCTTTTTCCTTCACTATTCCTTACATTTCATCGTCCCATTAACCTTCCATCATACCATTTCCATAATGATACTTGGGTTTCTCCTTATTATTTTCCATTGTATTCATTTTAGTATTATAAGTGAATTTGTGATTAAAAATTAGAAAAATAACATATTTTCATTATATATCAAGGTTGGATGAGTTTGATGATGTGTCCAGGCATATGTGAAGATTTTAACAAAGTCAAATATTACCACCTAGCCTTAAATTCAAATTTCATCTTCAAGCTTTGAAGATTTGAAGAATATTTGGGACAATCATGGCATATCTTATCTAAGATATGTGAGAGATGTGTGGAGGATTTGAAGGGATCATATCTTCTAATAATAGGAAAGTAGTTGAGAATGGTTGAGAGAATAGTGGATCTGTAATTATGACACTCTTCAAGACTCTAATGTATATAAGAGAGTGTTCTCTCTTCATGAGGGAGATCATGTTATTCATAGGAGATTAGCTTGGAGAATTAGAGATCATGTAATTCATAATTTAGTCTTGTAATGAGGAGAAGGGGATTCTTAGCTTTGTTATTCTTTCATGCTTTGTCATTTGACTCTTGTAATATAATTTGAGATTGATGTATTGTGTGAACTCACATATGTCTTTTTCCATTCAACTCTTCACATGTTGTATTGCTTTCCTAGATTAATTTACTGCTTTCATAGTTAGTCTTTCAATGCTTTTCTAGATTAATTTGATTTCAGCAAATTAGATTAGATTAGTTCTACTTCAGTCCTGCATATATAGTGTGTGTGCTTCGTAAGCCTACGAACCTCGGATTGACAAATTAAATAGTTGGGCAAGTACTACAACGGAATTAAACAACAATATTTCCGCCTAACATTCACTAGGTGGGAAACTTCACAATTTTATGCTTCAAGGCCCAGTCAAAATCCTGATGTTTGATCTCCCCCAAAAACTGAACCTAAACCCCTTTTTACATTCACATATATATATCTATGTATCCTCATCAAGAGGAGGTTCGATTACCTATCTAGGATCTCAACTCTGAATTTCAATCTTTAGATTTCAATCAGATCTTGTAGATACAACTTAATTGTTACTTCCTAATTACAATGTGTAAGTATTTCTTCAAAATGAGTGGAGTTGGTTTGATGTGTCAGTTTATACTCCTCGTCAATTTGAATTTAAAAAAAAAAATGTTTTTATCAACAAATATCAACTTATTACAAGCGGCAACAATGCATCTAACTAAACCAAAACAAAATTCGATTAGTGCAATTGGAACTCATTGTTGATAACTGAAGTAAAATAGATGCATATAAAAAATTCTTCACAATTTGTTGTTGGAAGTCAACTTTCCATGTATTCCCAAGTAGACCAAAAACTGGATACCAACCACACTACAACAAAACTCACCTAGAATTTGGTGAATTTATGGGGAAAACGGCCTCAAATATCTCTTTTACTATCCCAAACCATGATACATGTTTAAAAACTGAGAGAGTCTTTTGTGAATAGGCTTGTTCCCACCAAAAACCTCTTTCAATTTTTAAAAATTCACCTCTAGCTATTTGGAAGGCGCACTGAAATCCAATGACTAAAACAGGGAAAAATTGAGTATTCAGGCAGCGCCTTTTGATATTTTTTCTAAAGATTTTGATACTTTTTTTTAATTTTGCATGTTTTACTTCAAATGTTTTATTTGGTTGCTACATGGTAGTGGTCATAGGCTTATCCTCATAATGTTCAGGTGATAGTGGGCCTATTGGGATGGCGTGTTCTTCTCTCTATCTTATATAAACCTTGTTGATTTCCTTTTCCCTCTGTTTTTTTTACTGTTGATCATATTCTTGTTCTTCTTGATGTTGATCAGTTCCATATCCTTCTTCCTTTAACCCTGTAGAATTGATATACCCTGGCTCCAATCAGGTTTTTGGTGCTCTGTCACCATAAATTTATTGCATACTTTAGCTAGCATCTTACCCTTTTAAAACCATCTCTCCCTACTAACCAGGAGAGCACACACTCCATCAATGAAATGCTCTGTAATATGAATGGTGGTATCACCGAGTTGGGTTTGAAACCCATCGAAGTTTTGTGTGAAAATCAGGTCCACTCATCTGTGATGCCCGTTGAAAATGCAAATGAAATCAAACCATTATGCTCTGATGAATATATCTCTTATTTCTGGAATGGCTCCGAACAGTTCGAGCCCCTTTGGCTCTGTTCTGTTCAATTTCCAATGCTCTCGGGGAGACATTGGTGTGGTCTAGCTTTTCTTGATGGAAGTGATGGTCGAATGTATGCATTTTTTCGGGTTCCTTTACCACCTGCAATAATTATTACACGCGACCCTGGAATAATAATAGTTCAAGGTGCAAACTTGCATGATCCTTCGCACAACATTTGTAATGATGGTTAAACTGGTGGTAACATGTGTGATATCAAGTGCAAAAAGAAATGCAAATACATACAAGGCGCCAACACACCTTTATTCAAAATTTTAAATATTTAATGAACGTTAAAACTCATAAAACAACGTGTTTTTTGTTGTTTACAAGAATATGGGCATTTTTTCAATCAGTGTATTTTTGCATCAAAAGGCCCGAGTTAACTCGTTTGCAACCCAATAGTGACATAACCAATGATGATTTTTCTTATTCAATTCAAATCATGACTTTTATTAGCCTTATAAAGAGAAAGGAAATGATCAAAAACAAACAGGAAGGTAAAAACAAATTAAAATGACTCAACACACCATTGAAGAGAAACTAAGTAAAAACTAGGTTGACAAATAGATGGGTTGATGGAGGAATCGAAGGAAGAGGTACAGGCCTAGCATTTGACATTGTCTTATAAAAAAACTGAAAATGAAATGCTCCAATGGCGAGCTTATTCAACACACCTACTCCTAACCGGTTGCACCAATCATCTCAAGTAAAGACAAATTTCCAATAGCACCATTCAAGCATTTTGTTGATTGACATACCTTCTTGTATGAAAATGTGGAAAGAACACAACATGTGCAACAACAATTCCATGTTCAATCTATACTCATAGCTTCAAATGGATGTCAAAGTGAAATTTGCAACATTTGGTAGCTTTGAAAAAACTAAATCCATGCAATCAGCTATTGGATCATAAAAATCTCCAACCACTACCTTTTCTTGCTATGCAAAATAGATGAACTGTCTCGGAATATCCTCAAATTTCACTGATCCATTTTTTATGCAAACATCTTCCTTATGCAAATCTAAAGATGAAATAGGAAAAGGCTGCAAACCTGCATGATCCTTGAGATCTTGAATTGAAATATTCTCTTGATAAAAATCTTTAATGCCCCTTTCAAGTTCTACATTATAACAATCAAATACTAGTTTGTTGTTATTATGTCTGATCCATGCTGATATAAAAGTTTGCTTCTCGAAACCATGTTGTTATTTGGAGCCACAACTACCATAAGTTGTATCTGATTCTTCATGGAAAATGGATCTGATGTCCTCATGAAGCTGATGGTCAAATTGTTTATGTGTTAAATATGAAAACTTAACAACATTGTTACCCTCTTGCTCTACTAAAGACATCTCATAAATATTAAACACATCATAACAATTAGGAGAAATAAGATGTCCTAGAAACTGTTGACACTCATCAATTTTATCATCATAAGAAAAAAAAGATTTCTGATCAGTTATATGAGCAGCAAGGTGTTTTGGAATAACAACTTATTCTTCCACGAATTGATCATTACCTTCTGCAAAATCAACTTCTTGAAAATATCCAAGAAAATTTAAAGGATAATCATCCTTTTGCACGTAACTAGAAAACTTTTCTATTGAACATGGAGAATCACCTTCCTAATATAAATTCCCTAAATCTTAGATAGTAGAAAAATATGACTCAGTAGTTTTAAGATCTGGATGAAAATTAAAATCTGAAAATGATGGATCACAATACTGAAAAGAATGTAAACCCAAATCTGATCTTTGACGTTTATATTCTTCCTCACGTTCCTGATCTCAAAGTCTATCACAGGCCTGAAAAATTTCCTCAATCTGTCTAGCATCAACAAATAACTGACCTAGTGATGAGGATATCATTTTACTGAGATAAAAAACAAGATCAGTGTGTTGATATTTTATATAATACAACATGGCAGCAGTTTCAGAAGGTTGAATATCCTTAGGAATACTGTAATAAAAATTGTGAAACCTCCTGTTGAACATGGTAAGAGATTCATCCTCCTTCCTCTTTAAATAATTTAATTCAATCAAGTATTTAATAAAAGATTTGCTTTCACCCAAATATTTTGAAAATGCAAGATGAAAATAAGTACATGAACAAATGGAATAAGATTCCAAATTTCTAAACTATAATGTTTCATCTCCAAATAAATATTTTCAAAATATCCTCATAACTATGTCCTCATGTATAATTTGAAAATTATCAATGAAATTTTCAAAATATTCCAAGTGCTTCTCAGCTATAACTTGGTCTTCTCCATTGACCATAGGAAGTTAATCAATAAAATTGGAAGGATAGGCATGAAGCATAAGTGCCAGATTTAGGGGTTTGTAATACTTCTTGATCCTGGACTGAATTTTAGTAAGTTGATTACAAGGTGGAACAATGATTTCAAAAGGTGGTGAATCAGATTTATTATTCATAGGCTTACATGATTGGTCATGATGTGGAGAAGTATGGATATTACCAACATTATTGCTAGTGGGTTCAAATGAAGGAATGAGATTAATATCAATAATGCAAGAAGGAAGATCTTCTCTTCTCAAGGATGGATTTACCACTCCAAGATTATAATCATCTGAGTAAACAAAGCATAAGATAATTCTTTTCACACGTAAAGGAAAAGACAGGAATGAACTGATGAAGAAAAATATGAGCTCTTTGAAAAATATGATCGCTTGGTACCTGGTCTTTCCATTCCACATTTTCATTTATATCGATTGGGCTCATCCTCCAATGGATTCTTTTGATTGTGGAGTCGCTAGGTGAATGACTTGTACTCACAATTTGTGTCTAACCCCCGTTCACCATCAAGGGATAGAACAGATCGTTGCCATTCTCCTAGGGAATAGTTATTAAATTCCATCCCTGACAACAATGCCACAAGATGTTGGTCCCAAGGTATTCATCTGACTACTAAAGAGCAAAGTTAGGCCACCTCAAGTGTTGGAATGATTGGTTTTTTATGAATTAAGTTTTTTGGTCAGCTGATAGATAGGATTCCAAGGAAAGGGATCTAGTTGGAGTGTTCAACAATACCACTATAATGTTTCCCTTAGATGATGGCATGAATTTTGGTGAGCAGATACATATATGAATAATAAAACAAATTAAATACAAACAAGCATACAATTTGTTACTTGTTGTACAAAATTTCAGACTTGAAATAATATTTCAAATCCAAAACTTGTACCTGGGCACAAATCATCCAAATAGGTTGTATTACAATAAACTATTCACTGGAACAATAAATGAGATAAGGTTGCATTACCATAAATAGTTCATTGAGACAATAGATGAAATAAAAAGAAAGAACACTTTACATTCATTTCAATTTGCATCTAGATAAGATATGAAGATACACAAGATTTGGGAAGAAAACATAGCCTTTCACCAAACATTATATTCACTAGGTGGGAAACTTCACAGTTTTATGCTTCAAGTCCCAACCAAAATCATGATGATTTATCTCCCCCAAAAACTAAACTTGAACCCCTTTTTACATTCTCATATATATCTATTTATCCTCGTCAAGTGGAGGTTCTATTACCTATCTAGGATCTAAACTCTGAAGTTCAATCTTTAGATTTCAATTAGATCCTGTAGATACAACTTAATTGTTACTACCTAATTACAATGTGTAAGTATTTCTTCAAACTTAGTGGATTTGGGTTGACGTTTCAGTTTATACTCCTCGTAAATTTGAATTTAACAAAAAACATTGTTTTTATCAACAAATATCAACTTATTACAAGTGGTAGCAGTGCCTCTAACTAAACCAAAACATAATTCTATTAGTGCAACTAGAACTCATTGTTGATAACTAAAGTAAAACATATGCATAGAAAAAATTCTTCATAATTTTTTTATGGCATTCAACTTTGCATGGATGTCCAAGTAGACCAAAAATTGAATACCAACCTTTAACACTAGAACAAAACTCACCCAGAATTTGGTGAATTTCCGGTAAAATTGACCTCAAATATCTCTTCAATTCTCCCAAACCATGACACTTGTGTACACATTGAGAGAGTTTTTCATGAATGCGATTGTTCCCAACAAGAAACTCTTTCATTTTTCAAAAATTCACCTCCATCTATTCAAAAGGAGCACTGGAATCCAATGATTAAAACAGGTAAAAACAAAGTATTCGAGCAACGCCTTTTGATATTTTTTCTACAGATTTTGATACTTTCTTTGTAATTTTTCATGTTTTAATTCAAGTTTTTGATTTGGTTGTTGCATGGTAGTGGTCATAGGCTTATCCTCATAATTTTCAGGTGACAGTGGGCCTACTGGGATGACCTGTTCTTCTCCCTGTTTGATATAAACCTTGTTGATTTCCTTTTCCCTCAGTTTTTTTTACTGTTGATCAACTTCATGTTCTTCTTGATGTTGATCAGTTCCATGTCCTTCTTCCTTTAACCCTATATAATTGATATACCCTAGATCCAATCATGGTTTCGGTGCTCTGCCACCAAAACTTTATTGCATACTTCAGTTGGCGGCTTGCCCTTTTTAAACCATATCTCCCTATTGACCGAGAGAGTGCATGCTCCAGAAATGAAGTGATCTGTAATATGAATGGCAGTATCCTCGAGATGGGTTTGAAACCCATCGAAGTTCTTTGTGAAAAGTATGGACACTCTTATGTGATGCCCATTGAAAACACAGATGAAATTAAACCATTCTACTCTGATGAATATATCTCTTATTTTTGGAATGGCTTTGAACAGTTCGAGCCCCTTTGGCTCTATTATGTTCAATTTCCAACACTCTTGGGGAGATTTCATTGTGTTCTAGTTGATCCCGATGGAATTGATGGTCGAATGTATGCATTGTTTTGAGTTCATTTACCTGCAATAATTATTACACAAACCCTGCAATAATAACAATTCAAGGCGCAAACATGGATGATCCTTCACACAAAGTCTGTAATGATGGTTAAATTGGTGGTAACATGTGTGATCTCAAGTGCAAAATTATATGCAAATGCATGTGAGGTGCCAACACACCTTTATTCAAAATTTTAAATATTTTATGAAAGTTGAAACTCATAAAACGACGTGTTTTCTACTATTTGCAAGAATAGGGGCATTCTTTCAATCAATGTCTTTTTGCATCAAAAGGCCTGAGTTAACTCGTTTTCAACCCAATAGTGACATAACAAATGGTGATGAGTCTTATTCAATTAAAATCCTGACTTGTATTAACCTTATAAAGAGAAAGTAAATGATGAAAAACAAACAAGAAGGTAAAAACAAATTAAAATGACTCAACGCACCATTGAAGAGAAACTAAGTAAAAACTAGGTTGACAGATGGATGGGTTGATGGAGGAATAGAAGGAAGAGGTGCAGACCTAGGATTTAACTTCAGCTCCAATTAGGGGATAGCACTTCCCGGTGAGGTGCTAAGAATAAAAGACATGTGTGCCTTATTTATTTGTTTCTACCACCCTGCCACCAACCACTTTATTCCCTTTACTAGCCATGACATTTGTCTTATTTCAACTAAAAAACAAAGATGCAACTGTACCCCGGTGCCTTTATTGGTCTATGGAGTCTCATTTTTTATCTAATGTATAAAAAAATTGAAAATGAAATGCTCGAATGACGAGCTTATTCAACACACCTACTCCTTAATGGTTGCTCCAATAAACCAAGTAAAGACACATTTCCAATAGCACCATTCAAGCAATTTGTCGATTAACATACCTTCTTGTATGAAAATGTGGAAAGAAGACAATAGGTGCAACAAAAATTCCATATTCAGTCTACACTCATAGCTGCAAATGGATGTCAAAGTGAAATTTTCAACATTTGGTAGCTTTGAAAAAACTAAATCCATGCAATCAACTATTGGATCATAAAAATCTCCAACCACTACATTTTCTTGCTGTGCAAAATAGATGAATTGTCTTGGAATATCCTCAGCTTTCACTGATCCATTTTTTATGCAAACATCTTCCTTATGCAAATCTAAAAATGAAATAGGAAAAGGCTATAAACCTGCATTATCCTTGAGATCTTAAATTGAAATATGTTCTTGATAAAAAGCTTTAATGCCCCTTTTAAGTTATGCCTTATAATAGTCATATACTAGTTTGTTGCTATTATGTCTAATCCATGCTGATATAAAAATTTGCTTCTTGAAACCAGGTTGTAATTTGGAGCCACAACTACCATAAGCAGGATATGATTCTTCATGGACAATGGTTCTGATGTCCTCATGAAGCTACTGGACAAATTGTTTTTGTGTTAAATATGCAAACTTAACAACATTGTTATCCTCTTTTTCAGCTAAAGACATCTCATAAATAATAAATACATCATAACAATTAGGACCAGTAATATGTTCTGGAAACTGTTGACACTCCTTATCAATTTTATCATCATAAGAAACCAAAGATTTATGATCAGTCATATGAGCAACAAGGTGTTTTGGAATAGCAACTTCTTCTTCCACGAATTCATCATTACCTTCTACAAAATCAACTTCTTGAAAATCTCCAAGAAAATTTAAAGCATAATCATCCTTCTACATGTAAATAGAAAAATTTTCTATTGAATATGGAGAATCACCTTGCTGATACAAATTCCCTAAATCTTGGATAGTAGAAAAATATGACTCGGTAGTTTTAAGATCTAGAGAAAAAATAAAATCTGAAAATGATGGATCACAATATTGAAAAGAATGTAAACCCAAATCTAATCTCTGACGTTCATATTATTCCTCCTATTCTTGATCTCGGAGTCTGTCACAGGCCCAAAAAATTTCCTCAATCTCTCTAGCATCAACAAATAACTGACCTAGTGATGAGGATCTCCTTTTACTAAGATAAAAAAACAAGATCAAGGTGTTGAGATTTTATATAATACAACATGGTAGCAATTTGGGAAGGTTGAATATCTTTAGGCATATTGTAATAAAAACTATGAAACCACATGTTGAACGTGGTAAGAGATACTTCCTCCTTCCTCTTTAAAGCATTTGATTCAATTGAGTATTGATCAAAATATTTGCTTTCACCCCAATATTTTGAAAATGCAACATGAAAGTCGGTCCATGAACCAATGGAACAAGTGTTGGATTATTGGGGCCGACCCAGGTTCTAACTATAATATTACCAACAAACCTTTCTACCATCGGCCCTTATGGATACCAAAAGGAAACATAGTGCATAGATTGCATTACACAGCCTCACCCAAGATGGATTCTATGGGTGGTCACAGGACTTAGATGTCTACAAACCTGGGATGGGATGTGTATCTCTTAGAGGAATCTAACCTACTTATTGTCAACCTTCAAACCCTCATTAGATTTTACTCCAAATCATTGTCACCATTATTCTAATAGGACTTCATTAACCATTATAACTGCATGTATTCAATGACAAGCAATTATCTATTGTAACACAAGATTCTGATCTAAACACTAGCTAAATCATTCATTTATTTAGTGTTATTCTGCATATTCCATTAGCTTATTCTTACTGCATAGTGTTCATTCCTTTATCATATATCATATTCATCATAAAAAATAATTAAAATAAATGTAATCACAAACACTGCATATAGTCACATAAAAACATAGATATATCGTGGTTCACCCCCCCCTTGGGCTACGTCCACAAATATTTGTCGCTTTGGCTCTTTATTCATATTCTTGTAAAAATGCAATGATGTGCACTATACAACTCTTCCACCATTACATTCGATCTCCACAGATAGCCATGGTCTCTCTACCAGACCTCTTACTCACAAGAAGATCTACTACAATCTTGACAATACCTACACACTCGAACATTTCGAGTTTCGAACCCTTTCATGGTCCTAATACATTCTACTTATAAAAAACTAGGACAAATCCCTTACACAAACCCTAACCCTAAAAGGATTAGGTTTTTCCACTTTCTCCTTGACATTGTCTCGGCTTGTCCTCGATCCAACCATTGCTCCAAGTCGGTGCTTGTCCACTTTCCAACTACTCCACAATAGTTTTTCCACTTTATAACTACTTTTCTCGGCATGGGCTTTCCCTTATCTCCGGTGCTACTTTTCCTCTTTTTTCAGTGTGCTCTCCTATTTTTCGACACTGCTTTAATTCCCTCAAAACTTCTTTGATTTTTCCCAAAATTGGCCTGCGCCAACAGGCCCACAACACTGACATCGTGACTTGTCCTGAGTCACTCACAGACTCTAGCATCTTTCACTACCTATGCCAGTGCTTCGTACATATCTACTATCCATTGGCATTGCTCCTGAGCCTGGTTGCTCTTCGATGTCATGGCTTCTACCACCTGCGTAGTGAATGGTGGTCATAAGATCTCTCCCCCCTCCAATCCTATCTGTTCGATGTACACTTTCATTGCGTCGATGTCCACAACCAACTACTCTTCCTTTTCTTGCAGGGGCTCCAAATAATCCTGTCTTGCAATTTTATGTGCCTGCACCGCTTTTTCCTCTTCCTATAGGTTCTTCATTTCTATGGAATTCTTGATCTTCTCTAGTAGTGAAATTGTCCTTTTTCTTTGCTTTACATCTTCCATTGCTGCATGTAATTTATCTTCCTACCCTTGCAAACCTTGTAGGCTCCCATCCTCTAATAGTTGTTTCCATAGTTGGGCACTTTTCTCCAACAGTTTTGTCATTCTATGTATGTTCTGGGCGATGTTCTCTGCAGATGTTGTCACGTCTTGCTCTCTTTGCGCTCTAAATTCTAGAGGAGTAGTAGGTACTTCATGCTCCTCCATTTCCTTGATTTGTTCTTTATATTTCTCCAAATTTTTCACTATCTTTCTCATATTCTCTTCCGAAGACACTCCCTCTGATTATGTGTTGTCTAAGATGGCTTGAAATACTACATGTATCTGGTTCTTCATCTCGTCCACTTTTTGTTGTGCCATAATTTTCTTCTGCCCTTCTTGGATGATGACTTCCTTCAGTATGATATTCTCCTCCTGTGCTATTTATAGATTCGTCATGTCAGACCTTACTCTGGACTGCATCTCATGTGTGACGCTAACCTGTAATTTATACAGTGCCTTGGTTGGAATATTGGGCAATGCCAAGTCCAATATATCAATGTCCATCGGGGTTTTATGTGTTGTCTCCTCATCGATGAACAACATCTCAGGATTTATAATAAAGTTTACACTCCTCTGCATTGCAATTTGCATTGTTTCTCCAATAGGTGCTCCTTATCTACTGGGCGTTGGTTTCTCCTTCTATTGTTGCTCTGCCCAGATCATCAACTGCTCCAATGCATTTTTCAGTTCTTGCACCTATTCCAAAATTGAATCCCTGTGATTTTCAATGTTCTCCCATACCTCTAATAGTCGATCTTCCACTATTGTGGCTATTAGCTCCACATCATCTTCTATCAGTGATGTGTGTATTGACATTTTTTGGGCCTTTGCCTTCTTCCTGTAGCCACTTACTTGCTCCTGTGTTCTCTTTCTTTGGGAATATAATGGCTCAGATGCTTCTGGCATATGTTTGTCCATTCATGTATCCTGGGCCATTTCTTCCTCCATGGATATATCCTTTGTCTCCATCTAAACTTCTTCGGCGCGCACATGTTCTATCGCTCCTCTTGGTGCCTGCTCTATGTGTGGTGGTCCTTGTGTAGAACCACATTGTGATTTTTTATTTGTGCTTCTTTTATTTTATATGGGACTGCTTCCCCCCTCTTGGCCCTATGCGGAATTCTTCTTTTTGCTCGCACTGTTTGTGCTTGTCTGTTGTGCAGGGGTTGTTTTGTCCTGCATCCTAGTTTGTCCTCCTGGAACTGCCTTTGGGATCATTGGCACTTTCCACTCTTCAATCCACTTCTAGACCTCCATATGAATATCTTGCATCGTCATGCATTAATTCAACTATAGCCACTCCTTGGATGGATCCCTCTTCGCTTGTAGCCACATACTCTGGCGTGATGCTTGGAAATTCGTTATCTATCCAAACTCCTGGATAGTTTCTGGGGAAATCCTCCATGTGTTTTCCAACCTGTTCTGGATCTCCGTTAAGTGTAGAGTAAACACGTCATTGTTTATTTTCTTGGCATTGGGGTCAGTTGTGCTTTGAATCAATGTGTAGCCCATTGTGCCACACTTTCCTGTCCTCGGCAGGAATAGACTGTATGTTGTCTCTTGCCAACCTACCAATGCAATGAGGATGAGTAACCATGAGTAGTGGAACTCAGAGCCCCAATCATATGTGTCCTTGCAATATTCCAAGAAGGAATTCAGTAGATAAGGGGCCCATATCATCGATCTCCCCTTCGCGCATTGCATTGCAACTTCTACTACTCCTGTGGGTACCTCCTCCTTTCTACACTTGCACATTAAATTGCAACCTAACAATCTTGTTGCAAATCACGTCGCAGGATCATTGATGTCACTAATCATGATTCCCCTGTTACCTCTCTCTGTGTCATACTTTGCTTTGATTTCGTCTCTTTGGTTTTATCCTCTAAGTACTGCTCTGGCTTCTCCCCATCCATGCGTAGCCCTATGATTGTTTTGATCAAATAAACATTGATAGGAACTAGCCTATCCATCCATAAAATCCCTCCATGCACTCTTGCTAGGAGTTGCTTCACACATCCATTGATTTCTTTACCATGCCCAAAGTGTGCTATGTCCAACAAGTTCATTATTTGTGTGTTGTATAATACCAATATCCACTACACGGGCTCCAACAATGGCATGCCTAATGAGCCCTCTCCCCTGCTCTCTAAATAATTATGTGATGCCAAGTCTGGGAATTTTACTACGTCAGCCACATCATGGTTAGAGTATCTGATGGTATCTATTCCTCCCACCATCGCATCCTCGACCTTCACTCCCTCTGGAATATTTGGCATCATTATGGCCAATTCTTCCTATGTACACAATATTCCTTGCACACTGCTCTCATCTCGCACCTTCTTCTTCCCTTGGGGGGACCACACCCTGACCTCTGGTATGTCTTGGTGCTCTATTTCATGTTCTTCTTCTAGCTCTAGGAACTGCTACACTAAACCCATGACATGTTCACCCTGTTGTGTCCCTTTTTCCCTAGACACATCAGATTTCGTCCTCTTTGCATCCTCCTCCGGCTCCCCAGCCAATTGTCCTAGGTTTTGTTCCTCCTCGACATGTGTGGTAGTAGGATAATACTATGGCATGTGAATCTCATCCACATCCATGAATGTGGGCATATCTTGCGTCCTTGTCACCCGATCCCTACTTTTCATGTTTTGTCCGACCCTGCTCGGTGCTCCAATGCGTGGTGTCAACATCATGTTACGATTCAGGGTGCTAACCACAAATCTCCACTAGATATCACAACTTCTCACTCTTTCACGTTCAATTCTCTCTCTTTGTTTTTATCCTTAGTGAAAAAACACAAATGAACACATTCCCCCCCTTTTACGACTTTATAGCAGGGCAGCGAAATGACAGTTGTCTCTCACTAACAGTTTTCACTTTTATAATTTTTCCTGCACACTTCACTTTTTTACCTGTCAACTGTTTCTCTGTGTGCATTTTTTTTCAACACTGGTTTTTCTGTGGCGCACTGTTAATACTAACAATTATATTATATCAAAACCTCTAATGTTATCCTATCTTTTTGTATTTTTGTTACATTTCTTCTTTTTATGGATTTTTTTCTTTTTCTTCTAACATCTACTATCAACAATATATATAATCATGCCTTCTATTTTTGTTTTTACCTCAAGTTGTTAGGTCGACTGTCTTGATATAGTTTCAGTCAACTACCATTCATTAGTCCTCTGAGATTCTTTCCTGCGAGATATTTCATCTACACAACACCTCCATTTTTTATGGCCTCTACTTGATAAGGCCCTAACCAGTGCATCTTGAACTTCCTAGGGTGTTGTAAATACTTGCTTCCTTAGAGGAGAACTCAATCTCCTTCCTTAAAGATTTTTTTCTTTATGTGCCTATCATGCCAAGCTTTGTCCTTTTCTTTTTGTACTTCCTGGTGGAAGCCTGCTAAAATTATGTCTTATTCCAGCTTCATCAACTGATCCAATCTTTCCTGGGCAACACCTTCTTCGATCATGTTGGTGATTGTTGCAATGCGCAGACTAGGTACTAAATAATCAAATAGAACCACTGCTTCCTACCCATACACCAGTCTGAATGGTGTTTGTTCTGTAAGCTTCTTGCATGTAGTCTTGTAAGCCCATAATACTGTTGATACCTTCAAATCCCAATCATCCCTATTGACATTGCAAATCTTTGTCAATGCATTGTCTAGAATCTTGTTAAAAGCTTCTACTATACCATTTTCTTGGGGATGGTAAGGTGTGCTCTTCTAATGATATATCTTGAATTCTTTTTTCATATCTCTTATTGTACTTTTGATCAAATAGGTTCCTTGATCACTCAACAAAATTCTAGGACATCCAAATCTAGACACCATGTTCTCAAAGAGAAGTCGCGTTGTAGTTTTTGCACTGCAATCCTTCACTAGAGTTGTTCCTACCCATCTGGTTAATTATTTTGTTGCAGTGATGATGCATTTGGCTCCTGACCTCCTTGTTGGTGGATTAATGGGTCCAATGAAATCCACAACCCATTTATCAAAAAATTGTAGAGTTACCTGGGGCATAAGTGGCATTTCATTCCTTCTGGATGGTTTTCCCACCCTATGACAAACATCACAGGTCTGACAGTATTCCTTTGCATCCTTATGTATTGTAGGCCACCATAATCCTATGCACAACACCTTCGGTGTTGTAGGATTGCCTGCATAGTTCCCTCCAATGATCCCTTCATGTGATTCTACTAGCACCATGGAGTGTTCATGCTCCACCACACATATTATTAGAATTCCATCAGCACCTAACTTGTATAAATGACCTGCAATCAGCTGATAGTCTGCAGCTCACACTACCAACTATTTTTTCTTCACAATAGTAAATTCCTTGGGATCCATTCATGTGCTCAGAAAACCAACAATGTCAGCAAAATAATCATCAGCAATCCGAACAGAAAATAAATTAGCATCAAGAAAATTCTCCTCTAAGTTCTTTGGCTCCTCTCTATTAGTAATTCTTGATAGATGATCTGGTCCTACATTCATCTTCCCTGGTTTTACTATGATTTCAAAATCAAATTCCTGAAATAATAACAGCCATATACAGATCCTCCCCCCCAACACTGGCTTGTTAACTAGGTACTTCAAGGCGGAATGATCTATAAACATCTTAAAATGTTGACCCAATAAGTAATGTCTGAACTTATGTAAGGCATATACCATAGCCAAACCTTCCATTTCTGCAGTATTATAGTTATGTTCAGACTCAAATAACTTTCTACTAGAAAAAGATATTGGGTGATCAATGTCTCCTTCACCTGGTTGTGCCAAAACTTCTCCAAGTGCAATGGATGAAGCATCCACATGCACATGAAATTCCTTTGTCCAATCTGGAAAAATCAAAATTGGTGTTGTCACCATCTTCTCTTTCAATATACCCAAGCTTTCTTGGCATTCCTCATTCCACTGAAACTTGTTGTCTTTCTTTAGTAGTTTTTGTATGGGCGCAGTAATATTTGTATATCCCTTTATAAATTTCCTGTAGCACCATGTGTGGACCAATGTTTCTCTTAACTGGCATACTGACTTTGGTGGTGGTAAATTGACAATGACAAAAATCTTTGTAGGGTCTACTATCAAGCCCTGCTTACATACAATGTGTTGAAGTAGGATACCAAATGGTTTACTGAATATACATTTCTTAATGTTCAAGGAAATATGACATTTCCTACATCTCTCTAACATTAACCTCATAATTTCTACATGGTCCTTCAATAAGATGAATATCGTCGAGTCATCCAAATAAACTTCTAAAACTTTATGTATAAAATCTTTAAATGCAGCTACCACTACTCTGGAAAATATTGTTGGTGCATTATTTAACCCAAATGGCATTACTGTGTACTGATATGACCCCCATTATTTTGCAAATGTGGTTTTTTACATGTCCTCCGGAGCAATTCTGATCTCATGGTAACCTGAAAATCCATCTATGAAGGAGTAGAATTCATGTCCTCCCACATTCTCTAACACCTCATCTGTAAATGGAGTAGGAAAAGGAGCATGCGTCATTTAACTTTCTCATATACACACATATCCTAATTCCTCCAGTCTTCTTTTCCTGAACCACCATTGGACAAATCCACTCTGATCCTTCCACAGGCTCTATAATTCCTGACTCTAGCATTCTATCAATCTCTGCCTTTACCTTCTACTTATAAATGGGGTTTAATCTATATGGTCTCTGTCTAACTGGCCTTGCATCTAGTCTAAGGGGTATCTTCATTTCCCCAAGTTCTCTTGCTACCCTTTCATCTCTGAAAATGTGGTTGGGAATAAGTCACTATACTCACGCAGTAAATCGTTTATTTTTTCCATTGTCTCACTATCCTAGTAATCTCCAATGTTGGTTATCTTGGGCTTCTCTTCTGTCCCAATATTTACCTTTTTAATCTTCATAGGTGCAGTGAACTCTTATGACTACAACAAGGTTCTTTCCAACCCTCTTCCTCCTTCCCCTTCTATTATCTGTATGTCACGTGGGTTGTCTTCTACTTCCTCATCCTCTATGACTTGATAACAATAAACTAATTGTTCAAGTTTTTCTTTTGTGAAATATCTATCTATTGTCATTGTATCTATCCCATATTCATAAAATATATTCCTTTTCATCCTCTGTAATTCCAAATCCACCCATGGATTCTCATTTTCAAATAAAAAAGTCTTAATAAAGTTCTGATGCACTGTGCCCCAACTCACAATTTCTCTGTGTAGTTCTTGTTCCTTGTACAGTTACTAGGTATTCCCTCTAAGGTATGAATAAAGTAATGCTTCCAGTCCCCTGGTGGTACCAATATCCAGTTAGTGACACGATCATTTATATAATGTCTTGGGTTCCCTCTTCCATCATACTTTTGTAAGGGTCTATCCTGCTGACTCCAACCAAATCTTATGTGCATCAGTAGCTTACATTGATACCAATCCTGAATTACCTCCTTATTCACACCCCACCATTGTGCAGGTGTGTCTCTCAGTGCTAAATCCAACACTAATAATCTTTGACTGTCCAAAACCTCTTATTCAAAATTTGTCAGGAAGTTTTCTAAATTTTCTTCTTTAATATATGTGGGAAATTGTCTTACTTTTTTCCCAATCCATCTTACTGCATGTGTAGTTCTAGCGCACCTCCTAGTAGATACTTCTTGCAATATTTGCTGCAAATTTTTTACTCCAGTATCTGAATCTGATAGATCAGAATTGATACTCCTCCAACTAAGTACTCCATCTACAGTTGGATTCACATAATCTTCCTCTCGCGAAGTAGTCCTATACAACTGGTTTATATCATCCCCTAGAACACTATCAGGCACAGGTTCTACATATATTTCACAATATGAGGGATCTAAGGGTGCTACTACCCTAAAGTTTCCAGCTTCAAATTTCATTTTTATAGTCTTTAAATTAATTATGGCATGATCGTCAAACGCCCAATCAATTCCAAAAAGTGACGAAAATGGTATAGACTCATCCACCATATCCATTACTTCGAAGTCTGTTGTAGTGCACACACCATCTAAATCCATTGTTGTATTCTTCAATCTACCTATGGGAATCACTCTCTACTGGTTTTCTAGCTTCAATTGAATATTGGAATACCCAATTGTAGGTTCTCCCATTGCTTCCCAAGTTTTCTTTGGCAAAAATGTTGACATCTGATCTTAAGTCTAGGATAACATTTCCCATGTTAAAGTCTCCTATATTTGCATTCAATTTGAAATCTCTATTGGTTATTTTCTTTCTATGGACTTGATTAATCTTCTTTGGTTATGTTCCTACCCCTTCTTCTATGCTATATTTCTCAAGCATATTTTTAAACAAATCCATGGCATTCTTATCATTCAGTAATTTAAAGCAAGATTCCAGGAAATTCTTAAGTTACTTACTTTCTTTGTTTTCTCTCCTTTGTAAGTATGATCCAAAGACTGAGGCATATAGAAAATAAGAGTATCATACCTCGGCACAGTATTTGATGTGGAAGCTTCATTCTCCTTTAGTAACTCCTTCTTTGCTTCTTTGAAAGTTTCATTTTCCTTCTTTGCATCAAACTACTATTGTGGCTGAGTGTTCTTCTGAATCTAGCACTGAGATTCCTTCTTCTGATATTGCACAACTACTCCTGTATTCACTCCTCCTCTAGTCACTATATTGATGTTCCTCCCAGGATCGCTTATTTCTACAGCAATCCACTGAAAATTCTAGTTATTTAAATTCCTCTTCTCTTAGAGCTTTGTCATTAACTTTAGGCAGTATTGTGTCACATGATCTGTTGTGCGATAATACATACATGTTGTTGTTGGTTGAAGACAATCTTTGACATAGTGTCCTTATTGTTAACAATTATGGAATATAATAGGCCCTCTACCTCTTTCCATTCCTCCTCTTCTTCTACCTCTGAATCCTCCTCTGTCCTCATGTGAACCCATGTTCTGTTGATGATATTGTAGTGCCTGATTATACTACAGGGTTCCTGAAATTGTGGTAGTGCTTGAAATTGTTGTGCATTGGCAAACTGTGGTGTAGTTTGTCATGTCATCAATTCATCCTACATCATGTATGCATATGAGGTTATTTTCTTCATTAACTTTAGAATTCTAAATTTTTGTCTTCATGTCCCACTGATTTACAAAATTTACAGAAATCACTCTTCAGTTCTATTTTTTACTTCTGCATCATAGGGCAATGATAAGGATCATGCCCATGTGTCTTGCATATTTCACACCAAGGCCCTCCTATAGGCAATGGATTTGGCAACCCTACTCCTAGATACTACGCAAATGTCAGACACTCATTATTTTGATGTCCCTCTAATCTACACAAGGTACACCACATTGCTTCTCTTTTCTCCCTGATTTTATTCTAGTTTAATTACACTGTCAGATTCTTCAAGTCTTCCTTCAGCTCCTCTATAGTTGGATCTGTCTGCTTATATTGCTTCTCCTCTAGCTGCATCGTTGCTTGTAGTTCTTCTGCCTAGTTTTGGAACTTATGCTATCTCAATGGGTATTTGAAATGTGGTAACAGAGAATTTATAGACAATTGTGTGTGCTACATGTCAGAAATGGGATACTTCAGTTTACCTTTCAATGTCTTAAACTTCTTATCAATATCCCATACAGATTCTCCTAGTTTTTGTCTAACCTTAATGATCTCATTCATAAATTGATCCTCTGATTTTGGCCTCTAAAACTCAGTGATCAATTCCTGCTTGATCTCTGCTATTGTTCCTGGCGCACCCTGCAGATTGTTTACTGCTAGGTTCATGTACCAATCCAACGCTCAGTTTCTGAATGTTATTGCTAACTGCACTACTTTTGATGCTTCATCAGTGATTTTTTTTTCTTCCCATATTCGTTCACACACAAATAGGTGCTTCTCTGGGTCTTCTGATCCATCCCCATGAAACTCTGGTAATCTTATTGTTGGATCTACGCCTGCCATTGTTGATTGTGTTGTACCTACTCTACGCGGTACTACTATATGTGTATTATTGTTCGGACTTGAACTCCCACTAGTATTGCTACTGGTAATTCCACTTGTACCACTACCTGTATTGTTGTTGGTACTTTCACTTGTACCCTCAATTCTATTTTGATATCCTAGATCCCTTTGACCGTCAGTCCCTGGTTCTCTAAAAAAAAAAATATTTGTTGATTTGTTAGTCGTACATGGGGTTGTAGGTTCTACATTGATTTAGATCTGGATAGGGGTATTTGTTTCCTCATTAGATCTCGCTCCTATAGTTTTTCTTTCATATGTGGCATGCAGTATTTCTTCAATGTGCTCCATATCATGGAGATCCTCTACCTCTTCCTCATTACTCTCCAAGCCTTCCCTCTCAGCTACTGCTCTTTTCTTCCTATTAATCTTATATTGGTAGGGTCTTCCATTGTGCGTCGTTCCTGCCTTCTGCATAATTTCCTAGATCTCCTCTTGATCCATAATAATGGGATCTTTCTCTTTACTATGCTCTTCTCTATCCATTTCCCCCTCCATCTCAGACCTTCCTCAGGCTTCCCCTAACTCCCCCATGCATGCAGGGTATTTTATCTGTTTGATTCCATAGTTAATACTCCTTTATCATGCAATAGTCTCTTGATTGAAGTGTACAACGACCTGATGTACCTTCCCCTTGGGCCCTTAAGAAACTCTTTCTCTGTTACACTGTAAGACATCAATGTATCTACTGAAAACTTAATGATATACCTCACTATAATGTTGTCTAGCCAGAAATCTATTGCGCGTGTGAATTTATTATTTACCCTTTTCAACCGCGCGATATTCTCTTATGTCCACTCTACTGATCTAATCATATTTTTCGGATGGGTATACTTCAACCTTGTTATCCACTCTTGCAATAGTGTGGGAAAATCACTAAAGAAACTCTCGTGTATCTCGCTGAATATGTATCTCTCCAAATATTGTCTTGTCTTAAACCTAAGGTTTCCATTATCTTTGTGGACAAACTCTAGTTCATGAACTTCCAACCATATTTCAATCTCTTCTTTTGTGGGGTTCCACCCTACAAACATTCATTTTCTTAAACCCTCACGCTATACTGCATGATACATCCCTCCTGATCTAATCTTCTAAGTTCCAACCAGCAACAGAACCATTGTTGGATTACTTGGGTTGACCCAGGTTCTAACTATAATATTACCAACAAACCTTTCTACCATCGCCCCTTTTGGATACCAGAAGGAAACATAGCGCATAGAGTGCACTGTGTTGTCTCACCCAATATGGATTCTATGGGTGGTCGCAGGACTCATATGTGTGCAACCCTGGGATGGGATGTGTATCTCTTAGAGGAATCTAACCTACTTATTGTCAACCTTCAAACCCTCATTAGATTTTACTCCAAACCATTGTCACCATTATTATGATAAGACTTCATTAACCATTATAACCACATGTATTCAATGACAAGAAATTATCTTTTGTAACATAAGATTCTGATCTAAACACTAGCTAAATCATTCATTTATTTAGTTCTATTATGCATATTCCATTAGCTTATTCTTACTGTGTAGTGTTCATTCCTTTATCATATATCATATTCATCCTAAAAACTCATTAAAGTAAATTAAATCACAAACACTACATACAGTCACATAAAAACATAGATATATCATGGTTCACCCCCCCTGGGGCTACGTCCACAAAGATTTGTCGCTTGGGCTCTTTATTCATATTCTTGTAAAAATGTAGTGTTGCTCACTATAGAACTCTTTTTCCATTACATTCGATCTCCAGAGATCATGATGGTTTCTTTTCCAGACCTCTTACTCACAAGAAGATCTACTACAATCTTGAAAATATCTACACACTCGAAAATTCCGAGTTTCGAACCCTTTCATGGTCCTAATACAGTCTACTTATACAAAACTGGGACAAAACCCTTACAAAAATCCTAACCCTAAAAGGATTAGGTTTTTCCACTTTCTCTGTGACTTCGTCTCGACTGGTCCTCGATCCAACCATTTCTCCAAGTCGACGCTTGTCCACTTTCCAACTGATCTGTAGCAGTTTACCCACTTTCTAATTTATTTTCTCGGTGCAGGTTTTCCCTTATTTTCGATGTTGCTTTAATTCCTTCAAAACTTCTTCGATTTTTCGCAAAATTAGTCTGCGCCAACAACAAGCTTCCAAATTTATAAACCATAATGTTTCATCTCCAAATAAAGATTTGCAGAATATCCTCATAACTACATCCTCATGCATAATTTGAAAATTATCAATGAAATTTTCAAAAGCTTCCAGGTGCTTCTCAGTTGCAACATGGTCTTATCCATTGAACATGGGAAGGTAATCAATAAAATTGGGAGGATAGGCATGAAATATAAGTGCTAGCTTCATGGGTTTGTAATACTTCTTGATCCTGGACTGAATTTTAGTAAGTTGATTATAAGGTGGAACAATTATTTCAAAAGGTGGTGAATCAGATTTATTATTCACAGGCTTACATGACTAGTCGTGATCTGGAGAATTTTGGATATGACCAACATTATTTCTAGTGGGTTCAAATGAAGGAATGAGATTAAGATCAATAATGCAAGAAGGCATATCTTCTCTTCTCAAGGATGGATTTACCACTGCACACTTATAATCATCTGAGTAAACAAAGCATAAGATGAAAAAATTTCACACATAAAGGAAAAGATAGGAATGAACTGATGAAGAAAAATATGAGCTCTTTGAAAAAACTGATGGCTCGGTACCTTGTCTTTCCATTCCACCTTTTCATTTATGTCAGTTGGGCTCATCCTCTAGTGGAGTATTTTGATTGTGGAGTTGTCGGGTGAATAACTTGCAGTCACAATTTGTGTCTAACCCATGTTCACCATCAAGATCTAGAATTGATCATTGGCATTCTCCCAGGAAATATTTATTCAATTTTGTCCCCGACAACAGTGATACAATATGTTGTTCCTAAGGTCTGCACCTGACTACTAAAGGGCAGAGCTAGGCCACCTCAAGTGTTGGAATGATTGGTTTTTTATGAATTAATTTTGTTGGTCAACTGATAGATAGGATTCCAAGGATAGGGATCTAGTTGGAGTGTTCAACAATACCGCTATGAAGATACAAATATGAAGAATAAAACAAATGAAATACAAACAAGCATACAATTTTTTACTTGGTGTACAATATTTTAGACTTGAAATAATATTTCAGATCCAAAACATGTACCTGGACACAAATCATCCAAACAGGTTGTATTACAATAAACTATTCACTGAAAAAATAGCTGAGATCAGGTTGCATGACAATAAACAGTTCATTGATACAATAGCTGAAAGGAAAAGAAAGAACACTTTGCATTCATTTCAATTTGCATCTAGATAAGATATGAAGACACATAAGATTTGAGAAAAAGACACGGTCTATCACCAAAAATTATATTCACCGGGTGGGAAACTTCACAGTTTTATGCTTCGAGACCTAGCCAAAATCCTGATGCTTGATCTCCCCCAAAAACTGAACCTAAACCCCGTTTTACCTTCACAGATCTATCTATTTATCCTCATGAAGAGGAGGTTCGATTACCTATCTAGGATCTCAACTCTAAAGTTCAATATTTATATTTCAATTAGATCATGTAGATACAACTTAATTGTTACTACCTAATTACAATGTGTAAGTATTTCTTCAAACTGAGTGGAGTTGGGTTGATGTGTCAGTTTATACTCCTCATCAGTTCGAATTTAACAAAAAACATTGTTTTTATTAACAAATATCAATTTATTACAAGTGGCAACAGTGCCTAGAACTAAAGAAAAACATAATTCTATGTTAAGCCCTAATTCGTGGCACATTACCCCTTAATTGGGGCATATTAAATTAGTATTTTATTTTATTTATGTCATATTGGGTCCATTAGTTGTAATTGTACCTCCTAGTCTCTTATACTATAAGGTTTCCCTTAGTTGATGGCACGCATTTTGGTGAGCAGATACAAATATGAAGAATAAAACAAATGAAATACAAACAAGCATACAATTTGTTACTTGCTGTACAAAATTTTAAACTTGAAATAATATTTCAAATCCAAAACATGTACTTGGACACAAATCATCCAAACAGGTTGTATTACAATAAACTATTCACTAAAAAAATAGCTGAGATCAAATTGCATGACAATAAACAATTCATTGATACAATAGATGAAAGGGAAAAAAAGAACACTTTGCATTCATTCCAATCTGCATCTAGATAAGATATGAAGACACATAAGATTTGAGAAAAAAACACAGTCTGTCACCAAAAATTATATTCACCGGGTGGGAAACTTAACATTTTTATGCTTCAAGGCCCATCCAAAATCCTGATGCTTGATCTCCCCCAAAAACTGAACCCGAACCCCTCATCAATTCGAATTTAACAAAAAACATTGTTTTTATCAACAAATATCAATTTATTACAAATAGAAGTAGTGCCTCTAACTAAAGAAAAACATAATTCTATGTTAAGCCCTAATTCGTGGCACATTACCCCTTAATTGGGACATATTACATTAGTATTTTTATTTTATTTATGTCGTCTTGGGTCCATTAGTTGTAATTGTACCTCCTAGTCTCCTATATATACCAAGGAGACCTTTTAATTTGGAATCATCTTGTATTTTGTGAATTCATATAATGTATAAGGAGGTTTCCCCATTGAAGAGCCTTATTATCTGAAATTATCTCTTTTTCAAGGCGTTGAGTACTCATTCTGATGTTTTTTTATGCTATTTTGATATTTGGTTCTTAACATTTGGTATCAGAGCTAGACAATCCTCGGGACTGACTTCTTGAAAACAACTCTTCTTGGAATTTTTCTATAAGGTTTCAGGATCTGTAATTTCTATGGTGTAGAGGAGACATATATAGCTAACTTGGGTCCAAATATCAAATCTTGTTTCGTTATATTTTTGGAGATACATTCTATTCAAGTTAGGGTTTTTGACTAGTCATGAAACTAGTCTGAAATAGGTCTTATTGGAATTTTCGCTCCTAATTTTTTTCATCTTGGTTTCAAGTTCTCAAATGTTTAAAGTGAAAAGGATGAATAGTTAAGTATCCTGTGTACAAATTTCATCCATTTATTTATTGTACTCTAAAATTTATTCTCTGAGGAAATTAGGTTTTTTGTCTGGTCCAGATTTCAGTCTAAAATAGGTGTTCTTGGGAAAACTGTTATATATGAAGCTACTGACCTCCAAACTGAGTGATACATATTCCATTGGTTATGGTATAGAACTGTTTTTTACATGTACAAATTTCAAGTTCTAACACGTGGCAGTCCATACAAGTTTTATCTCTTAAAATGGAAAAAAATCAGCACATCTTGGGAAAGTTATCATAAAATTATCTTGTAGAATCTAATGTTGGTCTAACCTATGGGATTGGAAATAAGACACCTCAGGATACCTTGGGATGAAATTTTAGACTCAGAAGGGCCGAAATTGCAGAGATACAACATAAGAAAGGTCAGTTAGTAGAACAGTCTCCAAATCGGGGTTTTAAAAGGTGCATTTTTTTTGTCTTTTTGGAAATTTGCATATCTTTTGACTAGAAGATCCAATTGGGGTGATTTAAAAAGTGGAATAAAGTGGGATAAAAGGAGTATCACATACAATTGGGAGAATCTTAGGGTTTTTTAGGTATAGACATATTCTGACATATTTGAACATAGGATATGTCGTTAATTGTCAGCGCTACAACCTGGGCACTGTGTGGTTCTTCCACATACCTAGAGTATATTAGAAGGCTCCTTTTTAACAGTTGAACATTAGACATCACTACTATGAATTTGAGCTCCCACATACCTATTGTATATCGGGAGACCCCCCTAGAATCTTGAGACCAACCGAGTAAACCATTTGACCATCTTGTTGTTATAGTACATCGAGAACAACACTCGGGGAGATCACTCTCTAGTACCTGGGTAGTCAGATAGTACGACTATGGGCATGGTCAAGTCTCCTTAGTTAGTGCCCTGATATATTGGGAAGAGTACTATTGTTGGACCCTGCACATATATCAAAGAGCTATAGCACCCGACACTTCCTTGTTTATGAGGAGCTTTGCCTAAGCCAATTAGGAATTCCTACTTTGCAGTGATACTTGGCCAACATGCCACCAAAAAAGGGAACTTCTACACCAAATAATCCCTCAGACAGCCCTACTTGGACTCTTGATGAAGGTGAAGAAATGCGCAAGGAAATAAATGATTTACAAAAGAAGGAAATAACAAAAGATGAACTACAAAGGATGACGGATTTAACTGAAGCTAAGCTGGAAGCGAAGATAGTTACTAATATGGATGGCTTAAAAGAGGAGATTATGGAAGGGTTGAAAACTTTTCTAATAGAGAGGCCACTTGAAAGTGACAATGTATCCCATGAAATTCATGATGAGGACACAAAGAAGATGAATCAAGATTGGATAAACTCTAGCTTTGGGTTGAAGACCAACCACTTTCCTAATATTTATATGAGGAAGTTTGATGGCAAGGATTCAATCACATGGATACTCCAGATGGAGCAGGTTTTTTATCTACATGATGTGCCTCACACACAAAAGGTACGAATTGTGTTCCTATATTTAGAACCTAATCAGTTTGTGTGGTATCGAAGGCTTTGTTCTCACAAATCACCTATCACTTGGACATTTTTCACGGAAGAAATGATAACACACTATGAGGATACAAGGAGCAATACCTTCTTCAACCAATTGATAAATCTCAAGCAAAAGGGTTCAGTTGTGGAGCACATTGAGAAATTCCAAATATCGAATATAAAGGTAACATATATTCCAGATGAGCACCTGATTGATGTCTTCATAGGAACTTTAAAGGATAACATTCAACATGAGGTTCTTGTTCAGCCCGAGATATGATCATTTTCATGACAGTTATTATACACTTTTTCCATATGTATATATGTGTTTTTCATCTTTTGAAGGATCTTTTTGAAGAATTTCATGATGAAATGGTATGATCAACACTCGGTACGTATAATCCATGTTTAATGATTGTATTGTATATAATTCTTCATGTTTTATGATTTCCAAGAGCTAATTCATGTTTTTTAATGTTACAGAGAGAAAATGCACTACGTTTCTACTTCCAGCACTCGTTCCAGTACTTCATCCGGCACTATTACAGAAAGCAAAATTAAACATTAATTTTTGGGAGGATGAAGTGGAATCTAAAAAATCTGGCACATGGGTTTTGTGCGTAGTATGCCCAATTAGTTCCCACACAAACAGTTTCCTGAAATTGTGAACGGATTAAGAGCAGCTCATGGTTCTCAAATCGGCATCCGACACTCGTTTCGGCACTCAATCTGACACTCCATCCAGCACCTCTTCCTGCACAAAAACGTAGGGTGACTTGGCGGTTATGGCATTGGTGGCCAGTGATGGGAAAATTAGAAATGTGGGTTTTTCTCGTGCTTATCCCCTCCAGCTACAGAACTCTTGACAACTCGATTTTGGGTTGTTATGGTGGGTGATTATTGGGTATCTATGTTTCGACAGTTAGGGCACCATTAATGAAATTTTCCAATTTTAGAAGTGGTTTGCACCTCCTTTGGTCGACCACTTAGCCTGTAAACATTATAAATACCACCAAGGTGGTCAGACATAAGCTAAGCATCATATACAATAGTGTGATAGGGACAAACACGTTTTTACTCTGTTTTGAGTTTTTACATTACCAGATTGTGCCAAAAATATGTTTTTGAGTTTTCATGGTGAATTCTAGTTGCTAAGTTCGTGGTTGGCTCTTAGGAAGTAGCCACGACTTGTTGGGGGGCCCACCAACAATCTAGTTACTGTCTTTGTGTTGTTTATGTGTTTCATAGTTTTGTTCTCTTTATTTTCCTGTACATTCATTTCTATTTTGTTAATTAGTTTGTTGTTATAATCTAATTTGCTTTGACTCTCTTTTGTAGGTTAGTATGATAAAGTGTGTTAGCATGCATTAATCTCATAGTTAGGAACGGATCTGCAGACCACTAGATTAACCCCATGTGTAATTAGATATTAGATTATGCTTTCTTTTATGATTTTATAATCAAGTTGAAAACATAATTTTAATTAGAATAGAACAAAGTTTCAATTTGGGTTTTCTTTGACAGGTATTTGATGGATGGATAGAGTTGATTTCAGTTTTTAATCATAGCTCACTTATTTCAATTTTACATAGATCTTGCTCACTTAGTTGTTGATTAATGTAGTTGTTAGTTTACCTTTTTTTAATGTCATGTCTTAAATTTCTGTCTTTAAGAATTTCTTTATTGTAGTTTGAATTGTTAGAATAAATGTAGCAAAGTTTCCTTTATGTAATTTCCTTTCCTAGAATTAAATTGCAATTGAATTTCTTAGTTAATGGTTGAATCTAGTTTTGTTTATGTAGTATAGAAGTATAAATGATGATCTCGTTTGTTGTTGATGGTTCATATATGAATATGCAGGGTTTTTAACATTGTTTTTTCATGGCTAAACTCTCATTGGATTGTTTAATCCATACCTTTCACTTTGCCATTGAGATTAGTGTTGAGCTCATAACACTAGAATTATCCTTTGTTGTCAAGTGCCATTGAGATATCATCTGACACCGAAGACATTCACACAACCACCAACATTATATTTGAATTGTCATAGGTTAAAAGAATAGTTTTCCTGCTTTCATAGATATAGTTTCTTGCTTTCATAGCTTAGGAAATAGTCTTATTTGTTGTTATAGGATAGATAGACTTTGCTTTGTTAGATTAGATAGCAGTTTGCTCGAGAATTAGTTGTTAGTCTTTATTGCTCTCAATAGACTAGATTTCCTTTCATGCATTGCATTGAGCATTTAAATTTCCTTTCATGCAAGAGAAATAGTTTTGTATTAGGCATTTAGTTCACTTGCCTCTTAGGCTAGATAGTTGTTCAATGAGAAGTTTTACTTGCAGTAGTTAGTTGCCTTTGCTTACTTGTCTTTTGCTTTAGTAGGTTAGTTAGGTGCCTTTACTTACTTGTCTTTTGATTTAGTAGGTTAGTTAGGTGTCTTTGCTTACTTGTCTATTTGCTTTAATAGGTTAGATAGGTGCTTTTTTTTACTTGCTTATTTGTTTGCTTTCATAGGGTAGTTTCTCATTGAATGTAGGTTGGCAAGTTAAAGATGTTTTATTTTGTCATTTGCTTATTATGCTCAGTAGTTTTCTTATTGCTTATTGTTGAACTAGTTTGCTTTACATAGGGTTTTACTTGCTTTCTTAGGAATTATCCATCGATCCTTGGCCCAAAAGTACTTAGGTTACATAGTTTCAATTTGCTTAGTAGGTTTTGCTCATTAGACGGGTTTACTTGAGTAGATTAACCTTAGATAGTTGCCTTCCTTAGTTAGACTATACTCCTACTAGCCTTCTACCTTTGGCATATTTTTTGCTACAACTCTAAGTTTACTTACCCCGGGTTGACAATTTAATTAAGGGTAGTTTAGTGTCTTTTTAGTACATATAAATCACCTAACATTTTGGCGTCATTGTCGGGGAGTTGTCTCAAGGTAAGAAGTAGTTAGGAAATAGATCATACTTAGACCTTATTTAGGAAATCCTAGCAACAGTCGGGATTTCATCTTTTCAAGAAGAACATATTTTGGCAGCAGCCAAAGGTGTATCTACCTCTCCCAAAATATTAAGAGAATCAAGGTCCTATGAGCTACAAAATGATTTTCCTCACCAAAATGCGAAGGAAACTGAAAAATTATGGACTACATCCAGTGGAGAGCAATCACTAAGACCTGAGATTGAGGAGTTCTCAACATCCATCTCAACAGATCCTTTATGTACTTCAGAAATCAATCATCCAAAAGAAGAGGATTTGCATAGCATGATGAAGGAGAGCATAGAAATTAATGTTGATAAACATCAAGATTACATTGAAATTTGGTTTCAAGAGGTCATCAGGCCACAATATTATTCTCTTCTTCAACACCTTTTGATGCCAAAACAAGTAGGTTGGTTGGTTCTTCATATCCAGGTAATCACTGCGGTAACTTTTTCATATATGGATATGATTATGTTTCTTATCTTGCTCTGCACATGGTTACATTGGAAGAGTTATTACACTTAAATAAAGATTTTCCCTTTCTTTTTAGGTAGGGTAGGATAGTAAATAAAAGTTGCAAGTTGTTAGTTTAGCTTAGAGTCTAATGCAGCCTCATTTTACATTTACTTTTAATAAAATAACTATGAGATACATGTTCCAGTGACTTGATCTCATTAGTCTTTGATATTTTAGAGTGTGTTTTTTTTCTAGAGACTTCTATAGGTATTTATTTCACCAAGAGTAGACAGTTTCAAGGAAATATAAAAGAAGGATTCATCTTCAAAACATTGTTACACTTGAACCCTGTTGTCTGCTAAGCATCAAATGAATAATGAGTTGTTGTAATTAGCCATGTTTTTGCAAAGACTTTCATCTTCTTGTTCTTAAGGCATTCCAAAGCAGTTGCTCTTGAAACTCTTCACCACTGTATAAGGAAGTGACACCGTAACCATCAATCTTAGAGGTCTCTCATACAGTTTTCCCAAGAAACCTGAGTAAGTGATTAAAGTACCTTTATTGAAGAGTAACAAGGAGGTCTGATTAGTAGTTAGTCATGGAAACATCATAATAACTTACAAAAGAAGAAAGTAAGTTGAGCCTAGAGATACCTTTCTGTTCTTTCTCAATGGTACCATCCACTACACACTAAATAGCTTGATTATATCATATCTTTAGATAGGCCACATCTGCTTAAGTACCCCTTACATCAGGACAATCACTAAGTAATATAACAGAAAGTCATCCTCTAACATAAATACCATCCCAAATGCTAAAAAAAAAAAAAAAAAGGTTGTTTTCAGAGTTGTTCCCCCATCTTCTTGCATAAGAAATCTTATATTAAAATCTTAAAGGATGGAGGGCTAGTCTCTAAGGGTTTAAGAGGCTAACCTGTCGGGATACTCAACAGGTCTGCTAACAGCGGGTACCAGCCTGTGGTATGACTAGGTAAACCCATTGTAGTATTGAACAAGCTTGCTGGTAGTGGGGCATTCTACCTAGCGAGGATGGTAATCTGCCAAAAATAAATAATAAATTTAAAACTTGTCCTGATGTATGGAATTACTTGCAGACAAAGCTGACATGAAGTATGTATTTTTAAGCTAAGGTTAATGAACTCCATAAACTTGTCATTGGGAAGTAACTCTAAGACTATATTGAAACTCTCTTGCTTACCTCTTCTTATCTATATATAGGATCTCTTATCCTATAGGTGGGGCCATCTTCTAACCATCTCGTCAAACCAATCTGTGAAAATTATCTTCACACTTTACAAACTGTAGATATTCAACTATCGGGAGAACTGACCGGTTTCGTATATTTTTTATTGTGAGGTGTCATAATACTTAGGTGTGGGGGAGGGGTTCATGAGTTGACAAATGATAACATTGCCTAGAAGAAATAAATCTTTGTAAAAATTCATGTATTGTTTTCATGATATGGTTATTACATCAACAATCATTTTATCTTGAAGTGATAAATTCCTATGTGCTATAAATTGTTGTATATGTCCTTAATAGTCCACTCTATTGGTTTATTTTTGTTACAGGTTGTTCATTGTAGGTTTGACATTACATTTTTTTTACAGGCCGTTCATTGTAGGTTTGACATTCCATGTTCTATGCAAGTAGATTGAGCGAGCATGGTGGAAAAATCAACAACAATGGAATACTCTTAGCCTGCCTCAACTCCTATTCACTATGTTTGTGGCCTCTGAGGAATCATTGCCTCAACTACAAATCTCCCAAGAGTTGGAGACCGTTGATTTAAACACCACCAGTTGCCAAGAGCAATCTATAACAGGGTTTTCAAAACTGAATTTTAGAACATCTCTGGAGCTAATGGATACTCCAAGGAGTGGATAAAAGAGGAGCTAATCAACCCTCTCATAGTCATCACCAGATTGATTACATGTGAAGGTAGATACTTCGTCTTTAAATCCTGTCAATGTCGATTATTAACTCACTTTCAGTTCAATAAGCCATTGAATTTCCCATTCTACTTCTTAAAGAGTCTTGAGAGGATGTATTCCCAAGTGAGGAAGAATGCAACCAATCCCCATAACAACCTATTTCACCACAGCCTTATCCAACTACTTGTCTTAGCCGAGTTGGAAAAATAGGAGAAAATGTGGGATGAGTTCATTTACTAATTTGAAAACCCTCATATTACAATCAAGACTAGAAAGAAGACTATTGATCTAGGGACTGTTACTTTGCCCAAACCCTCATGCTCAAGTTATTCCTTTACTGAACCAAAAGTCCAAGAAACTTGCTAACCCCCCTCTAAAAGTAGTAAAGACCAAGAAGCCTATTGCTAACCCCCCTCTAAAAGCAGTAAAGACCAAGAAGCCTATTTCTAATTCATGGCACAAGGACATGCCATATCTTCGTTCTGGGGGGATTTTTCCTGAGCTAAAAATTCTAAGCATTGCCCATCTGTATAGCAAACCCATGAGAAGAGGAAGTAGGATTTTTGTCAAAATTCTGTCATACTGTCTTTTTACAATGTCTTGGGATATTATATCAGCAGTTGTTTGTATTGGTATGTTAAATTATATATTGTTGACATCATTATGTGTGTTATAATCTTGATGTGCATTTTTATATACTTAACTACTCTTTGCAACAAATACAGAGCAATAACAACTGCTAAATACTTATTGTCATCTGTATTCCAAGCTTATGAAAAGAGGATCAGTTGTTTGAATTGTTACATATTAATGATAGGAAATAAAAATTCTCATGTTCACCATGCCTACCAGTACAGACCAAGCCTTTTGTTAGTATTTGTCAATTATGTCAGTCACCAGTGATCAAATTTACTCTTTCATGTGATTGATAGGGTTATTAGGTCAAATTGTTATATTTTCAAAATAAAATTCTCAAATACAATTTGACATATCTTGGTTGTAAAATTGTCATTGGTGTGTCTAGGTGTCATTACTACTCCCTCCACTCATCCAAGGTCATAAATTCTCATCATGGTCATGTCATCATTCTTTGTCATAAATTTTCAAATGATTGTCTTGGTCAAAGTTCTACTTAAAAATTGGTTTTTGAATTAAGGAAGATGAATTTGAAAAAAGTGAAAGAGGTTTTTGTCAATAATATACCAAGAAACAAAAACCTCCTTCATTTTATGCACATGTGTTATTGTTTGAGAGAAATCCCCCAAATACAGTCACTATAGGAGGGTTTTTGCACATTTGGACAACTTAACTCGAAGTCAGTTTTTCAGAGGTTTGGAGAAGGCATTTGCAGTTCTTGATGGTTCCATTGTGTAGAAGACATCATATAATTTTCACCCATACCACTTTCATCCCAAAATTCCTCTGGGAAGGCCTCCAAAATTCCTATCAAAGACGACAATGCGTTTCTGCTAAGAGCACGTTGCGCTTCTGCAAGTTTTGAGTAACCAACTTCAAGTTGGGATTCTGAACCAATGAGAAAGTAATTTTAAAACCTGTAGGAGGTTTGTGTTCATAGTATACCAAAACACAATAACCTATCTCAGTTTTTTAATATACTTTATGGTTTGCGATATATTCTATCATCTTAGAGGCCTATACTTTCAGAAAATAAAACACTCTGTTTTTCCAGTTTTAGTCATATTTTCATTTCGTGTTTTCCTAACAAATGGAAGTGAAGTTTTGAAAAAAAAGAGAGGTTTTTACCAAGGACATATTGAAAAACAATAAACTCTATCAGTTTCTAAATTTACTTTATTTTTTTGTATATATTCAGTTCTCTTAGAGGCCTAGTTTTTCAGGAAATAAAACACTCTATTTTTCCTGTTTTATACATGTTTTCTTTTCGTGTTTTCCTAACAACTGAAAGTGAATTTTTAAAAACCAAGAGAGGTTTTTAACAAGGACATGTTCAAAAATAAAAACTTCTCTCAGTTTTTACACAGGTTTTAATACCTTGTAGTTATAGGTGTCACTTTGATACCTATTTTTCACAAGTTCTCCAGGCCAAAATTGTTGTGCTTATGGGAAGTCACTTTTGGAACTAATTATTGCAAAGGTAAAATTATTGTTTTGCATGGTTTAAGATATAAAGGGTATAATATACATCTCAAGGCTTCCTCACTTTTCATCAACAACCTCCAAAAACTCCAAACCCTCCAGTTCAAACTTAGAGAGCATGAAACACTGAGTTGTCATTTACGCCATGATAATGTTGTCCTACAACCCAAGATGAATTCTCTATAGCGTTAGGTTGATGATATTAATTTTCACCAATAATAGTCTCTATATGCAATTGAAACATCACAAAAATCCTAAGTCAAAATCCCCCGGGCAAGAGGGAGAAGCTTCTAAAGCTAATCCACCCCCTCCTTCGCAAGTTTCGTCATAAAGGGCAATTTCTTTTTGTTTACAGTGGGACCTGCAAAATCTTAGGTGTGGGGGTAATGTTGGGCCCGCGATATGATCATTTTCATGATGGTTATTATACACTTTTTCCATATGTATATATGTGTTTTTCATCTTTTGAAGGATCTTTTTGAAGAATTTCATGATAAAACGGTATGATTGACACTCGGTATGTATAATCCATGTTTAATGATTGTATTGGATATAATTCATCATGTTTTATGATTTTGAAGAGCTAATTCACATTTTTTTATGTTACAGAGAGAAAATGCACTACGTTTCTGCTTCTAGCACTCGTTCCAGTACTTCATCCGACACTATTACAGGCAGCAAACTTAAACATTAATTTTTTGGAGGATGAAGTGGAATCTGAAAAATCTGGCACATGGGTTTTGTGCGCAGTATGCCCAATTAGTTCCCATATGGGCCGTTTCCTGAAATTGTGAATGGATTAAGAGCAATTCGTGGTTCTCAAATCAGCATCTGACACTCGTTCCAACACTCGACTCGGCACTCCGTCCAGCACCTCTTCCTGCACAAAAACATAGCGTGACTTGGTGGTTATGGCATTGGCGGCCAGTGATAGACAAATCAAAAACATGGGTTTTTTCTCGTGCTTATCCCCTCCAGCTACTGAACTCTTGACAAATCGATTTTGGGTTGTTATGGTGGGTGATTATTGGGTAGCTTTGTTTTGGTAGTTAGGGCACCATTAATGAAATTTTACAATTTTAGAAGTGGTTTGAACCTCCTGTGGTCAACCACTTAGCCTGTAAACATTATAAATACCACCAAGGTGGTCAGACATAAGCTAATCATCATATACAACGGTGTGATAGGGACAAACACATTTTTACTATGTTTTGAGTTTTTACATTGTCAGATTGTGCCAGAAATACGTTTTTGAGTTTTCATGGTGAATTCTAGTTGTTGAGTTCATGGTTGGATTTTAGGAAGTAGCCACGACTTGTTGGGGGGCCCACCAGCAGTTTGGTTACTGTCTTTGTGTTGTTTATGCATTTCATAGTTTTGTTCTCTTTATTTTCCTGTGCATGCATTTCTATTTTGTTAATTAGTTTGTTGTTATAATCTAATTTGCTTTGACTCTCTTTTGCAGGTTAGTATGATAAAGTGTGTTAGCATGCATTAATCTCGTAGTTAGGAACGGATCTGCAGACCCCTAGATTAACCCCATGTGTAATTAGAAATTAGATTATGCTTTCTTTTATGATTTTATAATCAAGTTTAAAACGGAATTTTAATTAGAATAGAACAAAGTTTCAATTTGGGTTTTCTTTGACAGAGATTTGATGGATGGATAGAGTTGATTTTAGTTTTTAATCATAGCTCACTTATTTCAATTTTACATAGATCTTGCTCACTTAGTTGTTGATTAATGTAGTTGTTAGTTTACTTTTTTTAATGTCATGTCTTAAATTTTTGTTTTTAAGCATTTCTTTATTGTAGTTTGAATTGTTAGAATAAATGTAGCATAGTTTCCTTTTTGTAATTTCATTTCCTAGAATTAAATTGCAATTGAATTTCTTAGTTAATGATTGAATCTAGTTTTGTTTATGTAGTATAGAAGTATAAATGATGATCTTGTTATGTTGTTGATGGTTCATGTATGAATATGCAGGGTATTTAACATTGTTTTGTCATGGCTAAAGTCTCATTGGATTGTTTAATCCATACCTTTCACTTTGCCATTGAGATTAGTATTGAGCTCATACCACTGGAATTATCCTTTGTTGTCAAGTGCCATTGAGATATCATCTGACACCGAAGACATTCACACAACCACCAACATTATATTTGAATTGTCATAGGTTAAAAGAATAGTTTTCCTGCTTTCATAGATATAGTTTCTTGCTTTCATAG
>ML777297.1:720439-736026 GCA_009831015.1 Picea engelmannii | reverse complement strand
ACTAGATTTCCTTTCATGCATTGCATTGAGCATTTAAATTTCCTTTCATGCAAGAGAAATAGTTTTGCATTAGGCATTTAGTTCACTTGCCTCTTAGGCTAGATAGTTGTTCAATGAGAAGTTTTACTTGCAGTAGTTAGTTGACTTTGCTTACTTGTCTTTTGCTTTAGTAGGTTAGTTAGGTGCCTTTGCTTACTTGTCTTTTGCTTTAGTTGGTTAGTTAGGTGTCTTTGTTTACTTGTCTATTTTCTTTAATAGGTTAGATAGGTGCTTTTGTTTACTTGCTTATTTATTTTCTTTCATAGGGTAGTTACTCATTGAAGGTAGGTTGGCAAGTTAAAGATGTTTTCTTTTGTCATTTGCTTATTATGCTTAGTAGTTTGCTTATTGCTTATTGTTGAACTAGTTTGCTTTACATAGGGTTTTACTTGCTTTCTTAGGAACTATCCATCGATCCTTGGCCCAAAAGTACTGAGGTTACATAGTTTCAATTTGCTTAGTAGGTTTTTCTCATTAGATAGGTTTTCTTGAGTAGATTAGCCTTAGATAGTTGCCTTCCTTAGTTAGACTATACTCCTACCATCCTTCTACCTTTGGCATATATTTTGCTACAAATCTAAATTTACTTACCCCAGGTTGACAATTTAATTAAGGGTAGTTTAGTGTCTTTTTAGTACATATAAATCACCTAACGGTTCTCCTTTGGGAACCCAAATCATTGGAGAATGTGTTCAGGGTGGCAAGAAATGGTGAAAGTAAAAATCTGGTTATGGCTACTAGAAGGACCACCCCTAAAATCTATCGAGAGAATAATGTTCCTTCTTCTAAACCACCTCAACCTAAAAGGTTTACATCTCAACAAATGGAGGAAAGAAAATCAAAATATGTATACTTTAATTGTGATAACAAGTACAGTAAGGGACATAAGTGTGGTGAGAAAAAATTATTCTACATAGATTGTGAAGAGGAAGGAGAACAAGAACAAGAACCATCTCAAGATGAATATGTAGAAGATATTTCTTCTGAAGAGATGACTCCCACCATATCATGTCATGCATTGGCTGGAATTAGTACTCCTCAAACCCTCAAGATCGAAGGATATATCAAAAAGAAAAAGGTAATAGTGCTAATTGATTCTGGTAGTACTCATAATTTCATTCACTGTTAATTAGCAAAAGCTCTCAATTGCTTTATATATCTAGCACCAGAGTTTCAAGTAATGATTGCAAATGGAGGAACTATCAATTGATCAGGAAAATTCCATCAGATCAATCTTACTATGGGGGAATATATAATGAATAGTCCAATGATTTCTATACCCATGGGTGGTGTTGATGCCGTACTAGGGGTCCAATGGTTACAATCATTGGGAACCATGGCTTTTAATTTTCAAGAAATTTTCATGAAATTTTTATTGGAAGAAAAGGAATTTGAGCTAAGGGGTATCATAGGGAAACCAAATAAGGTTGTAAGCTCTAATGGCATGAAAAAATTATTGAAAAAGGGGCACCGGGGTGTAATTGTACAACTATTCTCACTAGATGTTCAAACATCTAAGCCATCTATTCCCCTAGATCTCCAAGGGATTATTGATAAGAATTCCAAACTATTTGAAATATTCCCAGAGGTCTTCCACCCACTCAAAATAATGATCATGCTATTCACTTAATTCTTGGGAGTGTTCCTCCTAACATCAGGCCTTACAGATACCCTTATGCCTAGAAGAGTGAAATTGAGCATATGGTGGAAGAAATGTTAGAGGTTGGAATTATTAGACCTAGATAGAGTTCCTACTCTGCACCGATGGTAATGGTTCTCAAGAAAGAGGGTTCATAGCATATGTTTCCATATTATAGAGACCTCAACAAGATCACCATTAAAGATAAGTTTCCCATTCTCATCATTGATGAATTTTTAGATGAACTACATGGAGCAATCTACTTCACAAAGTTGGATCTTCGTTCAGGGTATCATGAAATTAGAATGAAGGAAGAAGATATCCCAAAAACAAAATTCAGAACTGATGAAGGCCATTATGAATTTTTGGTGATGTCTTTTGGCCTTACGAATGCACCTTCCACATTCCAAGGGTTGATGAATTCCATTTTCAAGCCCTTCCTTCGAAAATTTGTGTTAGTGTGTTTTGATGATATACTAATCTATAGCAAGTCTTGGGAAGATCATGTTCGACATGTTGACAGGGTGCTATAGCTACTAAAAGAGCAACAACTATATGCCAAACCATCCAAATGTTTCTTTGGGGTGAAGGAGGTAGAGTCTTTGGGTCATATTATATCTCATGAAGGTGTCAAGGTAGACCTTAACAAGATTAAAGCCATGATGGATTGGCTGATTCCCAAAACACTGAATAATCTTAGAGGATTTTTGGGTTTGACAGGTTACTACCACAATTTTGTTTCGAACTATGGAAGAATATAAGCACATTTAACTACATTAACTAAGAAGGATGCACTTTCATGGACTCCAGAGGAAACTCAAGATTTTGAACAACTTAAAGAGGCAATGTGCAAAGATCATGTCTTGACTACTCCAAACTTCACAAAAAACTTTATTGTGGAATGTGATGCCTCGGGAAATGACATTGGTGTTGTTCTAATGCAAGAAGGAAGGCCCCTTGATTTTGAAAGTCAGCCACTCAAGGGAAAGGACTTACAAAAACCCATTTATGAGAAGGAAATGATGAAAATACTACATGCATTGAAGAAATGGTGCCCTTACCTAATAGGTAGGCACTACAAGGTCAAAACAGATCATGGTCTATTCTAAATTACTTCTCGAAACAAAGACTATCTTTAGAAGAGTAACAAAAATGGGTGACCAAGATGTTGGGTTATGAATTTGAAATCATCTACCAAAAGGGGAAGCAAAATGGTGTGGAAGATGCACTCTCAAGAAAGGATGAATATGTTGAGGCATTTATCTGTGCTATCTCTATCATCCAACCTAATTCGATAACAGAAGCAAGGAATGAATGGAATAATGATGAAGAAGTTTGGACTCTAATTCAAAGGTTGCAGCAGGATTCTAATGCATCTGATACATTTACATGGGAAAATGATTCACTATGGTACAAATATATATTATATTTATGTAAGAACTCCCAACTCAAACAAAAGGTACTTTTGGAATTGCACACCTCTCATGTAGGAGGGCACTCAATATTTTTGAAAACCTATCACAGGGTCAAGAGGGAATTTTTTGGGGATGGCCTTAAAACTGATGTTCAAAGGTTCGTGGCAGAATGTTTGGTTTTCCAACAAAATAAGGTGAAAACAGTTAATACCCCGAGTATTTTACAACCATAAACCATTCCAAGTCAGCATTGGGAGGAGGTTTCCATGCATTTCATCACAAGGTTACTGAAGCCTGGAGGAAACATTTTCATCATGGTGATTGTTGATAGACTTACCAAGTATGCACACTTTTGTGCGCTCTCTCATCCTTTCAAAGCCAATATAGTTGCTACCACATTCATGGAGACATTTCAAAAGCTACATGGAAGCCCAAATATTATTGTAAGTGACAGAGATCCCATCTTCACTGGACATTTTTGGACAAAAATATTTTCTTGTTTGGATACTCAATTAGCTCATAGCTCATCTTATCATAGTCAATCTGATGGAAAAACTGAGATAGTGAACAAATTTCTGGAATGATACCTTCGTTGCTTTGTCTCTGATAAACAAACACAATGGTTCAAGTGGTTACCCTTGGCAGAATGGTGGTATAACACTTCCTTTCATACTGCAACAAAAATGACACCATTTATGGTGCTTTATGGATATCACCCACCATCCATCACTTCTTCTCTAAAATAAAAATATAAGGTTCAAGCAGTAGAGGATCACATCGAGCATCAATAACAAGTTCTCCAACTCTTAAAGGATAACCTGACCATGGCACAAAATCGCATGAAACAACAAGCCTATAAACATCGTAGTGAAAGAAGTTTTGAAGTAGGGGATTGGGTATTTTTAAGACTACAAGCATACAAATAGATGTCCCTCAAGCAAGCTAAGAAGGATAATAAATTATCACCGAAGTAATATGGACCTTATAAGGTGTTGCAAAAGATTGGTACTGTGGCATACAAATTGGAGATGCTTGCATCTTCGCGAGTACATCTTGTTTTCCATGTTTCATGCTTAAACAAGGATATAGGTGACAAGATCCCAATTCAAACTATATTTCCATAACTTTAAGATGAAGGAAAATCATATTGGATCCTGAAGCTATCACTGACACAAGAATTCGCCATCTTAGGAATAGATCAATTTTAGAGTATCTCATTAAATGAAAGAAACTACCTGCTGAAGATTCAACGTGGGAAGATGAGTCGTTTATACAGAAGCATAAAATATTACTCAAGCATTGAGGAAAACAATTTTATGAAAGGGAGGGGCATGTTATGCCCTAATTCGTGGCACATTACCCCTTAATTGGGGCATATTACATTAGTATTGTTATTTTATTTATGTTGGATTGGGTCCATTGGTTGTAATTGTACCTCTTAGTCTCCTATATATACCAAGGAGACCTTTTCATTTGGAATAATCTTTTATTTTGTGAATTCATATGATGTATAAGGAGGTTTCCCCTTTGAAGAGGATTATTATCTGAAATTCTCTCTTTGTCAAGGCCTTGAGTACTTATTCTGAGGTTTTTTTATGCTATTTTGATATTTGGTTATTAACATTATATTAGTGCAATTGGAACTCATTGTTGATAACTGAAGTAAAACATATTCATAGAAAAAATTCTTCATAAGTTTTTTCTAGCAGTCAACTTTGCATGGATTTCCAAGTAGACCAAAGACTGGAGACCTACCTTTAACACTAGAACAAAACTCACCCAGAATTTGGTTAATTTCTGGGAAAAACTTCCTCAAATATCTATTTGATTATCCAAAACCATTATATCTTTGTAAAACCAGAGAGAGGTTTTTGTGAATGATATTGTTCCCAAAAAAAACCTCTTTTGGGTTTCAAAAATTCACCTCCATCTATTCATAAGGTTCACCAAAAGACAATGATTAAGATAGGGAAAAACAGAGGATTCGAGCAGTGCCTTTTGATATCGTTTCTACAGCTTTTGATACTTTCTTTGTATTTTTGCATGTTTTACTTCAAGTGTTTGATTTGGTTGCTAAATGGTACTAGTCATAAGCTTATCCTAAAAATGGTCATGTGATAGTGGGCCTGCTGGGTTGGCTTGTTCTTATCTCTGTCTGATATAAACCTTGTTGCTTTCCTTTTCCCTATATTTTTTTTACTGTTGATCAGTTCTTGTTCTTCTTGTTGTAGATCAGTTCCCTATCCTTCTTCCTTTAAACCTATAGAATTTATATACCTTGGCTCCAATTAGGGTTTTGGTGCTCGACCACCATAAATTAAATGTTGACTTCCGCTGAAAGCTTACCCCTTTTAAACCATCTATCCCTACTGACCGGGAAAGCGCACGCTCTAGCAATGAAATGCTCTGTAATATGAATGGCGGTATCCCCGAGTTGGGTTTGAAACCCATCGAAGCTGTGTGTGAAAAGTAGGGCCACTCCTATGTTATTCCCATTGAAAATGCAAATGAAATCAAACCATTATGCTCTGATGAATATATCTCTTATTTATGGAATTGCTCCGAACAGTGTGAGTCCCTTTGGCTCTGTTTTGTTCAATTGCCAATGCTCTTGGGGAGACATCATTGTGTTCTAGTTTCTCTTGTTGGAAGTTATATTCAAATTTATGTGTTTTTTCGAGTTCCTTTACCACCTACAATAATTATTACACACGACCCTGCAATACTAATAGATCAAGGCGCAAGCCTGCATGATCCTCAGCACAAAGTCTATAATGATGGTTAAACTGGTGGTAACATGTGTGATCTCAAGTGCACAAAGATATGAAAATGCATGCGAGGCACCAACACACCTTTATTCAAAATTTTGAATATTTTATGAATGTTAAAACTCTTAAAACAACGTGTTTTCTATTGTTTGGAAGAATAGGGGCATTCTTACAATCAACATATTTTTGCATCAAAAGGCCTGGGTCCACCCATTTGCAACCCAATAGTGACATAACCAATGGTGATGTGTCTTATTCAATTCAAATCATGACTTGTATTAACCTTATAAAGAACAAGGAAATAATGAAAAACAAACAGGAAGGTCAAAACAAATTAAAATGACTCAACACACCATTGAAGAGAAACTAAGTAAAAACTAGGTTGACAGATGGATGGGATGATGGAGGAATATAAGGAAGAGGTGCATAACTAGGATTTAACACTCCACATCAATTTATTTAACATTTTTCCTTTGTCTTCTCACTTTGGCTTGACAATGGAAGAATATAGTATTGCAATCCTATGATTTTAACCAAAGACTCCTTGATTTGAGTTGTCAAGTTTCTTCTTTTGTCCTTAAAGCCTTATGCAATTTTTGGTTGATTGTATTTTATATTTGTTGTAAGTTTTCCATCATTTGTCCTTCTTCAATTTGATCCTGCACCATATTAAGTTGTGATAGAAGATATTTCCTTTCTGTAATTGGAGACATATAAGACGACTTAACCCAAAATTTAAGAGCCATTTTCACATATTTCAACTTCTGTTCCCAGATGTAAACAAGGGAGCCCACAATTCAAGTACGCCAAACCTTAACGATTTCTTCCATTTCCTTTTCTTCCTGCAACCACAAAGGGTTAAATATGAAAATGAGGGGTCCATAATCAATGGGCTCCTCCAAGCTAGCAGGATTGGTTTGTGATTTGAAATAATAGAAGGTATAATTTTTTAACAAATATTGAAATCTTGTGATAATATATCACTATGCACTAGAAAGAAATCTAGTTTTGTTGTTATATGCACTGGTCCAATCCTTTTGTTAAACCAACTAAACTTACCTTTGGAGTGTTTGATGTCCACAAGGTCCTAGTCATTCATAAAGTCCTCCAGTTTTTCTCAAAAAGGATCATGTACAATATTTCCTTCTCTTTTCTATTTGTTGTTCATAATGACATTGAAGTCCCCCTATGATGTTATTATTGGATTCTTCTGAATTTTGAAGGGAAAAAAGAGAGTCCCAACATTTTTTTTTCTTTACGATCCATTGGCATGTAAATATTAACTATATTGAAATGCTTTCTTGACTGAGTATGAGTAAAACTAGAAAGAATCAAGTGTTGAGTATTTAAAGAATTTACCAGCTTCACAAGAGTGTTGTTACAAAGGGGTGCAAGTCTTTTTCTAATTTTGGGGGTAGATATGAGAGGGGGCTCTACGGTTGCGCCTTCGGTCTCATGTGTCTCGGGTCACGACCTTGGCTCGAGGGCCTTAGGTCTGGGCCTCAGTCTGCCCACGTTCTCTTTTTCCGACGATCGAAGGCAAGTCTTATCTCTGCTCCAAAGGTTGATGTAAGAATTTGACTAAGGCTGACGCAAGAAATTTGACAAACAAAGGATCCAAAGTACCTTCATATGGAGTATTTTCCCTCACAGGTGGTGAGAAGGTACATCGTCCCCCCTCACATTCCCCAAATAATGTCTCGAATCAAGAAAAGGGCCGAGGCTCCTCTTCCCGAAACAACTGATTCTCTTATCAGAGGGACTCTAAACCTTGTCATCATGTTTCTAGTAGATGTCTAAAGGAACAAAAGGGTGATTTCAATATGGTGGTGGTGGGGAAGGATATCAAAGTTTCAGAGATTTTGGACCTCGCGGGGAGAAATTTGGTGGGTTGCTTCTACAGAAAAGAAGTTGAGATTGACGCTTCATGTTGCTAGATGGACTTAAATTGGCGCCCTCTGCTAGGTTATACCACGGAATCTCTCTGTGTTAGTACTCAAAATTGCACCATAAAAAATTTAGCTTCTTCACCAATCTTGTGCCAATTTTGCACAAATACTTAATCCTTGAAAGTCAATTTTTCATATGTCAAAATCTTCATCCTGGCTAATTTGTACGTCATTGGTTCATGATCTTCTTGCCTACATTTGAAAATTCCACCAATTCTTAATGAGTATGTCAAAATCTTTGTGCAAGTTTTTCCTTCTCCATCATCATTGTCATTCAAATTAAAAAATAAAAAATATCTATATATATATAAACAAATATAAAATATATTACTTTTAACGGTTCTAAATAATATTCTATATTCATTTCATTTTTATTATAGATCCTTTGGTTTTTAGTTTTTTTTATAACACTTAAAAATTGGGCCTTTTATCCAACTACTATTTTTATTTTAGTTTTTTTTATAACACTTAAAAATTGGGCCTTTTATCCAACTACTATTTTTATTTCTACACAAGTCTAAATCAATGCACCCTAAACCACAAAATACGCCATCAAACATCCTATAAGTCCAAGCATCACTCACATGACAATGCACATATCCAAACACTCAACACAAGGTGCCACGACAAAGAGGAGCCCACAAAGAGCTCGTATTCATACACTACACATTGAGAGGACTTGGGCGCATTGAGCTATATAAATTCTTGGAATGTGCTACTGTCTAACTATATGGGATAATTCCTTCACCAAACTAGATTTAAATGCACAGACCAAAACATCCTACGTGCAGGTGTCAAATTCCCACATTGTCAAGATAGAAGGTGATCGACAAGTGACAAATTGAAGTGTCGAAGCAGGTGTTGAGATTGCCAGCAGATCACCCGAATGCAAAAGTGTCAAATGTGATAATAAGAGGTATGTTTTTCAGTATTGGCACAAGTTTGGATAGTGGCACGAAGTTGCCTTTCCTCAAAGATGGGATATTTTTCTCTCACTGCTTCTTATTCTTCCTTGAAAGAAGGCTCTTCAGATTATTTGTGCAGTCTTGTTGCGTTAAGAAAGACAACTTCTCTAGGATCTCGTACAAGAGAATACCAAGTGCACCAAAACCTATGAAAGTGGTTCCAGATGGAATTCCCAAGGAAGTTCAAACAGAAATCAATATGCGGGTGGACTTTGAACAAGATGCGGATGTAGATATAAAAATGAATTTATCTTTTGGTGCAACTAGATCGATTGGAAGAAATCCCTGCTATTCAAAAAGAAAGAGATTTTTTTCACCAAAACAGAAAGGCAGAGGAGCTAAATTTTAAGTCAATTGACATTTGATTTCACACATTTTCATTCAGACAATTCATTCTCACAGAACAAGCATAGTTACTTTAAGAATGGAAAGACTATGTTTATGATTCTTGCATGATGTAGAGTATTTCAACAATGATGAGTGTTGCTTATGTGGAACGGATGGGAATTTTATTTGTTGTGATAATTTCCCTTCTATGTGTCATTTTGAATGTGTTGGTATTTACAAATCTCATTTACCATAAGGGGTACGGTATTGTCCAGAAGTGTGCAGTGGAAAAAAGTGATCAAGAGCATCAAAGTCATTGAGTGGGGCTGAGATATTTTGGTATAGATCTATATATACATGCCTTATTTGTCACTTGTGGCTACCTATTGGTATCTAATTTTGCATCAAATTCAACTACTACACATAGGTATTACAACAAAAAGGGATGTCACAAAGGTCATGGAGACATTAGAGTTTTTAGGTCCCTTCATGATAACATAAGAAACTCATACTACAGTACTGGGGTGTTCCAGGAGGCAAGAATGATTCAGCTTGCTATCAAAAGATAGATATGGCTTATGAAAATAGTCTTGTAGCTATGTCATGTATGTATGTCTCTGAGCATTTGGTTGAGCATCATCTCTTCTAATACATCACTGGATATTTCATCACTTTTGTGTCGGAAAAAGTTTTTGAAGGGGTTAACTTGGCTTTATTATCAAAGGGCATATCCTCAAGGTTAGCTTGAAGAATTTGCACATAAAACAAATACTAGAAGAGAAAAGTAAATGAAAATAAAATCTAAGAAGTCTTAGGAAAACATAGCATTGACAGAAGAACGAGCAATGATCAAGTCTAAAAATAGTTTTCCACAAGTAGCTGATCAATATGAGGTTGAAATTAAACACATTACAACAATCCAATTAACATCAAGAAGGATGGAAGACTATTGGTTCAAATTTCAAAAGCTTACATAGTTTTGACAGTTTTGCAGCACCAGAGAACTACAAGAAAATCAGATTCACTGCAAAAGTTATGAAGCTATGATTTCACAGTGAACATTCACCAAACACACTACAAAACTTCATAGTCAACCAGGATCAGTGCTCATCTAATTTCTAGATAGAATGAACCTCCCCAAATCATCAAATGGACGAGTGGGACAAGTGTTTAACCATCAAATCATGTAGCCTTGACATGATTTGCATGTGTTAATTAGGCCAGAAAACGATCCCTAAAAATGAGGAGTTGGTTATGTTTTATGTTGTAATTTTTGCAACGGACTCATAAGATGAGGGGAATCCTATGTAACTAATTGATATCAAATTCCTAAAAGTGGGCATGAAATATAGGTTATATATTTAATATTGTTCAAGGATGGAAGGGTTCGAGACATGGGGTTCAGTCTCATGACCCGAGAAGGGATTTTAGGGGAAGTTTAACTGTATGAGTTGTAATGTAAGCTTGAGGGTAAATTTCTTTTGCATTGTTTTCATCAGATATTCCTAAAAGTTAAATTGTCAGTCTATGTATCTTTTGTTTCTTATCTCATCAAATTTATTTCTACTTGAACGAGTTGCAACAGTTGAGGATCAACTCTTGTACATGAATTAGAAAATCTTAAAGTAATGAAGGATTCATTGCATCTGCCTTTGATTCATTTTCTCTCATTTATCCTTGTTGATCCACCAAGCAAAAACATTACTTAATCATTCAATTTTCCAATATTCAAATGGGTATTGGGCTTACCCTTTTAGCATTCTAAGGGTGACTCCTGGTGCTAAAATTTATGGCGTCGTTGTCAGGAATGAAGTTGAATATTTTCCCTGGGAGAAACGACAAAGATTATGACCATCATTTGATGATGAACAAGGGTTGGTGATACAGTACAGACTGAATCATTCACCTGGCGACTCCATGTTAAAAATTTGTCGGTGACTCCACTGTTGATTCCTCTGGTTCTAAATGGCAAACTCAAATGTTGTTGCGATTTCTTCAAGGTATGCATCTTTAAATTTAAAAGGTATTCCTGGTTTTCCAAATCCATTGCATGAATGTCTAGAGAGGTGTCCAAAATTTGATGGAAATGATTTGAGCAAAGCAGAAAGACATCTCTCATATTTTCAATATTTTGTTGATTTCCTTGAGATTCTGCACGAGGATGTATACATGAGAATGCTTTATGATTCATTACAAGGAAATTTAAGGATTTGGGTTAAAAGTTTACCAGCTAAGTTTATTGATTTGATTATAAGTTTTTGGGATCTATTATTAAAAATATGGGCTAAGAAGACAGGATTAGTGGCAGATCATGTTCTTCATGTACCTTTCCTTTCAAATTCCAGTAAACAACAGTTTGAAAATGATATTGAGGAACTACAGGAGTTGTTGATCCTACCTTCATCGCCAATGGTTGAGAAGCCATCTATAGGGATCAGAAAGCATGTATCCACCATTTTTTAACTTGGATCTATAGGAGATATCAAGAAAATTATGATCAGCAGTGTGTAGCCTCCATCTATTTCATTCTCAGGAATTCGGAATGAAGAAAACAACATTATCATTGGAACATATCTAACACTGAGGGAGTCTTTCCTTTTGGATCAGTGGGAGTTTTTTCATGAATTTCATGATCTTGTGGATATTTGGATGGAATTTTATTTTTCAAAGGTCTCTAATGCTCCATTTTTTGGCAAGATTTTAGTTTACAGCTGCAAGTATCAATTGCTCATTAACTTTTTTCTACAAATTTTATATCACTTGAGAATTCTTCCGAATAGTTGCATGGAAGAAGTTATTTTTATTAGTCAGATACTTACCTGGTTTCATTGGAAGCATGACTTCACTTGAGCAAAGAATAGTTTCAACTGGTTAGGGTAGGATGAATAATCTCGACACATGAGCATTCACGTTTTCAGTTTGAATTTATTTGCAGTGTGAGTATTGTTTAGTGTGCAAGTGTTTTTAGTTTTTCAATAAGAAGCAAAGTTTCTCTCAGAGTAACATGAATAGGCCACAAATTGCAACACAGATTGACTAAAGTGCATCAGGCATCTGGTCTGCTGATTTCTTGGAAGCTCACAAGGAGTGTGTCATCCCCTATGTATCCAATGTTAGTACTCAAAACTGCACCATAAAAAATCTATCTCCTTCGCCAATCTTGTGTCATTTTTTCCTAGATCCTTAATCCTTGAAAGACAGTTTTTCATATGTCAAAACCTTTATCCTGGCTAATTTGTATGTCATTGGCTCATGATCTTCTTGCCTGCATTTGAAAATTCCACCAGTTCTTAATGAGTATGTCAAAATCTTTGTGCAAGTTTTTCCTTCACCATCGTCATTATATATATATATATATATATATATATATATATATATATATATATATATATATATTATTTCTAACTATTTAATTGTTCTATATAATATTCTATATTCATTTTTATTATAGATCCTTTGGTTTTTATTTTTTTTATAACTAAAAAATTGGGCCTTTTATCCAACTACTATTTTTATTTCTACCCAAGTCTAAGCCAATGCACCCTAAACCACTAACTATGCCATCAAACATGTAGTAAGTCCAAGCATTGGTCACATGCCAGTGCACATATCCAAACACTCAACACAAGGATCCACAACGGGGAGGATCCCACAAGGAGCTAGTATTCTTGCACTACACGTTGGGAGAGCTTGGGCGCATTGAGCTATATAAATTCTTGGAATGTGCTACTGTCTAAAAATATGGGATAATTATGTAATATACCAGATATAAAATGTATGCAGAACAGAAATAAAATGCTAGTAATGGCAGAATAACAGCAATATAACCAGAACATCCACCACAATAACACTGAAATGATATAAGAATAACAACAGAAATAGCACTTTGAATCTGAAAGCAATGTTCACGGACCTCTTCGAGTGGGAAACCTCCAGTTGAGCAGAGCTCTATTACAATAATATCCAAGCTAGGGTTCTCATACCCTCGACTCCTATTTATACTAAAAAGAAGCATCTAGAGGAAGATCCTTCTAGAAGCGGAAGCTTCTATTAAGTCTTCTTACATCCGCCTTATTCTATTTTATTGAAAGGCCTTATTAATATTGACCTTTATTACATCCGAATATATTATTCTACCTATGTGCGATTTAGGACCCTAACATGTCCGCCCCCTTAAAAAAAGCCTTGTCCTCAAGGCTTGAGATGAGGAAATTGTTGCAAAATGGTAGTTGGTTCCCAATTGGTGTCTGTTGGAGTTGTATCTTTCCACTGGACTAGCACTTCCTTGATGGTTCTCTGACATAGGAAACACTCACACCAGTCCAAAACTGCTTCTGGTTGTAGCCAAATGGATCCTTCTTCAGCTAACTCTGGAAGGTTGGTTTGAATTTGGCACTTAGCTCCAATCACCTTCTTTAAGCATGAAACATGAAAAACAAGATGTAGCTTCGAATGGCTGGGCAAAGCTAACTGATAGGCAACTTGTCCCACACACTTGAGCACGGTATAAGGACCATAAAATTTAGGCGCTAGCTTCTGACAATGTTCGGCCTTGAGGGAAATTTGCTTGTAAGGTTGCAGTCGAAGAAACACCTAATCCCCTTCTGCAAATTGACGCTCAGAGTGACCTTGATCTGCTTGTTGCTTCATGCAATTCTATGCCATGACCAAATTCTCTTTGAGGGTACGGAGAACAGCCTCTCGAGTTGTAAGTGTTAGGTCAACTACCTGGACCTTCGAGGCACCTAGTAAGTATGAGATAACTGAAGGTGGCTTCTATCCATATACCATTTCAAAAGGAGTCGTGCGTGTAAATGTATGGTATGAAGTGTTGTATCACCATTCAACTAGGGGTAGCCATTGAGCCCATTGATTTTGCTTTTCTGAGGCAAAACACCTCAAATATGTTTCCAAACACTTGTTGACAACTTTTGTTTGGCCATCAGTCTGGGGATGATAAGTTGTGTTGAGATGCAATTATGTGCCTTGTATCTTGAACAGTTCTTGCCAAAAATTTCTTGTGAAAGTTGGGTCGTGATCAGAAACAATAGAGTGTGGCATGCCATGAAGCTTGAAGACCTTATCCATGAAGATTTGAGCCACCATGGATGTTGTAAATGGGTGTTGAAGGGCGCAAAAATGAGCATACTTGGAAAGGCAATCAACAACCACCATGATGACGAATTTATTTCCTGATTTGGGTAAGCCAGTAATAAAATCCATAGAGATATCCTTCCAAATAGCAGGTGGAATCGGGAGCGGTTGTAGTGTGCCCAGCGATTTTACTATTTCTCCCTTGTTGCATTGACACACATCACATTCAGCTACAAAATTATGAATGGCATGTTTCATACCATCCCAGAAAAAGGAACGTTTGACCCTGTCATAGGTTTTGGTGAACCCAGAGTGCCCTGTTGTGGGCGTAGCATGAAGCTCAGAAAGTACTGTGGATTTAAGCTTTGATTGTTTACTTAAATACAAACAACCTTTGTATCGAAGTTCCTCATGGAACCAAGAGTACCCTGGGGAAGCTGGAGCATTGGACTACAATTGTTGGATCAACTGCAAACTTTTGGGATCTTGTAGCCATTCCTGGCAAATGGCTTGGAGCCAATCTGGTACAATGAATGAAAGAGAAAAAAGGGATCCTTCATCTTCATATTTTCAGGAAAGTGCATACGCAACCACATTATCTTTGTCTTTCTTATAAATGATCTCATAATCATATCCAAAGAGTTTAGTCACCCATTTTTGTTGTTCTAGGGAGGAAATGCGTTGTTCCAGAAAATACTTGAGGCTTTGATGGTCTATCTTAATTTGGAACCATTGCCCCAATAGATAAGGACACCACAAATCCACAGCATGCAGAATAGCCAACATTTCCTTTTCATAGATGGATTTTCCTAGATTTCTTTCAAATAGTTGCTTGCTAGTAAAGGCCAAAGGTTGACCCTCTTGCATAAGGACAGCACCAATTCCTTTCCCTGAGGCATCATATTCCAACACAAAGGTCTTTGTGAAATCGGGAAGGGAGAGGAATGGAGTGGTGCACATGGCCATCTTCAAGGTTTGAAAATCTTGAGCAGCAGCTGGAGTCCAAGTGAAAGATTTCTTTTTGAGGAGAGCAGTGAGAGGTGTTGCAATATTCCCATAATTCTTAACAAACTTGTGATAGTACCCTGTTAAGACTAAAAATCCATGCAAGCTCTTAAGAGTATTTGGGTGAGGCCAGTCTTGCATAGCTTCAATCTTTTTAGGATCCACCCTGACGCTATCTTTGCCAACCAGATGACCCAAGCATTCTGCTTCTGAGGCACCAAAAGCACATTTAGACTGTTTCAAGAAAAGTTGGTGCTGAGAGAGTAGATGGAGAACTCGATCCACATGAGCAAGATGGTTTGTCCAGGTTTTTCTATAGATGAGGATATCATCAAAGAAAACTAAGACAAAATGGTGGAGAAAAGGATGGAAGACATGATTCATGA
>ML777297.1:678986-707667 GCA_009831015.1 Picea engelmannii | reverse complement strand
CCTAAAATAAGGAAAGTGGACCAAGTGACCTAGAAGATGTTTTTAAGGAAGCTACTTGGAGAGTATAAATAAGAGGCAAGGCTCTCTCATTTGAATCACACTTGAGAATATTGAATATCTATAGGTGTATGAGGTAACCAAATGATATCTAAGCTGAAATTCTGAGGAAAGTGAAGAAAAGAAGGCCAAAATGCAAGGAAGGATAAATTATTTTGATGGTGCTTTCTAAGGTATGTTATTTATAGGTCATCTCACCATTTTTGCTATAACTTTTTTTTATAATGATTCAGATCCTGAAATTGCTATGAAAGTGAGAAAACATATTCAAGTATCTGTGGTAAAAAATTCATCTTGTGGGTCGTTGTATTTTGGGAGTTACACTCCGTGGAAAATAGGGTTTGTGGCCAATCCTGAAATTAGTCAAAATCAGGTGTTTCGGGTAAAAACGTCATAACTTCTTCATAACAGATCCAAATTTAGTGAGACTAAATTTGTTGGTTAGGATACAGTCTGTAGTATGTGGTGTAATAGTTTTAGATCAATTCATCAAATATTTTGTGTGGGGCACACTCTACAAGGGCGCTCTCTAGAATAAGCCAGAATTCAGAAAGGTATGCCATTTTTTCTATAACTCCTTTTCTGAGAGGTTCCAAGTAGTGACACTTGGAGGAATTGCAAAAAAAACACTGAAGAACATTGTGTGTCAGTTTTATATCTTTATACATTACAGGTTCAAAGTTATGATTACTTCAATTTAGGGTTGTTGACTAATCCAAAACTAGGCATGTGAGACTAAAGAAAAGTTTGATGAAAATGCTAGTCTCTTGTTTTCAAAGTTAAGGAAGGTTTGCAGGAATGTGATCATATACATCAGGTCTATTACAGAGCTACAAAATAGATTTGGATGATGAAATTGATGAGGGCTTTTGGTTGTGGTACATGTTGAGTACATGGTTGAGACAAGTAGTTGATGAGTTGGCGCACATACATGAGGTGTATAGTTGATGATGTTGGTACATATTGATGAGTCATAGTTGATGAGTAGTTGACAAATGATTGGTACATACTTGGTACATGGTTGAATTCACTTGTTTATGGTATAGGTTGATTACAGGTTGGTGTATGGTTGATGCACTTGTTTATGGTACAGGTTGATTACAGGTTGAGGTACAGGTTGATGCATGGTTGATGTACTTGTTTATGGTACAGGTTGATACATGGTTCAGATTTATTGGTACTGGTTTACAACAGTATATCTCACAGTGATAGTGTGACAGTGGTTCCATCATTCTACTTCTACTTCAGGGTGGCAGGACGAGGCAAGGATAGGTGGATGTAGCCACCTTCCGGTTGTAGCCAGAGAACATTGGGGGTTGTAGCTTCCTTCTAGTTGTAGCTAGAGAATTGGGGAGTTGGATCTTCCCTCAGGTTGTAGCCTGAGAAACTAAGGGATTCGAGCCTCCTTCCAGTTGCAGCTGGAAAACAAAGGAAGTTGGTGCTTCCAATGAATGTAATTCTTCAAGACATATAAGAAAAAGCATTCTNACTGCTCATTATTGGATAATAATTCTACATTGATATAACATTTGAAGAAAAAGGATTATAATTATGCTATTACTAATTCACACCCCCCCCCCCTCTCAGTAATCCAACATTATGTGTATCATTTTGAATGTGTTGGTATTTCCAAAGCTCATTTACCATAAGGGGTATGGTATTGTCCAGAAGTGTGCAGTGGAAAAAAGTGATCAAGAGCATCAAAGTCATTGAGTGGGGATGAGATCTTTTGGTATGGATATATTTAGACATGTCTTCTTTGTCACTTTTGGATACCTACTGGTATCTAATTCTACATCAAATGCAACTACTACACACAGGTATTACAACAAAAATGGATGTTACAAAGGTCATGGAGACATTAGAGTTTTCAGGTCCCTTTATGATAACATAAGAAACTCATACTATAGTACTAGGGTGTTTTAGAAGGCTAGAATGATTCAACTTGCTATCAAAAGACAGATATGGCTTATGGAAATAGTTATATAGTTGTGTTATGTATGTCTATCTCTAAGCATCTAGTTGAGCATCTGGTCTTCTAATACATCACTGGAGCTCTCATCAATTTTGTGTCAGCATAAGTTTTTGAAGGTGTTAACTTGGTTTTATTATCAAAGGGTATATCCTCAAGGTTAGCTTGAATAATATACACAAAAAAAAAATATTAGAAGAGAAAATTAAACAAAAAATAAAAACTAAGCAGTATTAGGAAAACAAAGCATTGACAAAATACGGAGCAATGGCCAAGTCTAAAAATAGTTTTGCATGAGTAGCTAACCAATATGAGGTTAAAATTAAACACATTATGGCAATCCAGTCAGCATCAATAAGGATGGAATACTATTGGTTCAAATTTTAAAATCTTACACAATTTTGACAGTTTCGTAGTGCCAATGAACTTCAATAAACTCAAATTCTCTACAAAAGTTTTGAAGCTATGATTTCGCATTGAACATTCACCAAACACATTGTAAAAATGCACAATCAACCAATATCATTGCTCATCTGATTTCCAGATGGAATGAACCTCCCCAAATCATCAAATGGATGAGAGGGACAAGTGTTTCACCATCAAATCATGTAGCCTTGATGTGATTTGCATGTTTTAATTAGGCCAGAAACCAATCCCTAAAAATTAAGAGTTGGTTATGTTTTATGTTGTAATATTTGCAACGGACTCCTAAGATGAGGGAAATCCTATGTAACTAATTGATATTGAATTCCTAAGAGTGGGGGTGAAATATAGGCTATATATTGAAGGTTATTCAAGGATGCAAATGCTCGAGACTTGGGGTTCAGTCTCATGACCCGAGAGGGGATTTTAGGGGCAGTTTAGTTGCATGAGTTGTAATGTAAGCTTGAGGGTAAATTTATTTTGCAGCATTTTAATCAGAGAGTCCTAAAAGTTAAATTATCATTATGTGTATCTTTTGTTTCTTATCTCATCAACTTTTCTTTCTACTTGAATGTGTTGCAATAGTTGAGGATCATCTCTTGCACATGAGTTAGAGAATCTTAAAATAATGAAGGATTCATTGCATCTTCCTTTGATTCATTTGCCTCATTTACATTTTTCTAATTATTCTCAGTAAATATTTCTGTTGAATGGATATTCAATCTCATGAATGTATAAATGATCTAGGATAGGTCTTATTGTTATTCATATATGCTTCCTAATTATTCTACATTCCATAACAAAAAATATGTTGTCCAGTATTTGGCTTGATTACCTCTGGTTTTTAATGTTTTTAAAGGACACCATGGACCAATGGTGAAATATCACTGATATACAATTATATTTTCTTCCCTCTTTTCTCTCAGTTATCCTTGTTGATCCACCAAGCACAAACCTGACTTAATCATTCAATTTTCCAATATTCAAATGGGTATTGGTCTTACCCTTTTAGCACTCTAAGGGTGACTCATGGTGCTAACACTCTAGTTTGAGGTTGGTTGGTTTTTTTCTTCAAAGATGAAGAAGATTGTGTTTCTATCTTAAATTCTAATTGGGCTTGGGGCCCATCGGGCCTAGTCATTAAATGGTGGAATCCTGGTTTTGATCCCTTCAGAGAACTAGTTTCAGTCAAAATTATTTGGGAAATACTTTCCGGACTCCCCTTGGTTTTTCGGACAAAGGAAGACCTATAGGTGATAGGGAAAAAACTTGGAACTTTTATTGTCCTTGAACCTCAGTGGAACTCCAAACCAGACCATATATGGGCATGGATAAATATAGAAGTTCATGTTCATAATGGTCTCATAGGGAGTCTCGGCCTAGTTCACGAGGAAAAAATATGGAAACAAAAAGTGGACTACTGGAAAATCTCATTTATATGTTATGGGTGCCATGAAATCGGACATGTACAAGCCCATTGCTAAAAGGTATCCCCAGTTTCTCTCCTTCCCGAAAGGTCTGGTTCAAAAAAGTAAATGCACAAGTGGGATCGAATTTCATTCTAGATCTAGAAGAAACTCATCAACCTAGTACAGGTGGTGCCATCTTCTCCTTTGGCTCTAATATCGCATCTAGGAGTTTGTTTCTTCAGGTAATATTCTCCCCTCCTATTTGGTTTTTACGATTACTACTCCCCTCTCCTCGCACTCTCCCTCTCCTCCTCCTTCGATCCCTCCCACTTCTCCCATATTTTTCCCCTCATTGTCTCTGCCTCCCTCTCTCGCTTCCTTTCCCCTTTAGGCTCCCCTATCCACCTCTAGGAATCCCTCTGAAGATTATATCCCTTCTCCTCCTCCCCTTGGACCCGAATCATAAGTCTTAGCTCCCTTGGCTTCCCTTCCCTCTCCAAAAATAAAATTCTATGATCTTTACTCCAAAGGGAGAAATAGTTCTTCCTCACCGCCTCATGGAGGTCTAGCCTCGAATCCTATTATATCCAATCTAGTGGGCAGGAAGTCCCACCTTCTTAAAACCGAGGAGAAGATTGTCCTGAAAATTCAGAAAGGAAAACAATTAGTGATAACTCGGTCCTCTAGAGCAGGGAATGACCGACCTTCCCACTTAAAATGATAATTCTTTCTCTAAATATGTGAGGGTTGGGGGGATCCCTCAAAATGCTAGTGCTCAAGCGGTTGGTTTGGATCCTTAACGCAGACATACTCTTTCTGTAAGAAATGATGTGTGTGGGCTCAAAATCTAGGATCTTGTTAGAGCCTTGGTTGAAGCATTGGGAATTTTGTGCCTCTGATGTGAATGGTATGTCTAGTGGTCCAATTGTGGGTTGGGGGCCATCATGCAAAGCCTTATCTTCTACTTTCTTTCAATCAGCCTTATCGGTTAAATTTAAATTCAAGGATATATATTTTTCTTTCGATGTGTTGAACATTTACGATCCTTATGTTGATCAAATTCCCTTCTAGGAAGAATTGATTTATGTTGGAGCCTTCAGCAATCTATTCTTAGTAGTAGGTGGATATTTAAATTTCCCACTCTCCCGTAGGGAAATATGGGGGGATTCTACAAATGTGGATAATCAAAGAGACTTCTTTCTATCCCTTTTGTCCAAGCTTCACTTGGTGGACCTAGAGCCAATTAAAATCGTCCCACCTAGTGTAACTAGAGATATGGAAAGGACGAAGTGGATAAGAGACTGGATGTATTTTTGGTGTCGGAAGATTTGCTGAGAAAAAAAATTCTAGATTACTCCCGGATAAAATAGGGTTGAGGCTCGGACCACAAACCTATTAGCATAATAATAAAAATATAGTTGGATCATCCCCCCTCACCCCTTGGGTTGAACCCTGTTTGGATGGAAGAACAGGACTTCCCAGCATTGGTCCAAAACTCTTGGAAAAAATTGGACCTAGAAGAATCCCCTCCATTGACGCAATAGTTTGCAAATAAATTAAAAAAAATTAAGAGAGCTATCAAAGATTGGATACCCATATTCAAAGCCCACAATTAAAGATAGATTTAGGAAGTCAAGGGTGAGTTAAAATTGCTCTATCAAAATATAGATGAAGGCCCCTTGAGCAAAGAACGATTATCGTTGTTAAAGTCTATGGAAGAAAAAAAACTCTATTTTTTCAAGAAAGAGGAGGAACAGTGGATATTAAAGAGTCGTGTCATATGGCTCAAAGAAGGTGACAATAATACCAAATATTTTCACCAATATGCAAACTTAAGTAATAATATCAATACTATATGAGACATAAAGAAGGAAGAGGATGGTCTAGCTCTTTCCTTTGAGGAAAAGGAAGAATTAAGCGTTAATTACTTTCATAACCTCTTCAAAGCTACATGAGGAATCTCTATTCAATCAATCATGCATGTAGTGTCGAAATTTCCAAGAGTTTTTAATAAGGAAATGAGCCTGGCTCTCGAAACAAAAGTATCAGAAGTGGAACTTCAATTGGCATGTTTCTCCATGAAGAAAGGAAAGAGCCTTGGGCATGATGGTTTCACAGTGTAATTTTTTATGGGATTTTTTTATCTAATAAAGAAATACCTCTTATTGATGGTGAAGGAATCGTAGTGGTATGAAAAGTTTTTAAGGTCTATTAACTCCACCTTCTTATGCCTCATTCCCAATAAATAGGAATGTCAATCTATTGGGGACTATCAGCCTATCTCGTGTTGCAACATGATTTATAAATTAATCACAGAGATCTTAGAAATAGAAATAAAACCTATGTTAAGTGATATCATCGGGGGAAAAAACTTTTGTTTCTTAATCAATCGTCAAATTCATCATGCAATGATTTTAACCTAAGAAGTTCTCCACTCAGCTAACAGATTGAAGGAAAAAACAACCTTACTAAAACTATATATCTCTAAAGCATATGACAAGGTTGATTGGAGTTTTCTAAGACTAGTCACTGTCTAGATGGGGATGTTCATCCTTGTAGTCAATTGGATAATGAGTTGCATCGACTTGGCATCCTTTGTTGTTCTCACTAATGCTTCTCCATCAAGGTTCTTCAGCACCTCAATAGGACTTCTATATGGATATCCCATATCCTTGTTCCTCTTTCTTATCATAACTGATGCTCTAAGTAAATTGATCAAGGAGGTTATTTCTCTTTGCAGGATCAATGGCTTCCAAATCTCATAGAGGGAATCAATCTGTGATATCCTTTTCATTGACAACATTTTTTTTTTTTTACAAGGATCTATAGAGGCACTCCAAATATTTAAAGAGATATTATATTCCTTTAGCAGTGCAACTAGAATGGAGATTAATTTCAATAAGTCCTTAGCAATTTATCACAATTGGCCTAGCGAACATATTATATAGGTTCAAAGAATTTTTCCCACTCCCTCCCAAATAATGGATGAAGGTCTAAAGTATCTTGGTTTCTATTTAAAACACGACAATAATTGAAATCGCATCTTGAATTGGCTTTGCATGATAAAGAAAATAGAAGGATGTGACTTTGTCTAGGTAATTGGCTACTGTATCATGGGGGTAGACTAATTTTACTTAAGTTGGTAATATAAAGTATCCCATTCTATTGGGCATTAGTAGATGTAATTCCAAAGGATATCCTCAAGAAGATCCACAAAATCGGTGTTAGATACTTATGGACATGGCAAGGTGCCATAAAAGGAACTCACCTAGAAAAATGGTCCTCCATCATGGCCCCAAAGGAATTGGGAGGATGGGGACTCAAAGATATTCATGATTTTACGCTATCTCTAGCCAGAAAAAGTCTCTAGAGAATGATTGTGGGGAACTCCCTATGGTGTAGAGTGCTTCATTCCAAATATTTCCTAGGAAAGTCAGTTGTGGACTAGATGTTGGCCCTTGACCAAGTTTTGAGGGTTCTTGGTCATGTTTGACCATTTTGGGACTTCGATAGCATGTCGAAGGTGGAGTGCAAGATGAAGTAGAGATCGCGGGATCTCAGCCCCTTTTTGGGTCCTTTTTTGGGATTTAGGATTATGTAACGGGTATGAGAAGGTCGACCCATGGGTTTACCCATGTTTAGGCCTATTTTGTAAAGTATAAGTAGATGTCTAGGCAATGTAAGAGGAGGGAAGAAGTTATGAATGGATAAGTCCTAGATATTTATGATCAAAGGGTTGTAAGTGCTTCGTGCATACTGTATGAAACTTGCAGAGCTAAGTGCAAGTTAGTGTAAGAAACTGTGAAGGGATTTGTGTTGTAACGCGGGGAAGGAGGATCTAGTGAGCTACGCAGATCTCTTGTCCTTGGTGAAGTAGGGTTTTTGTGGCTCTGTGCATGTAACCGATTGAGGAAGCTAATAATAAAGAAGAAGAGTTGGTGGGCATAGCCCGAGGGTGGGGGTGAACCACGTACATGATGTGTTGCTTTGCTTCGTGCAGTGTGTTGATATGTTTGTGTCTTTACTTGATAAGTGCTTTGGTATAGATAGATAGATATGTTTATGCTTTGTGCTTTGTGCTTGATGATGTATATGGATGTTAGATTTGGTCTCTGTGTACTTGCTTAGTGCTTAAATTTACTAGATCTCGTCTATTTCTTGATGCTAAGTGCTTAGATACATCAGATCTGAATGAATGATTTGATGCTCTTTTTTATCTACGAAGTAGATATTAGTTAAATATTAATGAAGGTTTACTACTTAGTGCTCTGTCAAATACTAGAATCACAGATCTGTGTCCCAACTCAGGTTGTAGACATCTAAGTCTTGCAACCACCCCTGCCTCTACCTTGGGTGAGACTTCATCTACTTCGCAGGTGTTGCTGGAAGGGCCGGTAGTTAGGTTTTTGTTGGTGCGTTGTTGTAGCATTGAACCCTGGGTATGCCCCTATGCCAAAAAATGGTTTTGTTGGCATGACCTGAAACTATGATTGCTGGGAACTGAGAAAGAAGAATCTTTGTGCAAAGATTCGTCCTGAAATTGTGAAATATTTGTTCGTAGATCTATTGCTCTAGTGCGCAGTACTCTACTTAGTTTGACAAGCTCTATGCTAAGGAAAAGAAGTCTGATCTGAAGAAAAGAGGTAAGATCTGGAATCTTTGTGCTCTGATAAAGGTAAGAATAGTGAAAAGTTCTAGATTTGAAAGCTTTGTGCTCTGTAGAAGTAAGATAAGTGGAAATTTTTGTTTCTAAAGTATGGATTTAGGTATGTTTGATAAGATTTATCCTAGCTTGAAAACTAGGGCATTGATAAATGAAAGAAGGTTTGATATGAGTAGATATGATAAGAATAGTGAAAGATATGGTATACCTATGCATAGAGAGAATGTTTGGACTAACAAATGGATGCAGGCTCCTAGAAAGAATTTTTTGCGGGTTGACTACCATGATCCTAGTGCATAGTATAAGAAAGGCTAGGGATCATTTAAAAGAAAGAGAGGAGTAACCCTCTGTTACAGTTGCAGAAAACTGGGGCATATTGCTCAGGAATGCCCTGAAAGAAGACCTAGTTGTCTTTGTTGCAAATCTATGGACTAGGAAGTATTGGATTGCTCTAGAATGATTGCTAATCTTGAAGAAATGAACATGAGACAAGAAAACCCCAAGGCAGATCTAGAAACTGAGATTATGGCAGAACCCCGGAAAGAATCAGAAAAAGTATTGTTACAGATGAGAGAAACCCTGAAGGACCACCGACATGTCATATTATTAGAGATATTCAAAGAAAAAGAATGCCTTGAAGCAAGAATAGGAGACTTCAACATTGAATGTGTTTTGGATGAGTAAACACAGGTGAATATTATGATAGAGAGAACTTGGGAAGTTATAGGAAACCCTGCTATGATTCCTTCACTAGGAGGAATGGGATTATTCAGAGGAAAATTGATAACCCTATGTGGAAGACTTACCAATCTACCTATGACCATCAATAGAACTTCGACAGAAGAAGATTTTGAGATTATTAAATTTATTGAGGACAACGCACCATTTACCATGCTACTAGGAAACCCTTAGATTGAAAGAGATCAATCTAGAAGGCAAGAAGAAGAAGAAGTTTTAGAACAACAGAAGCAAGAGTTAAAAGAATCCATGACTAGAAGGATCGCACACTTGATTAAAGAAAAGAAGAATAGATCGAAGCTATTTAACACCAGAGACTTGGATGTCGTAGTTGCAATAACACTAGAGGACCAACAGAAGATTGAAGTACCTATTTCAGATAAAGAAGAAGGATCATCCTCAAATCCTAGGAAAGAATCTCAACAACGTGAAGTAACTATGCCAAAAGAAGATAATAATCAGTATGGGAAAAACAATATCAAGATGAAGCTCACTGGAAAGAAGGCTAGAAAACTAAGTAAGAATAGGGCTAAGATCGAAAAGTTGCAAAAATATCCAAAAAGAACCTCACAGAAGGAAACTTTGCAAAATTGGATCATTGTTGGGATATCAGAACAGCGTCACATGGCACTTCGCCATGGCGAAGCAATATAGTCGTTGGAGACATTATAACCGTTCGATCGACCATCCGAATGGGTAGAAAGGAATTAATGATTTACCACTAGAAAGTTGGATCGCGCCATAACAGATAGAACAGAGTTAAGGAAGGCTTCATACCCATTGCAAGAGAGTCGTTGTCGAGTTACCTATTTATCACATCGCGCCATGCACCAAGAACACTTTTGCTAAACATGGAATTGAGCTCGCCGACTTGTTGACTTTACATAGTGGTCATTGCGTTATTGCCCTCTATCCTATTGCAGTGTCTAAGTTACCTTCTAAACTCGAAGATTTCCAACCCCAAGTGTGTATGTCGGACGAGCTGAGAACTGCAGAGCAATTTGTTGAAGAAGTTCTCATTGACCTGATGACTGAAAGAGTCATGTCGATGTCTATAGGTGTACAAGCATCATCGACGAGAGGACTGCAAGCCTCTCCGTCGACTGCTCGAGGAGCCAGACCATCTCGACCATCACATGAAAAGAAAACCAATCACAAGGAGGATCTAGCAAATGCCAAATTGATCCCGAACATATTACCCACCTACATACCACCTCTAAGCGGTGTAGTATATCGAGACAACATACCTAGAGATTTTGAGTATGCCTTGGTCACTGCGTACATCCCGAAGGTCATATGCATTGTTCGAGCAGACCAAGATAAGATTGCAGTGTTGAAGTTTAGCGACTTCAACTTGAAGATCACAAAGTCTATAACATGCTCACCCCACATAAGTACCTGAATAGAAATAAAGGGAAAAACTCAAAGATCGTCCCTCAGCAGTGGACTATGGACCTCGCACAGTCCACCCTTTTGAATGCCATGAATATTCCCCACTTCGAAAGACACCAGGAGGTTAATGCATGTGTCAAGTTGCTACTGTCTTATTACCATGGTGGTTATTTGTGGCTAAACCGTCGTATAACAGTTGATATGACGTTGATCAATCGTATCACAGGGTTGAATATGCAAGGACCTGATCCATAAGAGTTTTACCCCGGAAAATCCATGGATCATGCTTTAGCACAGAAAATCAAGGACACTTATGGAGATGTTGAGAAGGGAACACGAGGCTACAAGGTAGCTTCTATCCAGAGTGGCACAGTGTGCCTCGCCTGTTAGCTGATTGCAGGAAAGTTAGTAAGAAATAACCGACCTACCCAAGTCACCGGTTTTGTAGTCTACCTCGCAAGGAAGTGCATGAAAGGCCTCCAGATGAAATGGGCGAAGTACCTAGTGAACCAGTTGGAACTTGACTGCAGAGAAGCACATGATCAAGGATATGAATTTCATTTCAGCTGGCTCTTGATCCTTATATCTTTTATTTCCTGGGAGATGTCGGAAGATGCGACCTTCCCGGACATCGAGCCTTTTGAACCCATAGCCGCAAAGTTCAGTACATTGTGGTATTCAAGTGATATGAATAAATAGTGGAAGTCAAATGTTGTTTTTCATACCTACTACAATCAGTTGAAGATAGCCGTCCAATCTAAGCCTCGCATGACTCTGAACGCTCTACACTGGTTCCGGCCTCTAATGAAGTTCAGCGCAGATCGACATTTTATTTACATCACAACACGCATCGACAAACACAACCAACAGCTTCAGTCCTACTATAAGCTGACGGAGGAGGACTTGGAGGAGATCACTAAGGACTGTTCGGTGGACCTCCTTATTCTAGCAGACCCTGTGGAGATATCTGACATCGATAGTCGAGAAACTACGCAGGATACACCTAGACCTAGCAGAACAAAGAAGACCGAAGAGGTTCAAGAAATAGACAGCACATCCATGAAGACTGCTTCCATATCACCAAAGCAAGGAGGTGATGGCGAAGAGTTGAATGACAAAGAAGTTGAACAGAAGCAAGAAGATGAAGTTGATCCCCTAAAGAAGAGGAAAGGTTTTCCTCTGAAACCTTACTCTTAGAAGAAATCAAAGACCACCATGACCAAGATGCAGACTGTCCTCACCTCTGATGAATTCGACTTCCTCATAGCATCCCTGCAAGATGCTTCACTGGAAATAGCAGAGAAACAAGAAGCAAAGAAAGAGGATATGTATGACCGAATTGAGATTGAACTCTAAGGGGTACAACAGGCCCTACAGTCTAGTCGCGCAGTCTCCACTGTGTCGGGAGAACCAGAATTGGGAGATGAGCCAGCTCAACTCCACTGCCTAGCTGATACAGTCAAATCTCCCCTTCAACGAGCACAAGAGGAAATAGAACAAGCCACCCAGGCTTTGACACAAGTACAAGGAGTACTCATAGAGAAACGTAGTGTTGCAGAACATGAAAATATTACTCTCCAAGCAAAGTTTGATGAAGAAAAAGTACAGCTACATCAAGGAAAAGAATAGTTGCTCGCGGAGCAACTTGAAGTGAAAGAAGCGGTCAGCAAAGCACTTCACTCTGTGATAGTCATAGAAATAAAGACAAAGGACTGAGTCCCACAGCAAGTAGAGAATCTTGAAGAAGTCATCCAACAGCTACAGCAATGCATCACAGACTTAGAACTACGCACAGTGCCCGAGACCCCACAGGATGTGAAGGACCAAAGAGAAGCAACTGCCAGGAGCGCAGTTGAGAGACTAAAGGCCCTTGCTATGGAATATAAGCAGCTGACTGATCACAGTGCCCTGACATACAAGTGACTCACTGAGAGTCTAGAATTAAGAGCATTGAAATTGCATCTCCAAGAGGTGAAGTATCAAGCTGAAATGATACAGGCACAATTGAAACTCTTGTCAATTTTGGAAAGAATGAAGAGATCTCAATAGCAATGCACCACCCAGTAGCATATTCATGTTATTTAGAGTAGATTCATGGAAGTAACTCAGAGACTCCAACCCATACACAATAAGTCCTATCAATTGTTTACAGAGGTAGAAGGCCAAGGAGCAGAGCTAGAGCAGGTCATCACTACAGCTAAACAGTGCCTAGAAGGACCTATGAACGATGCAGTCATCAAAGAGTTTGTTGAACAAGATGTCACAGCATAGCAACAAGTCGAAGCATATCGATCCAAGCTCGAGGCTTTTGAAGAAAAACTTCCTACATCAAAGTGACTCTAGATGAGTCACAGGTGAGTTTTGGGGGCATGTTGGCCCTTGACCAAGTTTTAAGGGTTCTTGGTCATGTTTGACCATTTTGGGACTTCAACATCCTGTCGAAGGTGGAGCGCAAGATGAAGCAGAGATCATGGGATCTCGGCCCCTTTTTGGGTCCTTTTTTGGGATTTGGGATTATGTAACAGGTATGGGAAGGTCAACCCATGGGTTTACCCATGTTTAGGCCTATTTTGTAAAGTATAAATAGATGTATAGGCAATGTAAGAGGGAGGAAGAAGTTATGAATGGCTAAGTCCTAGATCTATGTGATCAAAGGGTTGTAAGTGATTTTTTCATATTGTATGAAACTTGCAGAGCTAAGTGCAAGTCAGTGTAAGAAACTGTGAAGGGATTTGTGCTGTAATGCAGGGAAGGAGTATCTAGAGAGCTGCGCAGATCTCCTATCCTTGGAAAAGTAGGGTTTTTGTGTCTCTGTGCATGTAACTGATTGAGGAAGCTAATAATAAAGAAGAAGAGTTGGTGGACGTAGCCCCAGGGTGGGGGTGAACCACGTACATGTTGTGTTTCTTTGCTTCATGTAGTGTGTTGATGTGTTTGTGTCTTTACTTGCTAACTGCTTTGGTATATATAGATAGATATGTTTATGCTTTGTGCTTGATGATGTATATGGATGTTAGATCTGGTCTCTGTGAACTTGCTTAGTGCTTAAATCTACTAGATCTTGTCTCTTTCTTTATGCTAAGTGCTTAGATACATCAGATATGAATGAATGATCCGATGCTCTGTTTTATCTACGAAGTAGATATTGGTTAAATATTGATGAAGGTCTACTGTTGAGTGCTCTGTCAAATACTAGAATCACAAATCTGTGTCCCAGCTAAGGTTGCAGACATCTAAGTCCTGCAACCATCCCTGCCTCGACCTCAGGTGAGAATTCATCTTCTTCGCAGGTGTTGCCGAAAGGGCCAGTAGTTAGGGTTTTGTTGGTGCGTTGTTGTAGCGTTGAACCCTGGGTCTGCCCCTGTGCCAACACCAGATAAGAGAGACAAAAATATCCAAAAGAGGATTGATAGTTTGAAAAGCATTCTACATTCTTACCCTTTGGTAGGAAGCTTAGTGGCATGGAATATCGGGAATGGAAAATTGGTTCACCTAGGAGGGGATCCATGGATAAGAGCAGGAAATTCCTTCAAACTTTTGGAAGCTCTAATTCGGTCCCTCGGAGATAAAATCTCTTTTGGTTACATGATGCCAAATTGGCCTTAAGTTTTAGAGGAAAACAAGCATGGTTATCCACAGAGACTCTGGGTCTAAGCAGGTAGGAGGCCTCCGATTGGTCATCTTATGTAAACTTGTTAGTTTCAAATTCCATTTTCATTGATGAAGACACATCGGACTCCTTGGTCTGGTCAAAGAACTAGCTATCTGGTGCTTTCACAACCAAGTTGGGTTATAAGGCCTTATGAGAAGTCCCTGATCTTGGTGATGTCAAATGGTGGTGGAAGCTAATATAGAAGATTATCTCTCCACTCAAATAAAAATTAACCTTATGGTTGGCCCTTAACAACAAATTACTTACCTAGGATTATGGGACCAAATGGGTTTAGTGTGTCCAAAATCATTGTTTGATATGTTTCTCTCATGAAGAATATTTCTCTAATTTATTTATTCCCTTCCCCTTTGCAATCCAGGTTTGTTTGAGAATCTCAAGCAAATTTCCCTCGAGGGTAGGTTGGAATAAGAAATCAATTGAAGATTGCTTTAAGGAATGGTTGGAGGATGGGGCGAATCGCTTATTATGGGGTCTCCCCAGCATCGTGGTTTCCAACCTATGGTAGGGCAGGAACAATGGTATCTTCAAAGATAATCTCATCCCTCATGAATTTATTGTTGAAATCACAATGACAATGGAAGAATATTTTAAATCGGACTTAAAAACAAAGAATCCTAGAATCCTAGTTATGTCATCTCTTGATTATGAAATCCCTTAGGGTTTCTTTGATGGGGCCTGCCAAGGCCATCCACCGATATGTGTTGTTGGATTGGTCCTCCACTTAAATCAAAACCCTTATATCCATATTCATTATGCTCCAGGTTTGGGCACAAATAACATAGCAGAATTTATTTCCCTTGTTACACATCAAAATGCCACACTTAAGTGTCGCACCCAAAGTGTCGCAAAGTGTTGTATGCACATGTATAAGTTTCACGTGCACTTTTTCAAGTGTCATATGCACCTCACCAAGTGTTCCATGCACTTTTCCAAGTGTCACAGCTCATTGACACCATGAAAAACATTTTCCATGATCCCTAAGTCATATTAGAGGAACAAACCCATCATTTCAAGGTCAGAAACATGCTTTTTACTTGGAAATTCGATCATTTTGGGGGAATTTATGAAGAGTGGCACCCCCATTTCCATGTATAGGGAGATCTAGTTCTCCCCTTGTCATGTTAAGGGAGCACCACTAGGGCCCTTTCTCTAACTTAGGAGGAGTGCCACTTTGGTTAGAGGAAAATATGGAGAATCCCACCTTTTCCTAAGGGACATCTTTGAAGAGATGAGGTTGGTTTTTCTCGAATCATATCCTATGGCTCTATATTAGGATAAAATCCCAACTTATGGAACCACTTACCTAAATATCCTATGGTAGTTGAGCCTACCAATTCTATAAATTGAAGGCATTTCCAAGGTGAACAGGGGGAAGATTTCAGGTTTCAAACCTTTTATCCTAGGAGAAAGAATCCATTGAAGCATCAACTTTTTGATCTCAAGAATTTCATGCAATGGGCTAGATGAGGAGAACTTGGACAAGGTACTGCAGCATCAGACATGAGTTGTAAGTGCTTGTAACTTGTTTTCCAAATTAATATTAAATTGGCCTATTCCTTTCTCTATTGTGAACTTCATGAGAGTGAATATGCTTAAGTTAAATCGAGTATAGATAGATATGGTTTTAATCTAAAAAAATATTGTAGAAGTATAAAGGTTTCCCATTGTATTGTAGGTCCCTTTGATCATTGAAGGAATTGGAACAGTGAGGAAAAAGGACAGAGCAGCGAAGACAAACTTTGGGAAACATGTGTGTCTGCATCCTTCTATCTATAGGTTAATGAACTATATCTATAAGGAAATTAGCAACCATTTGTTTACTTTTGTATTTGGACCAAAGAAGGCATTTTGGTCCAAAGGGGATCTTAACCTGTCCGCAGGGTAAGGTTTCTCATAACAGAAAAATAGTGACTCCACTAGGGAATAACTTTGACTAGTCTTCCCTTAGTTTCTCTAGTCCTTGTTGAGTATTGGTTATGATCAGATATTGTTTGTTTGATTCTTGATTTTGCATCATTTCCCCTTCGCTCATATTCATAAAGAAGTTTACAAAGTCATTGACTGAGTCTCTTCTGAGTTTAATTTTTTTTGTGCCTTTTTCAAGCACTTTCAAGACCAACACTCTCATGTAATGGCACTTTCAGGACCAACACTCTCATGTAATGGCTACCAGGGCGCCACTAGCATGATTGGCGCTCCCCCTTGGTCTCCTAGGGAGAACCATAGAACTATGTTCCTTTAGTAACAGGGGCATTATTCCCTTCTTTTGGGTGAATCCAAGAGTTTCTTCCCTACTTTTCTCTGTCTGTTATTAAGAGGATTTTAGCCCAAAGTCTTTTGGTTTGTCTTTGACATTGTATTGATTAAGAAATTGACATTCATCACTCATTTCATTTCCTTTTTTGAGTTTTCAAACTTCTCCTAGTTTTGAAATTGTATGGTCACCTTGGGTTAACAAGATCCCTTGGTTCATCCTACCTTTCAGTTCTCTGATCTTCATCTCGCAAAGTTTTCAGATTGCTTGATTGTTTGGAAGTTTTCATCAACTAGAGTTTGCAACGGTTGTTTGGTATTGACCCCTTTTTTTCTTCATTGAAACATCTCACGTTTTGAAAGATTAGGACTCTCTTGTTTACCGCAACTCAGCCTTGAATATTAATTCTTGTTGCTCGTTTTTTAGGATTTTTGAGAGTGTTTTTCTTCTTTCTCTTTTATATCTTTCAGTTCCTGATTGAACAAGTTGTGAAGTCCATTCTTATACTTGATTTCTTTCAGTTCTCCTCAGTTTTTTTTTAGTGCACTTTTCTTGGTTTCTTTTTGTTCTCTCCTTTCTTTGTGTCAAACATTGATCTCTTTCATTTCACTTGAAAGTTAAAAGAAGAAAAGTTTTCATATCTCATTCCATACATGATCGAACAAAGAAATGTTTGCATTCTTTAGGAATTTTGTTTTGGTAGATGTTTTAAAAGAGCTAATTTTGCATGTGCATTTGGATTTCGAAAACATTTTCTTAGTAGTTTGGTATCATCTTGCTTCTAGAAATTGAAAAGTTGCATAAAATTTGAGTACTTGCTTGTGTTAGTAAGAATATAACTCATCTCCTTCCCATAAATAGAATTCATCGAAAAGAAGAACTTGAATCTCATTCTTTTTCATTCTATTGGAGTCGAGTCTCACACATCATTAGTTTCATCTACATGAATCTTCTGAGTAAAAAGACATTAAAATCAATTGTGCGCTACTAAAATCAACTAGAACATTTTATTGTTTTTAGCACACCAACAATAGCACAGGATTAGGGTATTTGGACTAGGAAAAGTGAGTAAATCGTCCAAGACTACTAAACATACTGTAGAACACTAAAGAGTGAACAAATCCAATTTTTGTATAAGCATAGTCAGGAACCCCCTCTAACACAGGGGATAAACAAGAGGTTGTGTGTGGAAGAGAAACGAATATTACCCTTCCAAAGCTTGACCAATTGCAGTGAAAAGAGTGTATATTGGGGGTTCTTGTTGATAAACCACTAGTTTCATTTGGTCTCGGTGCTTCGTGAATACTGAATCCATTTGGGGTCCTCAGGAGTCTTACCAGTCCACTTGTCTTCAATTCTCTTGAATAATTTCAAACATTGTTATCCTACCCATACATTCGATCTTGACTGTCAACTATACCTGCTCGGAGGTTGACTATGAGTTGATAACCTTAGTGGCCATTCCTAGGTATCTACAAAGGTGACTATGGGGGGATTCCCATGGTACCTGGGGTAGACATCGTATCACACTTCCAGTACCCTTGGAAGGTGATCCCACAAAAGCGAGGGTTTTTTGCACCGAGAAGGTATGTTACGTGGAGGCCAGGGTAACTACTTCTCATTTCTTCGTTGGTGGTTTGATATATCGTCTTCCAAGGATCCTTTATCCAATGCTTGCTTGGTTGGTTTCCTATAGATTTTTGTTAGGAGGTGTGTTTCTATTAGGGTTCATAGTTGTCCTTAGGAAGATCTCATAGCATGCAAGGTATTTATCCTAAAATTTACTAACGTCAAATAAATCCTTCGAACGAAGGAGTTATTAATGAGGAAATGCATTCTGAAGTTAGGAGTGTAGCTCTTGGAAGTGACCACCATGAAGAAGAATTGGTTACAACCTTTGTAGAAGGAATTTTCCTCCATGTAAATCCTCCTATCATTGATCCACATGACCCATTACTCGTTGAAATTCCATCATCGACATTTTTTATGCTTATTCTTCTTAGAATTTACCATTTGGTTCAGCCACTAGGTGATCTTTTGTCATGAATCAACCAACTTTTGGTTTTCCATAAGGACTTGGGAATTTGTCCTTATCCACAACTCATGTAGTTGATACTGCTGGTGCTTGTTCTTTACTGGGAACATCGGTGACCCAGGTAACCTCGACACAACCACTTGTGAATACATCTCCCTTCACACAAGGATTAGGTAATATTCATACTTTACTATTTCCACACATGCACACACCAAATGATTTACTTGGTCGTCCCATCGTTCTGATAGTCAAAAATCAATTCATTCACACAACCATGACTCAGCCTCCATCTCAAACCTTACATATGAGTGCACCTTACATTGGAGTTCAATATTTAATGGGAGGCCAACCGTTAGCTGGGGAGAAACCTTCAGCTAGAGGGAAAAATTTTGTTGGGGAGGAACTTGTGTGGTTGCAACATCAACAAGCCTGGGGGAAAGTCGCTCCTGCAATTCCTTCTATACCTACTGCCACTAGAATATATCCTGGATAGCCATATTCAGGAGTTGTTAATCCTTTGTGGGGTCAACCCAATCTGACGAGCATTCCTTAGAAAGGAAATTTACCCTCTCAATCTGTAATCCCCATGATTCCAACACAACATCCCCCTCAAACACAGTATATGGTAGGTCCATCAGGCCAACCGCAATACATGGGTGGGGCATCAGGTCAATATCAGTATGTAAGAGGTCTATTTGTTCAATCATCGTACATGGGTGGACAATTAGGATAGCCACCATACATGGGTGGAAAACCAAGACAACCACCTTACATGGGTGGACAACCTGGGAAGTCACTGTACACAGGGGGACATTCAAGTCAACCACCATACATGGGAGGACCATATAGTTTTTCCATCTTTCCACAGCATGGATATGGTCCTATTGATGTTCCCATGCCATATGGTTACCACCAGTATCCACACGATAACCGACAACTTCCATTTTTGGCTACATTAGATCTGCCATATCTTTCGCATTTGACAAATGATCCCATTCAACATGCCTTGTTTTGACTCTCCATCCCTCTCAAATTGTTGTCCGACATCCTGAAATTTGATGGAAAACTTGGGTAAGATCCTAACAATCATGTTATTACTTTCGATTTATGTTTTTCTTCAAACTCTTTGATGGATGACTCCATTTGTCTGAGAATTTTTCAGAGAACACTTATAGGTGCAGCAGTCAAATGGTATATTGATCTACCATGTAACTCTTTTTTCGACTTTAATTATATTTCCATGGATTTCCTAACACATTTATAGTTTCCTATATGGTATGATACTAGTACAGAGCTTTTGTCCTCACTCTGAAAATCCTCTTCCACCTACATATATGATCATATTCATGAGTGGAGGTAGTGGAGACGGTTGATTAAAGCTCCAATTCTGGACCAACTCCTCGTGGATTGGTTTACAAAGTCACTATTACCACCGATTGCTTGTGATGTTTCCATGGGAGGTGTTGTTACTAAGGAGCAGGCTATCAGTCGTGCTCAATATTTAGAATTTTTATATTCCTAGTCTGGCACACTTTATGATTTGATCCCTCATGCTCCTCTCTCATCGAATGATCTAACAAGACCCGCTCCATAACTAGGTTCCATTTTGAACACCAAAACTACTTCTTCTCCTGCTCATACCTTCAAGGTGAATGCAATCCAATCCACTTCATCTCAGAAACTAGGAGGTAAGAAGAAGAACAAGGGTAAATCCAAGAAATCTTCTAACCAGCAGGATACTACAAAGACTATTGATACTCAACTGAATAGAAAAGATAAGTTTCCTTGCATGATTTGTACAGAGGACCACTACACAAAAGTTTTCCCTTGTCGAGAGGAAGTCAATAAATTTCTCAAAGGTACCTCCCTACCCGCAATGTTAACTAACCCTTTCCCAGTTCAACAACAACAATTGGTTGCACAAAATCCTGCCCCTCTGCAAGGGGGAAACATAGGTCATTCCCACCATGGGGATGCTTCCTCAAGCATCACTCAGGTCTATATGTGTAAATAGGAAGTTAATTTAATGACCTAAGAAAATACTTATGACACTATTCCAGGTAATCATGCCAATGGAAAGTCTATCAATCAACCCTCCACGTCAACTCCTCCTCCATCTTCCACCCCTCTTCAAATTGAGAAGCCAATTTCTGACGCATTGTTGTGCCCGCCCAAGGGCACAATTCTAAAAGTAACATTTAATCCAAGTTCTTGTGCCACCCAAAACTACAATATTGTTGAAGATTTGGCACAAGCACCTTGTGATATGTCATCCCTCGAAGTTGTACAAAACTATCCAAGTCAATGTAGAACCCTGTTGTCATCCATTGAATCTATTGATCCATAGGAATCAAATATGATTATGTTTAAACTGGACTATTTTAAGGCAAGTCTCTCCCACCACTTAGCATTCCAAATTCAAATTTTGGTTGGTGAAAAGAAAATCCATCGCACTATTTTGGATGAAGGATCCTCCACCTGGATCATGTATTTCTCTTGTTGGAGAACCATTAGTTCTCCTAAACTTAACCAGTCTCCTACCACCCTTAAAGCATTTGATGGACATGGTTTCCAACATAACAGACTCTTGCAGTCTTTTGTTGTGACATTGAAGGGTAAAATTGTTTCGTTCGATATCAAAGTGGTTAATGTTCCCATGGATTAAAATTTGTTACTTGGTCGTAGTTGGTTCTATGCAATGACTTCCATCGCATCTTCAGTGTTTCATATTTTACAATTTCCCCATCAAGGGAAAATTGCCATTGTTGACCAACTTGACTATTTCACTCTATATCTCCACAATTCTATGGTGAATAATGTCCATTTTCTAGGTTCCAGTCTTGGGTATGAGAGTGTAGGAGTAGGTCTCCTTAAGGATTCCTCGCTCATGGGGATTTTTCCTTTTCCTCCACCTAACACCCCGCAGGTTGCCACATTAAATATGATTTCAACTCAGGTGAAAAAATCCCTAGAATCAGTTGATTATTTGGTAGTACGTGGTCTTCATGAGCATATTTCATTTTCTTTGTCAATCTTGTTAAAAAATGAAATAGAACCCCCTCCATTCGAATTGAATATTCCTAGGGATCGAATACTTGAACCTTCTTCTCCTCCACCTAGTGAAAATGTTCTTATTATTACCCAAACGTGTAAACAAGGAAACAAAAAGAGTCAACGAAGGAAATGATGCTTGGGGGATAGGTCTTCAGCCTTTGGACATCATGTTGGAGCGAAGCCACTAGATTCTACCAAACCAATTGGGGGAAAAATACCTCTAGAGAGACGTGCTTCTAGGAGTGATCCTCATTTGGGGGTCATCCCCATCGTAACATAGTAGTCTTTTCTAGAACGAGCTTAGTCTTTGTTCTTTCTCATGCTTGTAAATACATGAGAATAGGTTATCAAGCTTGGTCTTTTTTATTTCTCATGCTCGTTAATACATGAGAATAGGTTATTGATTACACTATTATCTCTTTTTCAGACTCGTAAAAGATATATGAAAAAGGAACTCTTTGGAGTTTCCTTTAAGCTCTTTTTAGAGTCCCTAAACATGAAAAGATTGTCAAGTGAGCTTGCTTCCTTTCACACTCGTTAAAAGGTTTGAAAGGGCGTATTTTGAGCGGCATTTTATCTCTTTTTTGGCCTCACGAGACTAATTACAAAAAATGAATACTCTAGTCAACTGTGACTAGAAGAGTTCTCCCTTGTGTTGTTTTACACTTTTTTCGGGATTGGGAGACTAAATTTATGAAAAATTCACCAATGGAGTCATCTTTAAGTTCTTTTTAGACTCTCTAAAAATGAAAAACCATTGAGTTTACCTTCTTTGGGCTTGTAAAATTATGCATTGAAGGACCTATATGGGACCAAACTCTAGGACCCATACGGGACCAAACGTCTCCTTCTTCGGGTTCGTTAAAAAACAAAGCTTGTCCTCCTCAAGCTTGTTTAAAAACAAAGAGTTACTCACCAATCATGGTGGGGGGGGGATTGAAAGAAGTGGGTCAATTTTTTTGGAATCCATTATGGAAATTATTGTTTTCACCCTTGAACATGGCACTTATTTGTGTCTCGCCTTACATCTGGGTAATCTGCTTGTCTTTGAGTCATACCAATTCCATGTTTCATTATACTTTTTCTTTCCATTCTAAGAGTGCTCTTATTATCGTCACATTATGTTCTTGGTACTCGTCGATTCAATGATGCCAAGTCATTTGTCATGACTCACAATGTTCAAGGGAAGTTTCATTACAAACCAACCATCTACAGTATTACCATTTTCCATTCCTGTGTCAATCCATACTCATTTAATCCACCACCTCACATCACTTTCTTGTGTTAGTTTCATGTCAATGATGAGGGATACATCAAGGCCCTCCTTCGATGACTCTTTTCATGTCGACTTCAACACATCATCTGAAAATCAGACTTAGAAACCAATTAGTACCTTGGAACCTGCATGCCTCAATGGCAGGCTTCCTCGCCTTCGACAGTAGGTTTGCACCATTGACCTCTGATTGGATGATTCCATGAATGTTAGACCTCAACTCATTTATTCACATTCGTTGGAATGTACTAAAGGTACCTTGGGAATCATTATCATCATTGGTGATTTCCCTCGCACTTGTTAATGGTATACATCAATGATCCGTAATCAAGTGGTTTCTACCATGTTTGACATAAAGACAGTTATTCACATGGCTAGATTTGTACCATCTTGGGATAGGGATGAAGACCCTGGGTTGAGTGTTCACTATGTTCAATGCTTTTCCCAGGTTGCAATGGATATCATTTGAGCATGTAAAATATTCCAGTATAATCTCCATGCTGGAAATATTTCTGATAAATATATTATCACATAGATCCACATTGTATTGATATGTGGCTATGTTTTGTCATCTCGTAGCTCCACTGTGTATTTTTTGTGGTTCTGATCAGTTCATGTCATGGAGGTATGGATCCACATTGTATCTCTAGTGTCCATATCCTTAGTCAATATTCTCATGGATCTGCAGTGTAGTGGTCGATGACCATGCTTTGAGTCAACTCATATTTCGAGCATATGTATGCATGCCTTGGGAATGAAAACATATATTTATATTATTTGATGGTTTTTTACAGCATCTTCCAGGTTCTCCTAATCTATCACCCTTGCATCAATTTTTGTAAAGTGTTTCAGCCATCAATTTCTCTTCTAACCTCACACTTCAGGGGGCATCTGTTACACATCAAAATGACACACTTAAGTGTTGCACCCTAAGTATCGCAAGTGTCACAAAGTATCGTATGCACCTTGTTAAGTGTCGCATGCACTTTGTCAAGTGTTGTGCGAACCTTACCAAGTGTCACATGCACCTTTACAAGTGTCGCAACTCATTGATGTCATGTAAAACATTTTCCATGATCCCTAAGCCATATTGGAGGAAGAAACCCATCATTTCAAGGTCAGAAACATGCTTTTTACATGGAAATTCGACCATTTTTTGGGCATTTATGAAAGGTGGTGCCCCCTTTACATGTATAGGGAGCGTCAGTTCTCCCCTTTTCATGTTAATGGAGGTTCATTGGTTCCATGTCTCTAACTTAGGAGGATCGCCACTTTGGTTAGAGGAAAATATGGAGAAGCCCACCTTTTCCTAAGGGACGGCTCTGAAGAGACGAGGTTGGTTTTTCTCAAATCATATCCTATGGCTCCATATTATGATAAAATCCCAAATTATGGAACCATATCCTCAACCACTTCCCTAAATATCCCATGATAGTTGAGCCTCCCAATTCTATAAATTAAAGGCATTTCCAAGGTGAACAGGGGGAAGATTTTAAGTGTCAAACCTTTGATCCTGGGAGAAAGAATCCATTGATGCATCAACATTTTTATATCAAGTCTTTCATGTAAGGGGATGGACAAGGAGAACTTGGAGAAGGTATTGCAGCATCATACATGTCTTGTAAGTGCTTGTAACTTGTTTTCCAAATTAATATTAATTTGACATATTCCTTTCTCTATTGTGTTCATGATAGAATCTACGACTAAGTTAAATCAGATATAGATCAATCTGGTTTTTATCTAAAACAATCTATTAGAAGTAGAAAGTTTTTTCCCTTGTCTTGTAGGTCTCTTTGATCGCTGAACGAATTGGAACAACGAGGAAAAAGGACGGAGCATTGAGGAAAAACTTTGAGAAACGGGTGTGTCTTCCTCCTTCTATCTATAGGTTAATGAAATAGATCTATAAGGAAAATAGAACCATTTGTTTACTTTTGTATTTGGACCAAAGAAGGGGTCTTGGTCCAAAGGGGAGCTTAACCTGTCCGCAGGGTAAGGTTTCTCATAACAGCCCCTTGGACCCTTCTGGAAGTGGTAATTAAAAAGGATGTTAAAAATTTGTAGGTGCTAGGAGACTCCAAGGTGGCCATTGAATGGGCCACACAAAAAATCAAGGTTCAAGACATCAAATTGGAGTCCCTCCTCGAAGATATTAATCTCTCCTTTATATTGTTTGAATGGTTTTCCTTTAGCCATATTCTACGAGAACTCAATGAGACGGTAGACTCTTTATCCAAAGAAGTGCTTCTTGTCCCTGTAGGAGATTTTGGCTTCTATGAATTCATGGAAGGAGAAGATATTGAATCTATGGAGTTCATATTGTAGGGTAGCAGGCCCCAACTAGTAATGAAAGATATAGTTTATTTTTTGTAAAACGTTTTTGTAGAGCAAAAATAGGAAAGGAATTGTATTTTTGTAAAAGTAAGTAATGACAGATAGTGTTTATATACCTAATGATATGGATTGTAACAGGTATATTATTTTTTAATATAATTATTTTTCTCCAGATTAAAAAAAAGTGTTGTTCCAAATGGTGCAGCATCCACCTGAGGCTCCTTGTGAATTGACAACAACATCTTCACAAACTCACCATTTTTTTTTGCAAATTTGGATAACTTCCAAAGACTTCAACTTCATCTCCTAGAGAAAGAGGATTTGGGGCTCTTCTATTATGATAAGGTCTCTCAATGATTCCTCTTTGAAATTAATCCCCAACCCTTGACAATTCCTGGAAGAAATTTTCGTTATTTGTTGTACAATTTTGGGACACTACGCTAAGATGGTGTTGGAGCAGCTACATTTTGATTTGTCTTGGAACCCATAACTAAATTTTTGTCTAGAGTCGACTAGGTTCCCAAAGCTATATCGTTGGTTGCAAATTCTTCTCTAACTCTTTTGGATGTCTTTCTGCCAATTCTCTTGGGTGTTCTTCCTTTTGGATCTTCCTCCTCTTTATCCTCATCTTTCCTTAATTGGGTTTTTTTCCTTACACTTTATCCCTATGCTTGCTTGTGATTTATCTGGAGTCCACTCTTTTGTATCATCCCTCACTCTTATGGGTTCTTCATATCCCAAGAAAAATTCCTTTTCCCATGTTTCTTAAAGGGTTTATGAGTCATTAATCTTATGAATTTATGGGAATAAAGTTTCTAATTCTATGTGCTCTAAAGTTCCCATCCTTGTCTTCTTCACAATTATTACAAGTTCTTCAAGGAGAAGAACTTTGTATCTATTGGATTTCGGCAATCGGCGTTTTTCCTAGTGATTTCGTTGACATTGCATGAGTGTTTTGGCTAGATGTATTTGTTTTTTGTTGATCTTTATCATTGAGTTGGCTTCCATATTGAGACTATGTTCCTACCCATTGGCATGATGAAGAGGGAGTTGATTTCGAGTTTTTTTTTTTGGGGGGGGGCCTACTTGCATGTTGTTCATCTTTCTTCTTACCATTTTCCATTGCTCCTCTTTTTAATGGATATAGGGTGTCAATTGTGTCTCCTTTTTGCAATTTTTTGCAAAGTGGCCATATTCATGGCCGACTTTGCATTTGAAAGGGAGTTATTTGTAGTCCAATGGATTGATTATGGTTGTTTGTCATGGGTGTATAATGTCTTAATATATTTGATTTATTTAGAATTAATGTTATTTATTAAGTTATTTTATTTTATTAGAGTTAATGTTATTTATTAAGTTAATTGATTTAATGATATTAGTGCTATTATTAAATTTATTTATTTATTTAGATTTTAATGTTAGTATTAAACCAGTTGAATTAATTATTAATTTATTAATATTTTTTCCAAGGAAAAAAACTACAACTTCTATTAAAAAAAAAGAAGTTACATTCAAAAGGAACCATAGTGCATATAAGTATTGCTTCATTGACTCCTATCAGCATTTCCTTGTGTCCAAGCAAGAAAGAGTTCTGAAACAAAAATTTCATAAAAGCTTCCCACTCTCAAGCTCCCATGGAGCACATGCAACTAGTGCTTAAATCAAAGAAAATTATCTTCAACTTTGGAGATCATTGCTCCCTCTAGATACTCCTCCACCATCATCACTTTAAGATATAGTACGAGGGTAACCTTTTATAAAGAGTTCTCTATGGATTTTGATTCTATATATATATGCGTATAATGGATTTATCTGAACTGACTCAAGATAATTTTCAACCATTGTCCAACATAAAAGAACTCCATGTGAGATAATTACATGTTGTCCATCATCCAATCTATGCATAGTTTAGAGTCCCCATACACCTAACGTGTTGACATGTTCATCCTAGCAACAAGTCTTAATAAATAAAAACAAGCAGAGAATGGTGGACATGCCGACTACACTGAGAGGGGGGGGTGAACAGTGTAGGGCTCTTTTTCCCAAAACTTCCCTCTTACACAAAATTCCTTAGTTAACAATCACCATTAACTCATTACTCATTGGTGTCACTTATAACCAGTTAGATGTGAACACATACCAGTAACATATATCAGCAATATATCATCAACAAGTCATCACCACAAGGAACACAAAGAACACAAGATGTATGTACAATTTTCTTTTTATTACGGACTAAATTCCTTGGGGGTTTTCACAACAATTGAATAGAGTACAACTCTACAAGAGAGCCATATCTATAATTCAAGACTCATCTTACACCCTCAGCACCAATTGAGATGAGGCAACAATCCTCAATAGATATCAATTTGTACCATAAACAAGTGCATCAACCATGCACCAACCTGTACCAAACAACCTGTAATCAACCTATACCATAAACAAGTGAATCCAACCATGTACCAAGTATATACCAATCATGTGTCAACTACTCATCAACAGTGACTCATCAATATTTACCAACATCATCAACTATACACCTCATGTATGTGCCAATTCATCAACTGCTTGTCTCAACCATGACTAGTTTTGGATTAGTCAACAACCCTAACTTGAAATAATCATAACTATGTACCTGTAATGAATAAAGATGTGAAACTAATACATAATGTTCTTCAGTGTGTTTTATGCAATTCATCTAGGTGTCACTACTTGGAACCTCTCAGAAAACGAGTTATAGAAAAAATGGCATACCTTGTCGAATTTTGGCTTATTCTAGAGAGCGACCTTGTAGAGCGTGTCCCGTGCGGAATATTTGTTGAATCGATCTGAAAATGTTACACAGCATACTACAAATTGTACTCTAACCAACACATTTGTTCTTACTAAATTTGTATTTGTTATGAAGAAGTTATGACGTTTTTACCTGAAACACCTGTTTTAGACTAGTTTCGGGACTAGCCATAAACCCTATTTTCCACGGAGTGTATCTCCAAAAATAAAATGACCCACAAGATGAATTTTTTACCACAGATACTTGGATATTTTTCCTCAATTTCATATCAATATCTCAATCTAAATCATTATAGAAAAAAAGTTATTGCGAAAATGGTGAGATGACCTGTAAATAACATACCTTAGAAAGCATCATCAAAAGAGTTTATCCTCCCTTGAATTCTGACCCTCTTTTCTTCACCTTCCCTCTGAAATTCAGCTTAGATATCCTTCGATTACCTCAGTCACCTATATATCTTCAATATGCTCAAGTGTGTAGTAAAATGAGAGAGCCTTGCCTCTTATTATTACTCTCCATCTTCTAGGTCACTTAACCCATTTCTGGGTCACTTAACCCATTTCTAGGTCACTTAACCTATTTCTAGGTAACTTAACCCATTTATAGGTCA
>ML777297.1:656439-672627 GCA_009831015.1 Picea engelmannii | reverse complement strand
TTTGTCACTATACTTTATCATTTAAATAATAATTTCTTCTTTGCAAGCTCTTTGACTTCTTTGACCTTTTGGGGCTTCAAGCCAACATATGAGGGTCCTCCAACTTCGTAAGGCCATAACTCTCAAACCGTGAGGAGTTATGTCACGTTCCACATACTACCAGAAATGGCATGACATGCACTATCCATATAGAATAGTCTTACCTGCAAATATATCAAAACTCATACCATTATCCATCAAACAAACTTGGGTCCATTACCCAAACCTAGGTTCTCCAACTTCTCATGGCCATAACTCTCTAACCATGAGTTATGTGACGTTCCACATACCATCGGAAATGGAATGAGAAGCTCTATCCATCTAGGATAGTTTCACTGACAAATTCATTGATCTTCATATTATTATTCCACACTCAAGCATGGGTCCTCCAACCATTCTTTTAGGATAACTCAATCGTAAAGTGTCTTCCCGTGAGGGATTTCACCATAAGAGGACCACTTTGGAGTTCATCCATTTGTGCACCTTATCAACCATGATAAGACTATAATGATCAATCTAACTATGCATCATATATCAAAGAAACCACATTGAACCATCTTCATCTTTGCATCATGTATCAATGACAACTCATTGATCCATCTTCATCTATGCATGACATCATATGCATCATATACTTGACATTTATCTAATCTCATCAAGGACAATACATATTACATTTGACATCAATCAATCAATCATTTGGCATCAATCAATCACTTGAAATCAATCAATGACATCAATCAATCAAGCTATTGGCATCAATGACAACATGATCCAACAGAGAATTCCATTGAATTGTTGGATCATAGACCCAAATTTTCTTTCCCATTGAAATAATTAGCTTCAAAAATATGTAAAATGAATCCCAAGAAAAAAATATTGTTTATGCCTTGGCACACCCCATCAAAGAAACCCTGGGGACTTTGAGTGTTAATAGTCTTGTTCATAATCAACCTTGTGGACCTTATGGATGGAGACACCTTGTAAACCTGGAACAATGCTAACGTCTGGTAAGAAAACTTGATAGTAGGGTATTCCTTGTTCTCGAATAGGTGGGCATTCCAAGCCAACCATGACCCCCAAGAGACTATAATTGGGAGAAATATCCATGATTTTAATAACATATTTGTAAAAAATATTTAAAATAATCTTGCAGATTTTCCTTTGACCACAAGTTGTGAAAACCCAATAGATTACCAACCTCCTTCCATACCTCATGAGTAAAGGTACATTCCAGGAACAGGTCAATATTTGTCTCCTCAAAACCCTTACATAAATAGCATAGTCCTAGTCCTTGTTGTCCTCATTGTCGAAGTTGATCCCATGTTAAAACTTTGAGGACCAACCAAAAAAAATATTATACCTTTCGGTGGCCCTTTAATCTTCCATAATTTTTTAAAAAGGAAATCAATTTAAAATTTTCAAATATATATATATATATATATATATTAAAAACTTTTATTAAAGACTAAATGGGCCCCACTCCAAAGAACGAATGTCAATGATACAAATTCATTAATGAGGCATTAATTAAAGTGATTATTTCAAGAAGAAAAGTCTATGGAAAATTCAAGAAGAGAAAACCCTAACTACCTCAAGAAGTTAGAAATCAGAATAAAAGGGTCCATCCATCAACACATAGCCAAGCTTTCGATTAACAAACAGAGATCTTGATCTTATCCATTCTTCTTCTTCTTCTACACTACTTCCTCAAGGCTTTATGTTCGTATTTCTCAATCGAGCATAAGGTTGAGTCTTGAGTGTCTTTCTTTTATTCTTCCAAGAATTCTTTCTTTAAAAATATTATGGAGTATTTACATCCATATATGTGACGGTCAGATGTACACCATGATTGTCTATTGGATTCATTCAAATTTAGTCTTGTGTTTGACAAACTTCATTTCTGAACATTGAGTCAATTGGTTTGTTGAGATGTTTTGTATTGTTGAATATATTTTATAAATAAAACTCCATAGAGAACTATTTTGTGGCATTGCTTTAATGATTTCTCATATCCTAGGATTTATGAATGTGATATTTTTGGAGTTTTCCTATCAAATTCTTTTCAATATTGAATGTTGAACTCATTTAAATTTCTTTGAAATTATCATAACTATTTCATCTTATTTCTTGTGAGAATATATGGATGTATCCACTATTTTTATGTGATCTAGAGGGTGGTATATATGATGCTAAGCATACATATATTCTGATATTGAAACCTTCCTTCAATCTTTTATTGTTGAGAAGTTATTTATTGCACATAAAGAGAAAATATGGTTATCAAGAACCATTCCATGTACAAATCAAAGCAATAAATATATCGGGTTTGTTGTATATTATTCTCCCTAATCCAAGATATTAAATATATATCTTTCAGCCAAAGAGGACTACCACCTCTATAAAAACATAGGGGGATTCATATCCTCATGAAGTTGATGTTTGGACCTTAACATATATAAGCATCAACAACCCCTGAGGTACTTGAGGAGTACATTTGGGTTCTTGGGAGAGATATCAAGAATAATGGACATATTTTTGAACTCAGTCGGGTACTCATATACACTCTTCCCCTGCCTCTTCCTCAAGTAGTGCCACCAGATCTATTATTATTGAATTTGATCAAGTCATTAGTGTGCACATTGATCGTGATTATGGGGCCAAAATTCAAGAGAAAGAGGTTGAAAAGGAGCTTATAGAGCTCATGGATCAAAGAGGTAAAGCATATGGTCGAAAGCCAAGAAATTTTACAGTGAAAAATCAATCCCTAAGGGCCTGGAGTTGAATTTCAAGTACTCAGGAGAATAAAGGAGATTATCATGCTCAAAAAGGATTTAATCCCCCTTTCATGAGAATCCATATCATATAATAAACTCTTAAGGGGAAAGCACGAGCTAAGGTGCGGGTCCAGTCATCCAATGGATACAAGTGAGCTTGATCAATGACGGATAATGCATGTCACATTGGAAAGATGTTCGGAAGTTAATGCATCATTAGGGTGCGATGACGGTTTTAATGAGATACATGGCAAAGAATGAATGGTGTCATGTGACAGGGGTATAGTGAGGCAAACCATTATCACTGGGTCGCGATAGCGGTATTCCGGTTTTTTCCTAAATTCCTTTCCCTTTACTATATTGTACTCGCATGCCTCATTATTTATTGCCACCTATAATGAGAAGGCACGCCATTATTTTGGCTTCCATATCGAGCCCAACCACACATATGTCGAGTCCCTGAAGACACTTCAGCATTGACTTGGATGAATTCAAAGTTGTCATGTGTCCACGTGTCTATGATGATGTCATCATGGCATCATTCAAATTTCATGCATTTTCCCTGAACCTCAAAAGGATTTGAACCATAAGGGAAAGGACATGTGTTTCAAATAAGGGCACAAGGGAAAATGCCTCGGGCGAGTTGGGGATTCACGGATAGCCTGCCAAATCAGTTGGGAATATGTGACTTGTCATAAGAAATCTAGCCTCACATCCACATCATTTCACTCATCATCATTTTTCTTCTTGCTCCTGATAGAGGCCAACAATCATCACCTTGACATGTGCATTCACGTGATCCTGGGATATTCATAGATCATACCAAGTGTGTGTTATAGAAATATTTTCCTCACCCCAGAGCTAAAATATCATGTTTTCCACATATATGTGCCCTAACAGTGTTACAGCATATGTATACGCAAGCTGCACCATTACAGCCTGCGTACATCGGGTTTTGTGCCCAAAATTAAAAGTAGTGTCAGGTTTCCATCTCACGCCATGAGATCCATGATCCTTAACCTTCCATATACTGGAAACATTTTGACTCGGCCCTTCAGTTCCATTTGAAGGCTATAAATTGGGCCATATCAAAGTCGTGGAGGGGATAGAATTCAACTTTGAGAGCAGAGATACTCTGGAGAAATTTTCACTTCATATTGAGTCTACATCCCTTTTTCCTTTAAAGTCTAAACACATTGTTCATCCCCCAAGCTCTTCCCTCTTTGATGGAGAACTTCATTGTCTCTCTTATATGAGTTTGCCTTTGGTGGAGGATTGAAGTGGTGGAGGCCTAGCTGGAAGGAGACTTAGTTTCTCAGTTCCGAGACATGTCGACATGGAAGTTTGTCACCTATACACTTATGTTGATCATCTTTTAATAGAAATATTATTTTCTCGTCCAATTGATATCTTACAAATATTTGAATTGTTATTCCATGGGTGTAGTTGTTATGAATGTTAATGGATTATAATATTGTATGTGCTAATATTGTATAATATCACCATATGCTTGCGTATCTTGGTTGTTGAGGACAAGTTGCAAGTATAAATCTTTGGGTCACGTGCTCAACCATGGTATTCATCGAACATCCGGACGAGGTAGGCTCTTTATCTTGTCTTGCTACCATTTTTGTTTATATAGATGTTGGCTAGATTGCATAGAGTGAATGGGAATTATTTCCATTGATGTCAAACTTCTCATTATTGCATTTATGAGTAAGAGTTTGATTTGAATTAGTTGGACTAGCAACTCAATTAACCAAATGAACAGGTGGTCAAAGGCTTAGTTAAAGAGGCAAGGAAAAGTGCACTATAAGTTATATCACCAAAGCTCATATGTTAAGGAAGTTTTCCAGATAAGTAAGACAAAAGTTAACGTTGACCGCTACAGCAACTGATGAAAACACTTCTTGATGAAATTTTTGATCTTGGTAAGAGAAAGATAAACACAGAGAGAATAGAGTGTGTTCAAGAACTCAGTGATGGGTTTTTAAGAGAAAAAAATGTAGAGGTTGATTCATGGTTTTTCTTGGAACTCTATTGCTCATTTGTCGAAGAGAAAAACACAGAGGTTCATTCACATTTTTTCTTGGAACTCTGTTGCTCATTTGCCGAAGAGAAAAATGTAGAGGGTCATTCACGTCTTTTCTTGGAACTTTGTTGCTCATTTTTCGAAGAGAAAAATGTAGAGGTTCATTCACATTTTTTCGTGGAACTCTGTTGCTCATTTGTCGAAGAGAAAAATGTAGAGGTCCATTCACGTTTTTTTCTTGGAACTTTGTTGCTCATTTGTTGAAGAAAAAAAATGTAGAGGGTTATTCACATTTTTACCTAGAACTCCATTCATCATTAGCTGGAAGAAAAACGTAGAGGGTTATTCATGTTTTTACCTGGAACTCCATTGATCATTTGCTGGAAGGAAAATGTAGGGGTAAATGTGTTTGAGACAGTTGGAAAGTTTTTTCCTTAACCCTGTCGATTGGTTTCTTGATTGTGAAATGCACAGAGGTTAATAGTTGATTTTCTCCTTAAATGAGAAATGCACAGAGAAGAGGTACACTCTAATGTTGCAGATTGTATGGTTGTTTTTACAGTGAATAAACTCTTATACAGATCTAGAATAGAGGTATGAAATGCTTGATTGATTGAGCAATTACATCTAAGGTAAATGCATTAATAGTTAAAGGTTGTCTTTGTAATTCAAATATACATTGAGGTCATTACTTATTGCAATGAAGATTATCTACATATTTGATTTCCAGGTTTATAACAGAGTAATCATGAACAGATTGAGATGATCAGTTTTGGCATTGACAGAGTGTGAACAGAGTTGCATGTGAGTAAGATGCGTGTTGGTTGAAACAATAACAAGTTTGGCAAAGATATAATTGATGGTCACGGGTTTGTTTTCACGAAAAGAAATTAACAAAAGGATATTGACAGTTTAAGAAGAGTGTTTGAAACAGGTTGAAGCCAGTACTAAGGGAGGAAGGGAGGAGCTAGGGAGACTAACCATCTCATTGCAATTTGAAGCTTGCATTCAGGTAGTAGAAGTTGTCTTTCAGTAGGTGTTGAAGATAAAGAGGTAGTAGCCTCATCTGAGTAGTTGCTCAGACAAAATTTGATGTAACTGAAATAGCTTACTTGCTTTACATCCACAAGAAGAAGAAGAGGTTTTTCCCTTTATGGGTTTCCTCATTAATATTTTGTGTCTCTGACCATTTCATGTGATTGATGGTTACTAATTCATTTTCACTAAGACAAAATATTTAGTAGAGGTTTTAAGCTACATTAAAGAAGTAATCTATGTTAAAGAGATAAAAGTGAAAATTGTGTATACAGCTGATTCACCCCCCCCCCNCTCAGTTGCTCAACTTTTCCAACAATAGAATACTTGGGATTAGAGTTGATTTCTACAGTCATTTCCATCTGTTGTGGTTTACCCCTTGCCATAGAGTAATTTTCCTCGTAACAGAATTGGCAACCATGCTAGGGATGAATCTTCTATTTTGGGGTTTGGAGTGTTTTTATCCTTCGATTACTCTCTGTTAGCCCAAGTTTTCTTATCGCCTGATTTCTTGAAAACTTATTTTTACCCTGCATCTAAGTTTTCTTGGCTTAATCCTTGCCCTGGCAGTGTTTTAACACATATACATGGGTTTTCCCTTGACAGACGCATACATACGCGAGATGTCCTTCTATAGGGCATGTACATACATGATTTTTCCTTAAACAACCGCGTACATCAACTTTTTTGGCTTCCTGGATGAGTTTGGTGTTTTTTGGGCGAGTTTTGATGGTTGTTGAGTCATCTTGGGTTTCTGTCCTAGTTGTTGAGTGCCTACATAGTGATAGGGAACCTTCTTGTGGTTGAATTTTTAGGACGGTTTTTCTTTCTTATCATCTTTTGCATTGGTTGTCCTTACATCTTGGTCTAGGTATTTGCTTCTTGGTATCCTTCTTGGCTTGTCTCTTTTGCTTGCAACAGGGTCTATATATCAGGTTGTTATTCACTCCTTGCATTTTCATTTCTTTATATTGAAAATACAAAAATATTTTATTCATTTTGCATTATGGCATTTTCCTTTTGGGTTATTTAGTATTGACCTTGACATTATGGAAAGATTGCATCATATTAAGATTGTAGAATTGCATTGAAAGTTGCATGTGAGAAGCTTATCATCTATTGAGAATTGAAAGTTAGGACTTTGCATTATATTCATATTCATTTCTTTTATATGTTGATTCACAACATCATCAATTTCACAACCACGTCTCTTGAGTAAACAAAGTCATTAAAATTAACGTTGATTAATTAAAATTGATTAGTAATGATTTTAATTTTCAGAGTACACAAACAAGTTTAGGATATAGGGCCTTGGAATCGGATTTTTGTGAGTAAACTTCTCCAAAGCTATTAAACTCAACATATGTGTCTAACTAAGGGGGTGGTGAAATCCATTGTGTAATTAGTGACGTCGGGAGGCTCTGCTCACACTGGAGTTAAGCACGAGGTCACGCGAAGTTGGTTGCAGAGATATCCCTATAATACCTTCTTAGCGTCAGATATATTTCTGGGTATCTATTCATATTTGGGGGTCTTTCTAATACCTTTACCTCCTTGAGAGGCGGTGCTTTCAAGATTTTGGGCTTTGTTAACCTGCCCATACGGTGGACCTGACTTGCGACTGTCTACATGCGCATTGGTTATATCATGGTGGATTTGGTTGCTTGACATAGGTAGCCACATAGGTTACTTGCAAGGGTTATTTTGCAGGTACCCTGAGTCAGATAAGGGTCGGACAACACATATCCTTTATGAACGATTACCTCCCTGCGGGGATCTGACCGACTGCGTTGTTAAGCCCAGAAGGGCCCTTATAACTAATTCATATACCTCTGATCTTTTGAAGGGAGTCTCAGGCCCCTCTTGGGTGATACATACCTACTCTAGTGAGAGAGGCCCCTTTTCAGCCACTATATCTTGTTTGTGTGCATTTGGCCTTTTGTTTATTTTGGTGTGCTCTTTGATTGTTAGTTGGCCTTAGGATTTTGTTTCTTATATCTTGAGTCATGAGTCATCATGGAGCCAGACCAGCTTCCTCGCTGGTCTCTTAAGTTACCACCGCATCTTAAGTATTTTCCTTCTAAGAGGTGTAAATTTATCAAACGTGGTACACATACCTTCACCTATTAGACTTGTGATTATACAAGTAAGAGTATTGAGTTGAGTCAGAAAGATACTGGGATTCCTTTGACTCATGTACCTACTATAGTTAATGGAACTCCTTCGATGCCTTCAACCACTACGGTTGTAGTGCTAGAGATTCTCTTCATCACTCCTATCCGGCCTATGGTTGCTACTCAACCCATAGTAACGAACCCTTTTGGGTCTCTTTTTCATTCTCCTGGATATAATTATCACGGCCTCTAACCCTTTCTCTTATGGTATGCCAAACTTGACATCACAACTTTCGTCCTCCATTCCAGGGATGAATACAAATCCTAGTATTGGACCTGGTGGCATGGCCCCTCTGTATACTCCTATCTCGCTTGGTGGAAATCAAATTCCCCAAATGAATCCTTCGGTCGGGGGTCAACCTCCATTTTTCTTTGGGTCCAATCTTGGTCTCAATGCTTCTGGATGGAGTAATCAACTGGGCAGACAAGCTACTTTCTATGTTCTATCCTTTACCTTTTCCTCCTCTACATTGATTCCAACTAATACATTTGGTATGATGAATCCACCTCTATCCTCCAGATTTACACCTGGGGGAGGTAAGTTTCATACCATGGGAAACCCCCATCCTGAAGCTCCTCTAGTTGGAAGAAACGTTTATAACCCACATTATATTGTTCCTATAGGCATGGCTCCCAACCAACCTCTTATGAATCAGTTTGGAGGAGGATATTATACTCCCAGACAGGTCCATGGTGCATACCAAAACCCTAGATGGGCTACAATCCCTTAACATCAACCTTTCCCAGGAGCATGGGCTCAAATTTCGCAACACCGGATCCCTTTTCTGGCCATGCTTAATTTTCCATATTTGTCAAAATTAATGAATGACCCAATGCATCACAACCCGTCATGGTCCCCCATCCCCACTAAGCATCCTTCGGATATTTTGAATTTCGAAGGAAAGACTGGCGAGGATCCTGGTGATCATGTCACTACTTTTCATCTTTGGTGCTCATCCAACTCTCTTAATGATGACTCTATTCATTTGAGACTGATTCAACGCATCCTCACGGGGGTGGCAGTGATTGAGATATGAGGGGGGACATACGATAATTTTAATCAGATGGTTCTAGTCTTTCTCAACCACTTCCAGTTGTCGATTCGTTACGATGTCGGCATAGAACTTTTGTCAACCCTTCGCCAAGATAAACCCACACATATCTCAGACCATATCCAAGAGTGGCACTGACGAAAGAGGTTGATCAAAGCCTACATTCCTCCAGAGTTTTTGTTGGAATGGTTCCTTAAATCCCTATTGTCATATATTTCGAAGGATGTTTCTACATCTAGGGTAACCTCTAAGGAAGAAGCTATTTTCAAAGCCCAGCAACTGGACCTCATATATGCCCATTCTGGGATGTTATATGAAATTCTTCCTGATGCACCAAGGTCAAATTATGACTCGAGACAAAATATTGGGCCTCATGTTGATGGAATTATAGGCTTTGCAAATACTAAGTTTGCATACTTAGTGACGAACCAGTTGAAGGAGTTGTCTCTAAGCCAGTCTGCAGTAGGACCAGCTTCGTCTATGTCCTCCACTCCCACTCAGTCAATGGATGTGCATTATGTACAGTCATCGACCAACCCAAATTGTAACCAGAAACTAGGAGGGAATAGAAGGAAAGGACATGGTAACAATCGTAAGGGTGGGGGGAATAATAATAATAATAAACCCAAGGAAAATGATAACAATGATAGATTGAATGGTAATGTTGGTGGGATCAATAAAGAAAAGCGGAAGGTGAATTTTTCTTGTAAATGTTTTACAGATGATCACCTTACCCACTTATGCCCCAAACTTGAGGAAGTCGTGAGGCTCTTATCTCAACTGCCTCTTGTGCTAACTAATCCATTTCCACATAATCATCACATGGCCTAGAGCTCCTCTAATGCCTGATATGCACCAAGTGGGAATCAAAAACCCTCGGCACATGACGGTGACCATCTATGTGTAAATATGGTCAAGTCTCATATTAATGTAGCCACTCGATCTCATGATTATTGTTCCTCACAAACTGTTACAGATCCAGAGTCTTCCCCTCCTCCGGAAACACCTTTGCAGATCAAAAATTTAGAGCCTCTGCCTCGTATTCCGAAAGGAGTACTAAAATTCTCTACCCACAACCCTAATGCTAGAGCTGCCCAGAACTATTCGATTATCGAAGATGTGGGTCAAACCCCTTTTGCAATGTCAGCTTTGGAAGTGCTCCAGACATGTCCTTCACAGAGAAACACCTTGCTATCTACTTTAGGATATCTAGACTCGTGTGGCTCAAAGGTTATCAAGTTTGACGTCACGGATGTTCAGCCTCACTTTCCTTACCACATGGCCTTTCAAATACATGTGGATTACATGAAGTATACCATCAAACTTATTTTTATTGATGAAGGCATTGTGACGTGTGTGATGTCCCTAACCTATTGGAAAGCCATTGGCTCTCCAACCCTCTCTCGATCTCTGACCATGTTGATCATATTTGATGGTCGTTCTTCCATCCCCATGGAATTATTCCCACCTTTCCAGTCCAATTAGGTGGAAAGACAGTGGAGATGGATGTCAAGGTGGTTGATGCACCACTTGACTATAATTTATTGCGATGGTGTAATTGGACTTATTGCATGACCGTAGTCGTGTCATCTATTTTCCTCACTTTATGTTTTCCTCATGAAGGGAAAATTATGACGATTTATCAGTTATCCTTTGCGCATGATAGTCTCAATGCATCAATTAGACCGTCGATCCCTGTGATCGATAATTCTCAGCCAGTAACTGAGGATATTGGTTTCGGAATGTATTCCTCCCTTATGGTTACCTTTGATTTCACAGCACCAATCCATGACATTATGCCATGTCCAATAGGTATTCTTCATCAATGAGGTATGTTCCTTTCCACACTTCATATTTCAACGATCCTTGGACCCTACCTTTCTCGACCATGTCCTGTGAAGGTTAGTCTCATATTAGAATCGCAATACCGCGGCCAGTGGCAGAGATAGCGTATCAAGTTGTTCTTGACTCTATTGCTAACCCAAATCATGTCTCCTCGTAGAAGGACAAGGAGGATCCTGTTCTCAAGCCCGTATGGGCCACCTCATCATATTGCTCACATGATTTCCTCAATGATACTTTACATTCAGATGAATCCATCTTAGAGGCTAGGATGGTCCTAATAGGCCATGGGATGATATGCATCATCACTCTTACTTTCTCCCAGAGATTGTTAGGATCGAGCAAGATGATTTTAGATCTACCTTAAGTGAGATAGCTAGTGACGGCATAGTTCCACTAGATACGCATGGAATTTATGCCAAAGGAAACATGGTGAATATTTATCCTACTATCACGATCGACATATCTCGAGTCCTTGGCAAGATTGAAAATGTATATATCAGTGCAGATTGTTTGCCTAAAGAAATTCAAATCTACACCGATCTCTTCAAGGAATTTCATGATGTATTTTCTTGGTCATACGAAGAGATTCCAGGAGTCAACCCTCGCATTATCGAACATGAAATCAAGACTTATCTAGGTGCTAAACCTATTTGACAACGTCTCATAAATGTTAACCCTAGGAAGTTTGTTATTAGATTAATCTGTAAATGCGGACATAAACTGATCTCCCTAGATCCACCTAGATCTAGAAAAAAACAAGACAGGACATGATGCTTTCCCTAAGCTCTAATCATTGAATTTACTATCAAATAAGAGATGAGAAACATACCATTTAAATATCACTTCCTCATATCATTGTTGTCCTTGCCCCACTCTGGTGCTATTGTGATATTGGATTTGCAAGGGAACAAAAACCAACCAAAGTGAAAGAAACAATAGTATATTCAATGAAAACTTATGCATGTGATCAAGGAAACATACAATAAAATGAGAATGGTTTTATGGGAAAGAAGCATGACCCTGCATTATATTAAGTAAAAGTGGAAGATACAACCAAAAGCCTTGATGTTGCAAGGTCCCCTTTCAGTGGCCCTTTGCTCCAACACACACACTTGCTCCAATCTTGAATGAAGAAGATCCACAATGACTTGATGAACTAGAATGAAGCCCTCAAGCATGAACTGAAGTATAATTCCTCATACAATTCTTAGCCTATTCAACCTTCATTAACCTTAGCCTTTTCCATGATAAATCCCTCTTTATATAAGGGAAAGAGATATGGTTAAAGAGATTAGAATGATCCCACCAAATAAGACAGGTGAGTAAGATCCCATCTATTCGGAATCCACCTCATCTTTTAGAAGATCCTCTTCTAGAACTTTCGTGAAGCTCAATCTTTTCTTAGTCTCCCAGCATCGCCACACCCTAGCTATAGGACAGCCTACGGCGACATCGCAAACCAGTTTCAAGGCAAAGGGCGGCAATCAGGCATCATCGCACTCTGTGTATAGTGCAACCTACGATGATCTTCTTTAATAGGGTTTTTGAGAAGAGAAAGCAAGTCACTTTTCTCATGAAGGAAGGCTCTTTTAGGAACATGAACACATGCTTTAAAAAGATCAATGGGGTGATCAAAATAATGTGTAACAAAATGCCCCCCAAAGTGTGAGGTTGGAACTCATGACAGCCGAAATACTTTGTAGAATGTCTGTGTGTCAGAAAAAAGGAGTGCACCAATCAGGAACCTACAAACAACCAAGCATTTGCATAATATCATACCATTTTTTAGGTAGGAATTCCCATGCTTAGACTACAAGTGATTTAAATCATAAATGTCAGTCATGGTCACCAATCATACACTGTGGATCCATGTCATCAAGATTATGCATAGCCACTAGGAATACAATGTGGATCTATTCTCTAGAAAACTCAAATTCGAACATAGCCACGAGACATACAAATTGGATCTATGTGTCAATACAAATCATAAATACTCCATCGCAACCTGGACCAAAATGATAAGATCCAAGGTATTCAATTTTGTCGTTCGTAAGCACGAATATAGCCATGTGATTACAAGTGTTGAAGTAGAACATGGAAGAAACCACTTGATTACCGGCCCTTGATGAAAATCATTAACAAGTGCGAGGGAAATCACCATTGATGTTAATTACTCCCAAGGTACCTTAGTACAATCCAATGAATCTAAATAAATGAGTTGAATTCGAACACTCGATGGAATCTCTCAATCAGGGGTCAATGATGTGAACCCACTGTTGAAAGCGAAGAAATCTTCCATTGAGGCATGCAGGCTCTGAGGTACTAAATGATTTATAAGTCTTGTTCCCAGATAATGAGTTGAATTCGACAAGAAAAGACTCGTTGCGTGAGGGCCTTGATGTATCCCCCATCAATGACACAAAATAAGTAACAGATTCAAGGTAGATCAAAGTATGAAAATGATTTGAAACTGACACATGGAAGGTCGACATGGTAGGAATTTATAATGGTAGATGGCCGACTCGATAAAAGTCTTGTTTATAGTTGGACTTCTCTTGAACATATGAATGACACAAAAATGGTCTTGGCAGCATTGACTCAGGGACAATCCAAGATATGAACTTTTGGAAGGCCAAACGAGAGACAAATGGATTTCCCAACCCGGATACAATGATGAAGGGGGTGTCATGTTCAAAAGCGACTATTACTTCCACTAACACAAATATAGAGACACATTTCTTTCCCAAATTTCCCCCCACCATTTCTGGCGAGTACCTCTTTATTTGTATGCAAGCTTGAGGAGGATAACATATGCTTGTTGATGTAAGTTCATCCTTTGGATGAGTCCTTCAGAGTATTTTTAACGAACCCTAAGAAGGAGAGGTTCGATCTCATACAGGTCTTTCGATGTTTGTTTAACTAGTCCAAAGAGAGAAAACTCAGGGTCATTTCATGTTTAGAGAGTCTGAAAAACACTTAAAGAAAACTCCACAATATCCTTTTTCGTAAACTAATCCGACGAGACCGAAAAAGTGATAATTTACCGCTCGTCGAATGTTTTCTTCAAATACTTTTACGAGTGTGAAAAGAACAAGATTGCTTGGCAATCTTTTCATGGTTAGAGAGTCTGAAAATAGCTTAAAAGCAACTCCAGGTGGTTCCTTTTCTGTGTAACCTTTATGAGTCCGAAAAAGTGATAAAATTCTACTTGGTTTCCTTCTCATTGATTTGCGAGCATGAGAATGAACAAAGATTGAGCTCGAGGTTTTTCCTGAAAAACACAAAAAGTATTTGTACATGCGACAATTGTAAAAACAAACCAAAAAACATATATATGTTCCATCGTTTACACTCCTAGATTTCTCATCTGTGACAAATCAAACACTTGCAGTGTCATTAGGACTTTAGGGTTTAGGTGAAATGCATAAAATAATATAAAATATAAATGGAAAAGTGAAAAAGTTAATAAATATGAGTAAAAAATTATTTTTACCATTCCATTGTTATTCCACCCAAAACTTGTTCCAAAACCCCTATTTTACCTCAAACTTCCATTGCGGATCACGAGAGGCACAACCAATCATTTGACAAATGGTTTCCACTGAATAGGTAATCTTCTTGTCATCTTCACTTTCCATGGATTAATTTTTGTTTTTATTGGTTAAAAGTAGGTTTTTGGGATGAATTTGTGAGGGTATTTGCGCGCAGAGGTCACCACAGGTGGCTTATATCGTGCCCTGCGGCGATCACAGGTCGTCGCAGGGGGCCCTATGGCCATCCTGCAGTGATTCTACACTATGTGGATGCCTTCACCTATGGCGTGCACAGCTCAAAAACTTCTTAATAGATGTTTAGTCAATAAAAAATCTCCAGTGAGGTAACAATACTAATCTCTCCTTGTGGTTCCAATGTAGTTTTTTAATGGTTAGAATGTTGGAATGGAGGGAGAGAGAGAATGAGGATGAGGATTACTTTGTTGGGAATGACCCGGGAACGGTTATTTCCCTCCAACAATGTGTGTTGTTGAAATTCTTCAAGATCCAGGGCATGAGGGCCCAGTTGAGGTTGATCGAATATTTAGTCCACATGTGGGATGTAGAACAGCATGTATTCCATGTGGGAGTCCACATGCTCACTCTAGATATCGAGGATATCTATTTTTGATGGGGATGTCTCGCCGTGGATCCCATGTTATATTGACGGGCAGTAGGGGTGGCAATATGCCGATGAATGAGTACATTCAGAAATATTGTGTACCAGAGGCTGAGAGACGTAGAGGCAAGGTCGCTATTACGGATGTCTGAGACTTACCCCTACGGACCATCCTTTTCACCATCTCATGCATGGCGCGGAGTGCATCTCCTCATATGTCTCTTCAGATTTACTTCCAGTATGCAGTGGAGTGTATGGAGCCCCGAGTCTTTAACTGGTGTGATGGGGTTCTTAGGAGCATGAAAAAATAGTTGAACAAGTGTAGGAAAGGTGACCTGAAACAGTTCGGATATGAGTCAATTTTGGTGTCCTTCTTCCTGTATAGGGTTCCACACTTGTGCCTACAGGTAGAGTGGGGCATACCAGCCCCATAAGATCCAAGAATGAAGAGATGGTGTGACCTCATGGCTCGGCATGTGATTGGTCCTATCATCAAATATAATGATGTGTTCTTCAATTGGTTGAGGCCCCAGATTCTCGTGGTAGATGACTATGCATATGTTATCTTGGACTTTAGAGGTGATCCAAACTTGGTTATGCCGAAAGGTTCTTAGTGGGGGAACATTGGTAAGAAGTACATTTGTTTTTTATAATATTTTTTTTAATTTTTAATATGAAATGTTTTTATGTTCTTTATCCGGTGACTAATCAAAAATATCTTTGGTGATGCATACGTGGGACCTCACTGACCTCTAGGTTCATCCCCCATCTAGAGGCAAGGGGAGAGAGTCGAGGTAGCAGGATTAGCCATTGTTGACTACGAGGCTATTGAACAAAACTTGGAGGGGCTGACGATAGACATCTCGAATGCTTCTATTGACGATGTCCCGAGGCGTTATCAATGCCATACAATGGGTGTCTCTGCTTCCATTGGTCGACTGCTCTGTACAATATCATGGGCAGTCGCATGTTATAGCGAGTAGCATCCTCGATGCTATATTTGTATATGAAGCCATGTGCTTCACATTTTTTATATTTTGGTCTTCGGACAAAAACACTTTTTGTAAAACTTTTATCGTTAT
>ML777297.1:637510-656296 GCA_009831015.1 Picea engelmannii | reverse complement strand
TTGCTTTATACACAAAATGTGATTGGATTTATAAATGTCTCAAATGTTTGTCTAACACATAATTAGCTAATGCATCTGTTAATGTATTTAGACATCTAGGAATGTGTTGATATTCAATATAATCAAAATGACACTCTAAGAGGCGAATTCATAAATATACCCTTAACAAAGTAGAACTTCAGATAGCATAGACATTATTCAATTGTAGTACTACTAACTGTGAATCGATTCATATGACAAGATGACGGATTCCAAGTGAAACAACGTCAGTCAGCAATTCGATGACTGCACTGTATTCTGCGATATTGTTAGTTGCACGACCAAGGCAAACACTGTGTATATTGATTAATTCATTCATAGGTGTGTAGATTGCCCAAGCAGCAGATGCTAGGTTCTTAGTACTACGACTAGTGAAGACACCAATATATGGAAACCATGAACAATGTAAGGTAAGTAGTTGGGGGTCGAAACCAAATAACAAAAAAGAAGACAAAAGTAGCACACAAGAGTATGATACAATAAAAATACAAGGACTCATGCAAAAATGACTTAAGCATAGTACTTCTTCAAGTAAAGCCCATTTTTGGGTTCGCTCAAAGGAATGTCATCATAATCCACTAACTCATAAGCTCCCTTCTCCAACACTCATTTGACAATATAAGGGCCTCACCACATAGCCTCAAATTTTCTAGCCTCTAGTAAATCATGATCTTGTTCGTAGAGGAGAACTAGATCACCTTCAGAAAAAACACATGGCTTGACATGTTTGTCATATTGGTCTTTAACACATTTCTTCTGAGTTTCAATAACCAGGGTGGCATCACGACAGGTTTCATCTAATTTCATCAGGTACAATAGACGTTCCTCTTCAGCAGAGGTGTTTGGCATAAGTTCAACAGCTAGTTTCAAATATGGTATCTCACATTCAATTGGCAAAATATCTTCGATGCCATAAACTAACTGGAAAGGTGTGAACCCAATGGCAGATTCGACGGATGTTTGGTAGGCCCATAATGCTGAAAACAACATAGTGTGCCAAATTGTCTTATGAATTCCTATCATCCGTCGAAACATAGTAATAAGGACTTTCTTTATCGCTTCAACCCGACCATTGGCCTATGGATAATAGGGGGTTGAGTTTTCATGTCGAAGACCCAATTTTTCAGTAAGTTTAGACATCATAAAATTTCGAAAACGACTACTGTGATCAATAACAATAGGTTGGGGGAGACCAAACCGAGTAATGATATGATTGAATATGAACAATGTTGCAGTTTTCCTGGTGTTATCAAATCTAGGCATCGCCTCGGCCCATTTAGTGAAATAATCCACAGCTACAATGATGTATCCATGCCCCCCAGCTGAGTGAGGGTTACATGTCATGAAGTCAATACCCCATTTTACAAAGAGGCCAATGGAAACTACAAGGTGTAAAGGAGTAGGAGAAGATCTTATTTTGTTGTTATAAGTTTGGAAAGCATGGAATTTCTGGACAGTCGTAATGCAATCCCTAAAAAGTGAGGGCCAAAAATACCCTGCTCGCAAGATCTTTTGGGCAGTGGCATACCCAGACATATGACCGCCACATGCTCTAGAGTGACAATCATTCAAAGCTTTCTCAACCTCATCATAGGTGAGATGTCGTCAGAAAATAGAGTCAACACCACGGCGATAAAGAGTGTCACCGAGAATGATGTATTGACACGCTTGATACCGTATACGATGACATTCCATACTAGAAAGGTCAGGCCAGAAAGTTTGAGTCTGGAGACTAATGATAATATCTCCATACCAGACATCATCAAAACTGATCAGAAAAAGGGATTCATCAGGTAAGGAATCCTCTACCACATTTTTTGTCTCAGTTGAGTGAAGGTCACATATCAATTCGGCAAAAACCAAAGATTTCTTAGACTTAACATGTTTGAACTCTAAGTCAAACTCCTGGAGAATCACTATCCATTTGGAGTACTTGCCCCCCAGCAATTGTCGAGTGAGGATATGTTGCATGGGATTGAAATCAGAAATAATAGTGGTCCTGCGTAATAAGATATAATGATGAAAACGTTGGACAGGTTGAACAACTTCCAAGGCCAGTTTCTCCACATGTAGGTATTTGGCTTTGGTGGTCATGAGACTCTGACTCAAATAGTAAATTACATGTTTGTCATGCAAATCATCTTTTTGGACTAAAACCATGGAAACGGTAGAGTCTGAAGCAGCGAGGTAGAGGAAATAGTCTCGACTATAATCCAGTGGGAAACCCAATGGTGTACAGGTTAAGGCAAGTTTCAAAGCTTCGAAGGATTTGTTGGCAGTATCGTCCCATACAAACTCGTAACCTTTCTTCAATAGTCAAGTAAATCCTTGTGTTAACTCGGCGTAATTTGGAATGAATCGACGCAAAAAGTTTTCCTTCCCTTGCAAACTTTGAAGCTGGCGTAGTGTGGAAGAAGGAGGTAGAGTAAAGGATAGCCTCAACCTTCAAGGGGTCTACCCTGATTCCGTGAATTGACACAATAAAACCCAGAAGTTGGCCGAACTCCACACAAAAAATGTATTTGTGTGGGTTCAAACGTATACGATAGTAATGATATTGAAGTAAAATGGTTCGGAGATGGGTCGGGTGATCTTGGCGATGCATGGAATGTGTCGGTAGATCATTGAGATATGGTTGTACGATGTGATTGACATCATGGAAAGCATAAGACATGGCGCACTAAAAAGTCGCACCGGCGTTCTTTAAACCAAAAGGTAGTTTCTGGTGGGCAAAGGTACCCCAAGGATAAATGAAAGCAATCTTGTGTTGATCCGCGGGAAAAATATTAATCTGATTATAGCCGCAGAAACCATCCATTAAGGAGAAAATTTCACTCCCGACACAATCTTCGATGATATGGTCAATGAAGGGGGTTGGATAATTGTCCTTAAGACAAGATTTATTGATATCCCTATAATCTACACATACACAGATCATGCCTTGTTTCTTATTTACCGAAACCAGATTGGATACCCAATCGATTAAAGCTAGAGGATAGATAAATCCAACCTTAAGAAGTTTTTCAACTTCAAGCTTGATAGCAGTGGCTTTACGAGGGTGGATCGGGTGAAGTCTCTACCGAAGGGGCTTAGCATCTGGGTAGGTCTTAATTTCGTGTACAACGATATTAGGATCAATACCTGGCATATCTTCATAGCTCTAGGTGAAAATTTCACAGAATTCTTGAAAAATGGCTTTGTAAGTAACGACCTCATCAGTGGAACAGGAAGCTCCAATGTGAACATTTTCTATGACTCCAGGTTTAATGGATATGTCAAGAGGAATGGTGGGTGAAATGTTACTTAGGTTCCCTTCATATAGCATGTCGTGTGTTGATTCGAGAACAAAGGAAATGACAACAATGGGCAACAGAGTTGAAATCCATTGGTAACTCTCTATGGTGTCCTACTCTAGGAAGAGAATGGAGGGATGATGTCCATCGTCCCATGGGGTGTCTTCCATAGACATGACTGACATGATCATCTCATCGATAGGAAATATCATGTGAAATGGATCAGGAGATGAATCAAAGAGGGAGGGAGTAGAAGGGGTTGTTGATTGAATGGCTTGATAATCAGATTCAACTGGACTTAAGGGCATTTGTTCGTCGTAGCGAAGATAATCACCAGGGTTAGGTACTATCCACGAGTCATGGGATGCAAGGGTTTCGCGAACAGAGGTGGAAATCATGTTGATTGAGACGACAAAATGAGGTGGAATATCAGGTGGTGGGATTGGGAATGTGCCCATAAAAGTTGAATCTTTCATAAGACCCACACCGACATTCTCGTACCCAGGAGTTGTCTTCGATATAAAGGGTATGTTTCTATTACAGGAATCGGAATTAAAAAAGGTCGGTTGGTCAATAGTAATGACCTTTCCTTGGTGTGGAAAATGTAACACACGGAAAAGGGTAGACACAACTGCACGCATGGAATCAATCCAACTATGGCCAAGTAAGAGGTTATAGTCGAGAGGCGCATCAAAGACCTCGACCTCGACATTGAGCGATTTACCTTCCAACATAATAGACAACGAGGTAATAACACCGTAGGGTTTAAAACCAGAACCATTGAAGGCCTTAAGTGTATTGTGTGATTCTGTGAGGGGAGGAGAGCCAATGTATTTCCAACAAGTAATAGACATAACGCACGTTGAGGCTCCCTCATCAATAGCGATTCTACATATATTCTTGTTCTCTACAACAACTTGGATCCGAAATGCTAACTAAGGAGGTAGCCTTGGAATGTGATCTTCCAGGTCAAATATTATCAAATTCATATATGTGGGATCAATTCCACCAATGGCCTTTAACAGTGCCTTTCATTGAGAAGGACAACTTTGAAGGACTTCAAGAGCTGACATCGCCAAGGGTGCTTGTGCAAGGTCTTCTACAATACTGTATTTTTGAGCAGCACGCGCATGAGGATTAAAGGTAGACTTCCGAACGACGCCCTTTGGAGTAGGGCGTAGAACTGTATCGAGACCTGGTTGTTCGAGATGAAGAGGACCATTGGGAGGTGAAGTTGAGGGAGGCGGTCGAACCAACGAAGGTGGAAAATTGTCAACTTTCTCCTTTGAAGGAGAGTAATCTTTGGCCTGAGTTGCGATTGTAACGTCGTTCTTTTTAGAATCACCAGTACACATAAGGACATACGAAGTGGTGGAAGGAGAAGGTTGGTCATGAATGAACAATTGGGTTTGTTTTTGAGAAGGGAAAGGTTGTGACAAAACGGTAGGTGTGAGAGGCTTATCGATCCCTTGAAGGAACTTAGTGACCTCAGCTCGTCTTGGACAATCTTTCATGTAGTGATCGGCACCACAGATAAGGCAAGGATATCAAGGTGTACGCATATCCTTATCATCAGTAGGTTGTGTTTTGGACTTTTCAGATTGTGGATGATTATTTTTATCCTCTTTGTTCTTACCTTTTCCTTTTTTAGCTTTGTTTTTACTCACAGGGGTAGACTGAACTGAATTAACCTCAGAAGTTTTGTCAGTGGAAGGGGTAGGAGTTGGAGCATGTTGAACATTAGAAGCATTAGATTTGGTTTTGGTGTGAGGGGTATGTGTGGATTGAGCTTCAGCATGGAAGGTGTCAATCACACCATCAGCAACATGAGAAGTTGTCGGGGTTGTTGAGGTAGGGGTGGTAGAAGGGAAAGGAGTGTCAAGGATCAAGTCATAAAGTGTGCCCATTTGCAAATAAATGTGATCTAGGTACTAAGAATGACTAATTCCCTGGTCTTCAATGACAACTCCACCCATGGCAACATCATGGGAGATTTTACTGATGAGTGATTTAGTGAACCACTCAGCCAATAATTGATCAGGAAGGTCGATTTTGATCAGACGTCGTCATCTTCTCCACTCATGAATGTGATCAGAAATATGAGTGGCAGAAGATTGCTTAAAGGAACTCAAAATTCTGGTTCCTATCTCATAATGAATTGGCAGTTGATAATGTGTGAGGAAATCCATGGCTAGGGTATTAAAGTCGTTAAAGAAGCCTCATGGTAACTCTATGTACCATTTTGTTGCCGAACCCGTGAGAGTTTGTTGGAAGAGTCGTAACCTGATGGAGTCGTCCATCAATGAGTTGGACGAACACCAAAGGTGAAAAGTCATAACATGATTGTTTGGGTCTTCTCCTGGTTGACCGTCAAACTTGGGAATGTCAAACGGTAATTTGGCCAGTATGACGTGCCAATGGGGAGAATGTAAAATAGGATCATTCAAGATCCTAAACAAGTCGAGTAAATCCAAAGTGGCTAGAAAAGGTAATTGTCTATTCACTTGAGGATACTGGTGACTTTGGGGACGAAGCCCCGTCGGTATGCCAATAGGACCGTAAGCATACTACATGTACATAGATAGTCCTGACAGATTTGGTTGGGGAGGATTTTGAGGCATGTATCCTAGAGGGTTGGGTTGATTGGGAATGTTTCCTTGGAAAGGAACATTCGACTGGGATTTTGGACCCCAAGTAGGATTCAACGAACCTAGATACGGTTGGTCGATATTGGGGGGTAAAAAAGATTTAACTTGAGAATGTTTCCCCCCAAATGATTGTGAATTTCCTTGGAGAGGAAGAATCCAAGGTACAGGTGTAGTTTTCCCATGAACCGGGTTATAGGTGCCAACTTGGGGTTGCCCCCCAAATTGAGGTTGAGTCCCAAATTGAGGTTGTGGCCCAAAATGAGGTTTCCCCCCAACTTGTGGTTGTGCCCCAGTCTGAGGTTGTCCTCCAAAAGGAATCTGAAACCAGAAGTGATAGATAGACCAGTTCCCCCAGGTGGCTTGGAGCCACTAGGGTCGAGATAATTAGCCCCTCCAAACAAAGGTGGAAAAGGTACGTATGACCCTCCGAAAGGGTTTTGGGTAGGTGCGGAAACAAAAGAAGTAGCAGATTATACCCAGGAGGAACAAAAAAAAAATTCCCTCCGGACAGATTCTGGGTAGGGATGGTGATGGAAGTATTCAAAGCATGATACCCAGGGGGAAGTGACAGGATAGGTCTAGTCAGAAGTGGTGTTCCAATGGGAGATCGATTAACCACCACATTCCCAGTAGAAATAGTTGTAGCGTGTGGAACCATGGTAGAATGGGCCATCTAGAGAGAAAAAGTTGAGCTAGGACCAACTGACTGTGTGTCTGGAACGATGATGATATTATTGGTTGTACCAGAAAAGTGGTCTAAATATACCGTGTAGGTAATAAACATTCGAGAAGTTTTGATATTATGGGTGGATCAGGACTCACCCCTAAGTTGTCGTAAAGCTCCCGTACAGTGTGACACAGGGTTCTAAATGCCTCACTAGAAAGAGGGGGATTCTCTACTCCTAGGCCTGTATGAGGTCTAGTCGGTGCTCCAGAAGTTTCATTGGAAAGTTTTCCTGATGAATTCATCTGGAGAATACGTCTCTCATATCCAGTATATGGTAACGGAGTTGAAGGAAGTTGGAAATCCTCTAGAGAATTGGAAATAATTTAGAAATATTCTAAAGAGTTGGAACATTCCACTTGTGAGCTTACGTTGTTTTGGACTTCTCTCTACTCAGGAGAGCCCTCCGATGAATTAGGAAGCAAAGGGAGATAACTCTACGTATCTTCTAGTGGTATCCCTTGCATCCTACGTGAACGGCGTGGAGGGTCAATGTTGGTCGAACCAAATATTTTACGGAAAAAATCTATGGCCAACTACGAAAACAAACAGTACTCGCTAGTAAAATCTAGAAATCAAACCAAGCAAACAAACCTTATTATTTTGAAGTCACTAGTTGGTGATGAAATCCAACGTTGCGAAGTCAAGACAAGAAGGGGCTAGGATAGAGTGGGTGGAAAAGTTACGTTGACAACCTGCTTAACGGACTTACACCCTGGTGCAATCTCCCACACGTAATCATGGGTATACCCTCCAGGGAGCCCGAGTGAGTCTGGCCAATGTCGATTATAGGTACCATGAAGACTTTCCCCTCCACAGTAACCTTGCGTAAGACCCTAAAGAGATAGGCTACTAAGGTTGCCAAGTACAACAATGATGCATGGGGAAACAGTGGACAGTCCAATCCACATGCAAAGGCAGGGCATCTAGCCCAAAATCAACATGAAATGCTTCCACTCATAATTTTGGGTATACCTTCAAGTGACCCACATAATATGCACAATATATACACCAAGACCAACAAAGCAGGGTGAGTAACTCTGCCAGTCTAAATGTGACCTCAGGTTTGACCCTTGTGTGAGAAGGGCTTCCCATGACAAAATGTTGCAAGTGGATTTGAACACTCTCTATCACAAGATGATGCAGTGTGTTTTATGCTTTGGAGAGTGTGCCTCATAACCTATTCCAAAGCGCTAGCCTAGCTAATGTTGGTGAGAAAAGTTTCTAGAAAATAAAAGTTCATAATAAATTTTAAAATTACGCAATGTTTTAGAGGTTGTTGTTTACTCAAGAGGGAGATGGAAATGAAACGGATGGTATATGAGACCTTGACCCAATAATATGCAAGAAGAGATGAATGATGAAATATTTAAATTAAATGAACTCTAATTATAGTAAGGAGAAGGCATTTCTTTGGAAGCACGAAAGCTACGAAATGCAATTTCTTTTCCTTGAATGAACACAATTCCAAACAATCATAAGCTATCTAATTTCCCAATTTGCTCTCTTTTAAAAAATTCAACTGCAAAAATTTTCTTATGAGTGATTACTAAAAAGAATAGATGACTTTAATTCTTCCTTTCCAAAACCAAATCAGAGGTATAATGAAGAAAGAAAAACATAATCAAAGAAAATGAATACACTCAACACAATACCCAAATCAAACTTTCAATGAATATAAAAATGAAGATGACAAGAAAGTGTTTTTCCAGATGTAAACGAAAGTATCTTTCAAATCAATAAGAAATCCATAAAATATAAAACAATCCAAAACTTTAATCAAATCAAAGACTTTTTATCAATCAAGCACATAGATCTAGATCTAGAGATTATATCCTTGTTGAAAAAAAATCAAGAAGCAAAAAACTTGCAAAATAACCAAGGAAGACTTCCAACCCCTGAAAACCAACCAACAGCGAGTCTTAAACTCAGAAAAAAATCAGATATTGGCACCAAAAGTTCATCCTAGGTGATCAAAACAAAAGTGGGTGGCAGAAGACAAAAAGGCTCAAACCAAAAAATACTACAAGAAACGTCGCAGCTTAGCAGTAAGGTACAGTGCGGCGAAATGAGGTCGTCGTAGGCTAGCTATGGGATAGAATGCGGTGATTTCGCACTAGTTTAAGCAAGAAGGATGTGGTGATCAAGGAATGTCACAGGTTGTATATGGGGTATACTGCAGCGATCTCTGTAAATAAGGAAAAATTGGACAAAGGACAAAGAATCTAAATGAACTTTCAGACCCAGGGAGTCCAGATGGATCACCCACAGACTCAGAGACTAGATTTAAATGAAAGGAGGTAGGCTAAAAGAAAATGGACAGCAAAAAACCAAAAACAAGTCGTATCCCCAATATGGTCGCCAATTTTGTTATTGGATTAATTGGTAAATGCGGACATAAACTGATCTCCCTAGATCCCCCTAGATCTAGAATAAAACAAGACAGGACATGACGCTTTCCCTAAGCTCTAATCATTGAATTTACTATCAAATAAGAGATGAGAGACATACCATTTAAATATCGTTTCCTCGTATCATTTTTGTCCTTTCCCCACTCCAGTGCTCTTTTGATATTGGATCTACAAGGGAACACAAACCAACTAAAGTGAAAGCAATAATAATATATTCAATGAAAACTTATGCATGTGATCAAGGAAAAATACTATAAAACAAGAATGGTTTTATAGGAAAGAAGCATGCCATTGCATTATATTAAGTAAAAGTAGAAGATACAACCAAAAGCCTTGATGTTGCAAGGTCCCCTTTCAGTGGCTCTTTGCTCCAACACACACACTTGCTCCAAGATTGAATGAAGAAGATACACATTGACTTGATGAACTGAAATGAAGCCCTCAAGCATGAACTGAAGTAGAATTCCTCATACAGTTATTAGCCTATTCAACCTTCATTAACCTTATCCTTTTCCATGATAAATCCCTCTTAATATAGGGGAAAGAGAGATGGTTAAAGATATTAGAATGATCCCACCAAATAAGAGAGATGAGTAAGATCCCATCTATTTGGAAGCCACCTCATCTTCTAGAAGATCCTATTCTATAACTTTCATGAAGCTCGAACTTTTCTTAGTCTCCTAGCATCGTTGCACCCTAGCTATAGGATAGCCTGTGGCGACATCGCAAACCAATTCCAGGGCAGAGGGCGACAATCAGGGATCGCCACACTCTGTGTATAGTGCAGCCTGTGGTGATCTTCTTTAATAGGGCTTTTGAGAAGAGAAAACCAATCGCTTTTCTCATGAAGGAAGGCTCTTTTGGGAACATAAACACATGTTGTAAAAAGATCACTAGGGTGACCAAAATACTGTGTAACAAAGGCCCCTTCTATTAAGGAGGAGGTGGAGAAACTACTCAATGTTGGTTTCATCTACTCGGTTCCTTTGACCGAATGGGTATCCAATCCCATTCCTGTGAATAAGAAAAAAGGAACCATCCGTGTGTGTATGGATTTTCGAGACCTGAATAAGGCTTGTCCTAAAGATAAATTTCTGACACCTTTCATTAATCATATTCTCGATGAGTGTGCGGGAAGCGAGGTTTTTTCTTTTATGGATGGATTTTCAGGATATAATCAAATTCAGATCAAACCCGAGGATCAACACAAGATGAAATTTATTTGTCCTTGGGGTACTTTTGAATACCAGAAAATGCCTTTCAGACTTTAAAATGCTAGAGCAACCTTCCAACACACCATGACCTTTGCATTTCATGATCTCAAACACATCGTCGAATCTTATCTTGATGATCTCGCTACTCACTCTCGCAAGAGAGTAGATCATTTCACTCACCTTCGACTTGTTTTTGAGAGATGTCAATATTATCGCATTCATTTAAACCCTCATAAGTGCATCTTCTACGTTAGGTTTGGACCTCTCTTAGGGTTATTAGTCTCATAGAATGGGATCTTGGTGGATCCTATGAAGGTTGAGAAAACACTTTGATTGCCTCCCCCGAGCAACATTCGTCAACTTTGAGGTTTACAGGAGAAGGCTAACTTCCTATGTCAGTTTATAGTGAACTATGCCAATATAACTAAGGGTTTCATGCGTCTTTTGAAGAAGGACACTCCATTTATATGGGATGAGCGAACCCAAGAATCCTTTGATGCTCTTAATAAATCCTTGGTATCGACACCTCTGTTGAAGCCTCCTACCTACAGTAGAGATTATTTGCTTTATATCACCGCGTCTGAAGGGATGGTTGGTATTGGTTCTAGTTCAAGAAGATGGTGAGCTCCATGAGCACATTATCTACTATCTTAGTTGAAATCTAAACGGTCTTGAGCTTAAGTAATCTCACGTTGAGAAGCTATCCTTGGTTGTCGTACACGTGGTTCAAAGATTACAGCATTATATATTGCTTTGCAAAACTACCATAGTTGTTGATGTCAATCCATTTCAATACGCCCTTACCAAGTGTATCATAGGGGGGAAATACAATAAGTGGATTGCCATTTTGCAAGAGTTTGACCTCAACTTTTCTTCGGCAAAGTCTAAGAAATCATTAGTTTTTGTTGAGTTAATACCATACTTCCCTCAACTAGATGAGGACGTCATTCATGTTGATTCATTTACGGATGAAATTATTTTCCTTATCTCATCTTCGGACCCCTGTTATGGATATAGGTTAATGTATCTTCAAACCTTGAATTTCTCTCAGCATCTATCGAGAGACGATCGACGACGTATACAGAATCAAGCTAAAAACTACATTATCATCGGTGACACTTGGTATCATCGAGGCGTAGATAATATATTGCGTCATTGCTTGGATCATGAGGAAGTTGAGTCCATTCTTAATGACTGCCATAGTGGGGCTTGTGGTGCTCATCTATCTTGGTTTGTGACATCCCAAAACAAATTGCGAGCTGGTTATTTTTGGTCATCTATCTTTAAATATTTCATCCAGGATTAGAACCTAAAAGTTCTAATTATGTATCTAATTCATATGTTAATTATGTTTTAGATTGGCATTTGTCACATAACTAAAGTAAAGAAAACACATTCATTAATGTACACATTGTATCATATATAAGTAAAGTTGAAGACCAATGTTTTTATATTTCATCTCTCCAAAACTATGGTGTCATAGTACAAAATGGGGCTCACACCCTCAAAATACATATACAATTGATAGATATAATGACCATGACATCTACGCTTGTGGCATTGGATGCGTGTCATGATAGCATACTACAGTGTTTGTGAGACATCGAAAGAGTCGCACCCATGCATGGGGCACACCTACCACCTGTCGTTGCATTGCCTCTGGAAGATTCTCCACCTACACCATGGAAATCATGTGCATCAGACGAAACAGGTTGCCCTGCACATTTTGAATCACTCTCTCTTTGTCTCCTCTCGTTGGCTCATCCCCCCAGTTTCTTCGTCGGTGTCGTGGGAATCCATCCATTAGTTGCGGACCCACATCTGCATAATAAAGTGTTTTTGTTAAATACTTGACACCATCCAAAAATATTTTTCGTTTTTTTATTCTTTTAAGAAAACACAAAAAAATGAAATATATTAAAAAAAATTCATACTTATATCGTCGTAGGCAGATCCTGGTGGCAATGGCATGTTTGTATCTCCTCTGAAGTCGATCCCTGCATAAGGGTAGTCATCCAGAGCTATCACCTGTTGATGCCACAAGAAGAAGAACTCATCATTGTAGGGGGTTAGCACCCTACCACCTCCCAACCACCTCATCACCTCGGTCCACCGTGACATGGCTGGATCACGTGGTCTATGTGGAACAATTTTGACTCTAGGGTTCAATCCTGGAAACCACTCGAAGAAAAAACTACATAAGATAGATGTGAACCCAAAGTTCCTCTTCCTACCTTGTTTGCAGACTGTTATCTAGCTCTTCATGTTAGCCAGTAGTGAGGTGCACCAATCATAAATTGTGGGTCATAAAAACTCCATTGAGTACAACATCAGTGGCTTTGATGCCCGATGCAACGAGGCTGACCCCATGATCCGTGTAAGCATGATAACATCGATATTCAAACTCAGGTTGTTGATCGCCCTTATGGGGAGTTGGCTACCTACCTTTTCTGTGCCTGCAACACAATGAGTGTCAATGTAATTCTCTATGTTCGTGCCACTCCCAGCTCCTCAGGATTTGAGGCTCACCCCGAAGAGACAATTCTATAAGGAAATAGATATCCTCGAATTCAATTCTCAATGGTTTCCCATCAAGGTTGAAAGCCTCTGTATCTAGACCCCAAAAGTTCACCAGCATTTGGAGCAGTCTCACTTGAGCCCCCATTCCTTTGAGATCCCAAAACTTGTAAAGCCCACATCTTTTCAATGTTAATTGGGCCCCTGGATCTCTTTCCACTGCAGCATCAACTTCCTCATGCTCCTTTTCTCTCCATTCAAGTACCATCCTACAAGAATAAATCCATTTTTTGAGTCAAAACTTTTTAAAAAACCAATTTGCGGACTTGTACGCGGGTTGTTGTTCTAACATTCACGTATAGGGTTGCATATACATTGGCTGGATTTTTCTTTCCTGCATAAATGCCTTCATATACGTGACCCAATGAACTACAACCCACATACACCCTAATTCCTAAATTTCACCCTAAAAAACTCAAAAAACAAGGACTAATTTAAAATTCTAAACCATTATAAATGAAGAGGGGGGAAAGATTACTTACTTGGTCCATATGGTTATCAATTCCATCGCTCATAACTCCTGCAATTAGCTCTTGAAGATCGTGGGAAAATTGGTCCAAAATGCACTATGTGGGTAAAAAATTCAAATGGTATGGTAAATCTGGTTATTTCTACTATTTATAGAAATTTTTACCCACTTTACATAGTTTTTACTATTTTTTCGACCTAGTAGACTAATAGTGTAGTGGATGGAGTTGGTTTTGGTGGTTTTATCCAGGGATTTTTGCAGTTTCTAGCATTATGTCGCTCGTTTGTGACTTTGGCAGGTATTTTTCTTTGACCAGCATATAGGATAGGTCGTCAATCCATTTTTCATTTTTGCATTATCCTATGCCTGTGATCCATATGACTTAGGTACAAACCCATTTACTAGCAACATGGAACCTTCTTTCTGCTACTAGAAGTGTCGTTAGTGAATGGTAGAGACTTACCAAACATGGGTGCCCTAGTAAGAACCTTTGTGCCATTTAGTGCCCATGCAGAGATTATTCCATTAGACAGGAAGTCCCTTATAGTTTCAATATGACTTTGTATTCAAACCTCATATTCTTACTCATAAGCATTCTAACCTATACCTATGGGACTTCCACGAAGTCTTAGTTAAGCTCTTTTTCGACTCTATTAAAAAGTAAAACTTTTGTCGAGTGAACTTGTCTCTTTCACACTCGTTAAATGGCTTTGAAAGGTCATCTATTTGGTGTAAGTTTAACACTTTTTTCGACCAAGTAAACTAATTTCGAAAAAGGAATACTCTAGTCACTAGTGGCTAGAAGAGTTCTCCTGAGCATTGTTTTATACTTTTTCGGGCCCTAGGGACTAAATTTATGAAAAAGGACATTCTTTGGAGTTAAGTTGTAATTGCATTCCATTATCCTACTTGCAGTATTGAGCCTATTGTCAGTTCTCGCTTTCTTTTTATGAGCCTATTACCTCAGTAATTTGCATCACTAGCCAAGCAGAGCCTTGTTTATATCCTTTGCATCTTGACACCCTATACCCTAAGACGAAACATTCCCCTGAGTGTCCATACCCTCCATGCACTTCCTTGCATTGAGCATAGGTATGTTCCACTATTTGGAGCTATTTGCTTACTCACGACACTCATTTCCTCTCTTGTATCATAACATTCATTTGCTTATGAAAAAACAAAAAAAAAAAGACGGGATGGAAAAGAATATTGTCTTATATTGGTAGCAGTCGTGTCGCCTTTGAACAAAGCACAAACTTTTGAGTCCACTTTTCATCCAAATTTTGGGTTTAGCATGACCTTAGGAAGCTGATCTCATTACTTATAGTTTACTCCTCCAATCGGTTACTCTTCCAATCCCTATGGAGAGTTTGATTGATGCCTATTGCATCACAAAGTTTCATCATCAAGTCTACGTTGTCAGAGTCCTCCATACGTCTCATGCTCTTGCATAGCCATTCCTCAGAACTCTTGACTTTTCATGTTGGCCATATCCTCAGTGTGTCTCTGAATCACATGAAGTTGTAATCTTATCGTTCACCCTGGTCCTACTTTCATTATGGGTAGGTAACCTTGACCCCAGCAATTGACATCTCCTCATTGGTCGCTGACTGGGGGGTTTCCCTTGTGTTCGAAGGTAATAAATCTATTCACACATTGAGATTTGTGCAATGTCTTGGATGCCATTAGCCTTATTGGTGGTTTCCTTGCCTTTGTCGGTAATTTTCCTTATTGGATGTTATTCATAGGGTATTTTTTGTGCACTACTTGCATCTGGTGCATGTGAAAGACGCACAAGGTCGTTGGTTCATGAACATCCTCTTCATCTGAGTTCCTCCAAATCATCAAGCTATTTCCTTATATCTTGTGTTGACTGATGAGATATTCCTTAATACTCTCCTTTCAGTGGGTCTCCTTCCATCGACTTCAGATCATCTATTATGAAAATGAGACCTAGAGTCCTATGACTACCTAGAGGCTTGCAGCCATTAGTGGCAGGTTCTCCCGCCATCGATAGTTGGGAATACATCAATGTCTCCTAATCGATGGATTCTTCAATTGTTCGACCTCAACACCTTTATTCACACTTGTAATAATGTACTCATTGCCTTGATACCTACTTTAATATCGGTAGGTTGTCTCACGTTTGTTAACAGCATACCTTAATGATCAGTAATCAAATGAAGTCTCATTGTGTTCGACCTCAACTCCTCTATTCACATGATGTAGACTTGCACCTTTGGCAAATTGTGTAGAAGACTTGAAAGCACCAGTTTATAGTAGCAACTTTCCTGAGTTTTTTCTATCATTCACTAGACCAGTACTTGTATGACTTCAGTGATCATGGGAGATCAGATTGTACTCCATTGTATACAGATATCTTGAGATTGATTTTGAGATTGGTTTTCACTGGGCCTTTTTCATGACTATGACAGCCTATGGCATGTGTCTACTTTGTATTGCCTATTCGTGGTCATGAACAGTTGTTTGGTATATTTCCACATGGATCTACAGTGTAATTCAAATTGGCAGCCATGTGTACAAATTCATTATGGATTGTAATATTCTCATGAGCAACTAGTTCTTCCGATTGAGTCTCCATCACTCCACTTTTGGGAATTATAATGTATTTCGACCATCGTAGATAATCCTCCAACCTCACACATTAGGGGGAATATGTTATAGCAATATTTACCTCACCCCATGCAACTTGATCAGAAAGCCTTTCCATTTCCTTGTGCAGACTTGAAGTACCCTTTTGCACTTCCCAAAACTAACAAATCATGTTTTTCCACATATACGTGCCCTAACAGTATTACAGCATGTGTATATGTAGGTTGCACCATTACAGCATGCGTACATCAGGTTTTGTACCCAAAATTAAAAATTGTGTAAAGTTTCCATGTCATGTCATGAGATCCATGATCCTTGACCTTCCATATACTGGAATAGTTTCAACTTGGCCCTTCAGTTCCATTTGAAGGCTATAAATTGGGCCATATCAAAGCCGTGGAGAGGAGAGAATTCAACTTTGAGAGTAGAGATACTCTGGAAAAAATTTCACTTCATATTGAGTCTGCATCCCTTTGTCCTTTAAAGTCTGAACACATTGTTTGGCCCCCAAGCTATTCCCTCTTTGATGGATAACTTCATTATCTCTCTTATATGAGCTTGCCTTTGGTGGAGGATTGAAGTGGTGGAGGCCCAATGGGAAGGGACTTAGTTTCTCGGTCCTGAGACGTGTTGACACGGAATTTTGTCACCTGTACACTTATGTTGATCATCTTTTAATAGAATTATTATTTTCTCATCCAATGGATATCTTGCAAATATTTGAATTGTTATTCCATGTGCGCATTTGTTATGAATGTTAATGGATTATGCTAGTGTATGTGCTAACATTGTATACTATCACCATATACTTGCGTATCTTGGTTGTTGAGGACAAGTTGCAAGTATAAAGCTTTGGGTCACATGCTCAACGATGGTCTTCAACGAACGTCTAGATGAGGTAGGCTCATTATCTTGAATTGTTAGCATTTTCATTTATATAGCATACTTGGGATTAGAGTTGATTTTTGTAGTCATTTCCGTTTTTTGTAGTTTACCCCTTGCCATAGAGTGATTTTCCTCGTAACAATGTGGCAAATCGTTACCTATTATCAGTTGTCTACACAAACACGTGTCAAACCCTTATAAGAGAAAACCATGGAGATCATGAGCCACTAATCTACGGGAAGTATGGTCTCAAAATTTCAATTATTCAAATGATATGTGTTTCGGATGATGACCCACCTGTGTCAATCCTCCACTCAGAAGTAGATTATGAACCATCTTGGCCACAGATGTTGGGAAAATGGGTCCTACACTTCATTAAGAGAGGAATGGCCTTCCCTAGTGGCATTATCTTGACCTTGAGGACAAAAGGGCATTCAGGAATCTACCCTAAATTGCAATGGCCAATCCAATTTGTGCACTGGAGAAGCTTGAAGCAAAGGATTCAAGGGATTGGTCAACTGTACCCTATGTTATTGGGTGTTTTTAGTTGGAAGGAAACATTTATCCTATCATCTTGGCAGCTGAGATAAAATGTTTAGTATGCAATGATGGGAATCAATTGAGTCATCCAAGAATACTCAATTGAAGGCTTAATTGGATGAGGAGAGCACACCCAAAGACGGTGTCAGCAAGGCCCATCTGGTGGTAAAAATTGGTTCATTCCCAGTAAAATTAGGTAAAACCAATTGGAAAGTTGGGAACAGTTAGAAAACCAAACGTTGTATCAAGATTTTGACAAGAAAAAACCACTTTCAAGAAGCAGTATTGGGCCAAGTAAACGATTTTCCTACAAATCTAAGAGGTTATAAATCAATGGAAGGAGCTCTTTTTTAGGGTCAGAACTTTGGGGAATTTAAGAGTATCTTATGCCTGAGTTGTTTGATCAAGATCCCCTCATAAACATACCAATTTTTCAAGGCTGGAGGCTTTAATATATTCATCTCCTGTGTTATGCTTTATTTTGTGCTTCTTTTCTATGTATGAGCTCTTGTAAAATCCATCCCTCATCTCATGGCTTCTTGTATCAAATTCTCATTAATAAAAGCTCGAGTAGCAAGTTTCATGACATGTTCAGTGTTATTGCGTGTTGTTTGGCTTATGATACTGAAGTGATTTCCTCTTAATGTATGACCACTTCATGTCATTTTTTCTTGTATTTAATGATTTGCAGAGGGTACCTCCATGGATTTAAATATATGAAAATGTTTATTGTTTGATGTATGATTTAATGATCTAGTACAACTATTAGAACTGTTGAATTCTTAATTACTTAGCGAATTGTTCTTTTCATAAATTGTGAGATTCACCTTAAATTTACCTCACATGTTTATTTTGTATTTCTTCTAATTCCATCCCTTCTCAAATTAAACTCAAATTGTCTGAAGCACTCGTGGACATATGTATTTTGACATCGAATGTTTTGATATTGGTTTTGGTATTGTTTGAGGGCCAAGAGTTCTATAAGAGAGAGAGAAAAACTTACCCACAATTTTGTATATTTTTTGTTGCTACAAGCATGGATTTAAGGCTCATTTTGAGTCTTATCCCCTTCAATGCCTCAACATAGTTCCATTAACATCCTAGAACATATTGAGATCCATCGATCCTCTACATACCTGATAGGGTAGAATTGGGACTTGATTAGGGTTTTGAAGTCCTCCCACCTAGTTACTGGTGAATCACCCTCCAGCCTAAGTGTTTCTGTGTGGCTTTCCCACCAGGTTAAAGCATGGACCTCTAACTTCAATATACCAAAAGAAATATTCTACCCTTCATCTATATGGTGAACGTTAAAATAAATTTCTAGTCGTTGCAACCAATGATTCAATTTTAATGCATTGATCTCACCTTGG
>ML777297.1:609572-629161 GCA_009831015.1 Picea engelmannii | reverse complement strand
CCTTACGGGATAAAACCCAGCTAGAAGGTGAGGTTACTCTTCTCTCTTTTCTCTAGTATGGAAATAATGCAAGTATAAAGGAGAAGGCACTCTTTATGGAGTTACCTGAGACCTATGGCATGTTAAGTTGCTATAGAACATTAACCCCCTCTATTATTCTCTCTAATTTTCCACTCCTAGTTTTTATGCTCTGCTATGGAACAAAATACAATAGCATAGAATGGAACCCCTTCTCCTCTTATTCGCTTGGTATTTAACATAGCCCGATAGCCATCTAGGGGTAGGTTTTTTACTTCCTCAACCATCAATTGTGATAGGGTTTTGGACCTTCTATAATATTCTTGAAATTACATACGTAGCTAGCCCCATATGCTTGAGTAACAAGAGATGATGCGGCATCCTCTCGTACCATGGTAGTCAACATGGTAGGTCAACTTACAGGAGGAATAACTTTTTCATATGAGCTCCTATTGATGTGATTTTTGCATTGTTAGAAAGGTCTCGGTGTGAATTGTTAGCACTCTGTAAATTCCCAGAGGTTGTAAAAGGGCAGAAGAAATTTACAAGAGGTAACCTTAACCAACAACTTCAAAACTGGGATCTAGCCCTATCAGTTTCAGAGAGGGATCTCTCTGTAAAATTTAGATTTGTTTGGATTTTCAGATCTTAGGCTAGTTAAAAAAGAATAGTACTAAGTTGTTTTTATTTTTTAATAAAATTACTGAATGTCACTTACGCTTCCATTGGGCTATGGGGTCTGTTTTATAAAAATGGAGATCAAAGGACAGTTTTTAGAAGATTCGTTTTATAGGGCAAGGTAGTGCAACTGCTGGATTCTTTAGAAATAAAATGATGGATTGCTGAAAAGGTGAGATATTAGTTAAAACAAAAAAGAAATTAAGAATTTCTTTGTTATAACATCAGAAGGAAAAAAATTTAAATCTATAAGAGATTAGGAACAGAGTACGCGATGGAAAATTCTGCAACTTTAACTTATTTTAAAGATTAGATTACAAAAACAATATGATAACTGAGAAAGAAAACTTTTTACAAAGTCAGAGGAAAGTTCACCAACAGCTAACACGTAGGAATCCTGTGAAACGTCTCTTTGTATTACTGGAATAACCTCTTGATAAAAAATTACAACGATTACAGCTTGCTCGGGCGTAAAGATCAACCCTCGGTACTTCAAAGTTTGAAGTATTTATAATCAAAATTACAAGTGACCCTGTCATTAATGATCAGGACGTGGCAGATGCTAATTTTAACTATCTAGATAACAAAATACAAAAATATAGGAATTGATAATGATGCGTCGAATCTCTCATGTTGATTTTGGTGAAGACTGTTGGTGATTCATTCATATGACTTTGACTGCGCTGGATGCTGAACTTGGACAAGACCTTGATCTTTACTCAATCAATTTGCACAGCTCATCCCATCTTTATGTATCGGGGATGGTAACTTTCAATAGTCGGCGGTAGATTTCATCCATCTCGGTATACTTAGCAAAAGTCGTCTTGGTGAGGAAAATGTACTTGATTTCGTGTTGTATGTTGAGGTCAGGCTGCAAAGTCTCCAAGAACGCTTTTCCTGTGATGTTGCCCTATATCCCTAAGAACTTGGAACTATCTTTGGCCACGGTGGCAATCTTTTGCTTATAATCGAAAAAAGTCAGCAATTTATCATTTAGGACAAGTAAGCCAGGAAGGCCCTTTTTGTGTAAGGCCTCAAGCTTGTTAAAAAACCTCTGAACTCCAATGTCCATGTTCTGAGATTTCTCCTCCAACTGCAACATTAATCCTCTTTTGGTCAACACTCTTTTGACTTTGAGGATAGTCTATGTTCTATCTTCAACTTTCAGGTTTTCAAGCTCTTCCTTAGTTTTTGAATTCAGAAACTTGATGATCTCATTAGCTGTCGAGGGAATTTCACCCAGCTCTCTTCTTATCCTGTCGATGGCCTGCCTATTCTTCAGCACCAAATCATGTTGCTCGTACATGATTTGCACCATGGGCCAAATTTCATTTATGGAGTTGGAGATATCTGTCCATATATTTTCCTTAGCCTCTGCTAATGTCTTACCTGCTACTGTTTGTTTCTAAAGCTGTTGTATTTCCTACTTGAGCTTCTATGATACTTTTCTCTCAATGTTGTATCTTGTTTGGAAGGAAGACTTGAGTTCCTGGAGACTTTCAACCTCCATTTTCAGCCTATTGATCTATGTTCCTTGCAGAGTCATCTCCTCCATGGAATTTGCTAGCTCCACAGTTTTTTCCAGTGTTGTCAATGGAGTTGTCGATGGAATTTTTGTTGTAGTGGTTGTTGGCACAGTTGTACCACTAACTTCTGCAAGGGGAACTACACTCAATAAAATGACTTCCATCGGGGTTGATTGTTCCTTCTCTTTCAATAACCTTTCCAATTTTGACTCCATTTCCTTTATCTGTGCGTTCTGCTACATGATTAGCTTCAACAATTCCTCTTTCTCATTTTTTATCTCAGCTATTTCTTTAGCTTGTGAATCCTCTATTGGTGGAAATTTCAGTTGCTTTCTCAAAGATGCAATGTCAGCATTATTTTTCTTTAACATCTCCTCTACACCTTTTACATTCGAGGGATCATACCCAATCTTGAGCACCAACTCCTCTAAGGATTTATTCTATTATCCTTTGCAAAAGAGGATATCTTTTCCAGCTTCAATTGGGTCTGAACATGGTTTAGAGATACCTGTAATTTTTATGTCGTAGAGGAAGCATGTGCCAATGTGGAGAAAACCATTTCTCCAGTCTGTCTGTGCAAATCCATCTGGTCATCTGGATGGACCTGTTTGGTGTCAAAAACAATAGTTTACCTTTTGTAGTTAGTGATCTCTTTGGGTTGAGGCACCTGTGCTTGCAGAAATTCCAGATGCATTCTTCCTTTCTTTGTGTCAAAAGCTGACAACAGTCTGTGTTGTGCTATGGAGGTTTGCTTCCAGAACTTAGCGTAGGTGTTGTTGGTCAGCATCTAGTTCTTCTTTTTAATCATGTCATATTTTTTGAAAATGTTCAGAGGTATAGATCCTTGTGGAGTTTGGGTAGTCACAACTATATATGTCTGCTTCTTTGGAGAAGAAGTGGACACCACCTCATGTTTTCCCTCAATCACTTTGGCAGAGTAGGGCTCTTCCTCACTCGACATGTGAGTAGCATGAGTGGTTTTGGGTCTTTTGTTATATACCTAAAAATCTTCTGTCGATACCTCAATGACTGAAGGAGATGTATCCTTTCTTGGCCCTTTTTCCTTTGGTACCTGTGGAGTGTTATTCTGTGAAATAGGGACTAAAGGAGAGTCTTGTTGTTCAGTATCTACCAAAGTATTTGCCTCCCACTCTTTCTGGTTCACATACTTTTCAATTTCTGGTTTGAGGGTGTGAGCATAAGGTGAACTTTTGTTTTTGGATCTCATCTCTGCAATGATCCCACTTGGATCATAACGCCAAATGAAACTGGTGTTGAATTTCATTTCCTTTAATAGTTTATTTGCCTCTTCCCCAGCAGCTCGATTGTTGCAGATAAACGGTCTTATTTTCCCTTTAATCCTCATCTGTTGTTTTTTCTTCAAAGACACAAAATGAATGTCATATGAGTTTAGCATCTGACGAATATACTTCAGTGAAAATATTCGAACAGGCACATACTTGGGCTATTTGTATGGGGCTAGTTCACACCCATACACTTTGATCTCTGTGTGATTCTGATATAGGAACCAGTCCTCGGTCTTTGCAAGATCTGAAAGGTGCAGAACTCTTTGGATCTCCTCATTTATACTTGGTTTTGGTCTTCCACTGAGCATGCTTACCACTGGGTGATAAAACAACTCGATGAACTGTTTGAAACTGAACTCAGTGGAGTTTCTTCTAAGCAACGATGTCCATAAAGTTACTGCTAGCGGTTTTCTGTCCTTCTCCATTTTCTGCATGAGAAAGGAAAATTTGTCTGCTTGATAGAACATAAACATGTAGGCCAGTATTGAAGAATACCAGAACATGCCTTCTGTAGGGAAATTTGTCAGTTGCTCATGCAGGTTTTTGACCAAAAACCGTTGTAATCAAACTGGGTGGCAACTTTATCTTCAGCAGAGAAAATGGATAGGAAACCTAGGATAGGTTCATCCACCCATTCGTCTGATAAGTAACCGAGCAAACAACACAATGTTGAGATAATCTGATTTTCCTTTTTAGAAAATATGGAGGAATGATAAGGAGGATTCTTCTTAGGAAATTGGGCATCTTGTGGGAGGAAAAGCTCAAAGATTTGTGTTCTTTGGGGAAAAGACAGGTTCTGATACATTTCTGTCAGAATTTCAATGGTGAGAGGAGAACGAGGTTCGGCTCTGGGTACCTGCATCATTTGATCGATGGCCTTGGGTGTAATAAGGAAAAAGGTTTCTCTGGACGAAGATACTATGGCTCTCTAATCAGGGAGGTAGTGCACTTGGCATTTGAGGGCGAATTCGGGAAAATGATGGACTTGGGGAAAAATATACAAAGGGAAACTTGACTCCCAGAGCCCAATTTCATCGCTTTGATCGATGAAGGTGTCTTTAAACCATGACTATAGCTCGACGAAGTCGAATTCGGACCTGGTTTCTGAGATTAAATAGTCTTTGTCTGCTAATGGGATCCGGTCAAGATCGACAGGAGGTGGGAGAAATGGATTTTCCTCCACATTTGACTTTTTACTTTTGGGCGCCATTGATTTCCACTGGTACCTGCACACTGAACACATGTTAGTAGGCAAAAACTATGGTTGTATGAGATGTTGCAGAGGCGAAGGAAAATGAGTCTCTAATATGCAGGGAGTGTGAGTCGAATGTGAATGATCGAAACGGGGTTGGAAATTAGTAAAAGGAAATCCATTGGGCGAAAAAGGACAGGTCAAGTGAACAATGGGTATGTGGCCAGTAATAAATGGCCAACGGGCACTTTAGAGTGTGAGGGGGCAAGGTGAAGGACATCTAACGTGTGTACCCGGTCGACGTGTCGAATGGTGATTGGGAAATAAATGAAAAAGATATGACCTATAACGGTTAGATGGAGGGGATATGCTGACGGGGTCATGAAATGGAACTTGCAAGGAGTGGTTTTGGGGTGTGACATCTCTAGATGACGGTGGTGAGTTGGAAAAATGATAAGCGGTAAATGTTTGGACTGGGGAGGTAAAATGCAGTTAGATGATGCCACGTAGGGATGGGGCCCAGCTGGACACTGCTTCATTCCGAACCCCCCCCCCGTTAAAAGTAGAACGGTCGAGGGGGTCTAAAATCTCTTGTGGACTGTCCATTTGTGCGTTGGTGGGATAACCGTAGATCTGAGCGCACACTTTAATCACTTTTTCAGACCCCCCCCCCCTCGATGTTAAAGGTTGAATGGTCTGGCGGGTCCGAAAACTCATCAGAGCCGTAGATCTGGGCGCCAAAAGCTTAGTCATAGATCCAGGCCCAATCTTTAATCTCTGGGGCGCAATTCAGAGTATGAGGAAAAACTTAGGCTTAATGACCTTTTTATGGGTTTTGTGCACTGCTTCCCTTGCTTTTGTCACCATGGGGTTAGAAAAACATTTCACCATCAAGATCATGCATTTTTCATCGATCATCTTACATATTTTATTGAACAGAAACTAACTAACCTATTGTCCTAACCTACACATTTTCACCTTTAGCCCAAATTAGGATGTTGGGCTAAGAAAATACTCTACCTTGGGGCTATTTGACCTAGATTAGATTGTTTGGTCAAATTTATTCACTAGCTAACCTAATTACTTGGCTAAGATTAGGAAGTTTAGCCAAGCTTATTCACTAACCCTAAATACTTAAATTTAAAAGACTTGGCCATGTTTAAATTGTATGGATCAAGCCATTATCATTTCATGGGGCTTTATCCATTTTCTTTTATGCCCTCTTTTTATTTTTCTCATTTTTTATTTCTTTTTCTTTTCTTTTCTTTATTCTTTTCTTTCTTTTTCCTTTTCTTTTCTTTTCTTTTTTCTTTTCTTTTCTTTTCTTTTCTTTTGCAAAATGCAGTATTATCTGCAAGTCAAAAACACTAAAGGAACAAAATTACAATCAACAGTTGATCCTATAAATTATAGGGTTATAACATGAATAATAACATCATGGGGTCTATGTTGCACTAGAAACGTTTTAACCCAAAAAAATGTCATTTGATGCCTCAAAATGGCCCCAGAAGGTTCCATATCCCCATTTTACAAATTGGGACCTGCCACTAAAATGGCGCTACAAGTTGATTCCTCTAATTTTTTCCACTCTGAAAGGATCGAGATAGATCAAAAACAATATAATGATCCAATCTGGATCAACTTTACAACAACTTCTCCAACTCTCTAGGGAAATGGGTTGAACTACTTTTTCCTCTTCTCATTAAAGAAGTGAGCCCAGTATTTGCATTGTCTGCATACTTCTATAACAAAGTGTATGTCGGATACATAGAAAGGGAGAAAAAAGGGTCTCTCTTGGAAATCGAATAACCTTGAAACTGAAATCCTCTGTAGTTTCAAAATTTTCTTTCTCTGAGAGAAAGGTGGCAGCCTCGAGTGACAATCTTGACTTGTTGAGGCCAAAGATTAATTTTTTAAACTCAGAAATAAAACTTGTGTGGACTAGGTATAAATAGTATTGAGCCTTGTGTCTCCATAAGGCTAGATACCAGACAAAGGTTGGTTCCACCTTGAAATCAAAATTCTTCGCCCTCGAAAAATATTCAAAAATATGGCAGTAGGCTATGGAAAATATCAAATAAGATGTCATGTAGAATTTTTGGGTTCTTTTCAAACCACCTAGTTGAAATGAAATTTAATTTGAAATAATCCTCCCCCAATCAATCAGTGCATCCTCATGCACAAAAAAGTGAATGATATTAATGACATTTTTCGACACAAAGGCCATAGAATCCAATCCAATTATACAAGTAAGCATCCAAGCGAATTCCTTGTAAGGCTATTTTAATGAACTTTCCTTAATCTTAGTTGCATTGGTGTTAGCTCTTAGGTCAGCCAAATGTTTCTCTAGGAGGTCTGCTCCTCCTATGTGTTCCTTAATAAATTCACCAGCTTCCTTATTCTTGAATTGCATGGTAGGTTTTGGAAGTTGTATCATTTTCATAAAGACCAAAGGAGCCAAAGAGATGGATTACTTCCATTGAACTTGAATTGACCTTATTTATGTATCATCTTCGTTCGCATACCAAAGAAATTACTATTTGAAATATGTCACCTCAGGTACACAGCTAATCAGTGCTATGCCTAAGGTCCACATCTAGTTTGTTTCTTTCTCGGCGGGAGGGAGGGCCTTTTACCACTTATAGGATCGTGACCACTGGAGCCAGTGGTCTTCATGTCCAAGAGTGTTAAGTGTATCTCCACAATACACGTCCTTTCTTCTACTTGACATAATTTACATAGCTTTATATTCTTACCAATGGGTGGTGCTACTGTCTATATAAATTTTTACAGCATGGCATATTGGTCCTTTATTTAATTTACCATGTATTTCCTTGATTATTAGCAACAATAGCTCTTATTTCAAAGTTGTCAACTTGCACGGTAAGATTTAGAATTTATTACGGAGATTTATGAAATCTTCTCCACTTTAATAACAGTATTATGGTCACACAAGTGGCAGTTGATGTGGTGGGGGGGAATAAATGTGATTGGGAAATGGTGATGTGATGTTGTGGAAGATGGAAAAATGGTTAAGTATGGAAGTGGGAAAATAGGAATGGAAAGTGCATTATGGTGAATATATGATTGCGAGATGCGGGACACAAGACATGGGAAATAAAAAAGTGAAAGGGAATGACTCCCACATCTGCAATGAGAAAATAGATCAAGTATGAGAAGAGGATGTTATCCAGGTCGCGAAAGTGAAAGGTTCATTCTATGGAATGCAATATTGTGGGTTGCAAGATAGGAACATGAGGGAAAAAGGAAAATGGAAAGACGGGTATCATGCATCCACATTCAAAGAAAACGACTAAGCATGAAAAAGGTAAAGGGTGCAGTTTGTAAGATGCGAAGATAGAAGGGTCATTTTGTGTGTTGCAGGACACGAGACATGGATATTTGTGGGACACGAATGAGTTTGTCTCCCGCAATGCATGAAAAATGACAAAGTGTTGGATTTTGTAAGAAAATAAAAATTGACTAAGTAAAGTAACATGGGCTTACGAGCCTGTGGACTTGGGAAATTTATGGTGGCCTACTCCGCAACCTGCATTTCAAAGAAGAAATGTGACTAAGTGAAGGAAATATGAGGAACAAAGGAACAAGGAAAAAATATTAAGGATGGATAAGTGTGTAGTAAAGTTGATCCAAGAATGTAGATCAATAGGAGTTTCAAGACCGAAGTCACGCACATAGCCTCTTTTAAGGCTTGGAAGAATAGATCGGCTACAGGAGTCCAATAGAAAGCATTATTTTTAAGGAGAGCAGTGAGAGGAGCTACAATTTTTCCATAATTATAAAAAAACTTGTGATAATAGCCCATTAAACCGAGGAAACCACTCAAACTTTTAAGATTTTTAGGATAAGGCCAATCCTTCATAGCTTCAATTTTCTTAGGGTCCACTCATACACCATCCTTGCTGACAATATGACCCAGGTACTCAACTTCAGAGGCTCGAAAAGCACATTTAGACTGTTTGAGAAAAGGTTTGTGCTTATACAATAGATGGAAAACTTGATCCACATGGGTGAGATAGGATTGCCAAGTTTAACTATAGATGAGAATATCATTGAAGAAAACTAAGACAAAATGACAGAGGAAAGGACAAAATACATGATTCATGAGACTTTGAAAAGTGCAGGGGGGCATTACACAGGAAAAAGGGCATGACCGAGAACTCATGGTGACCATCGTGAGTTCTAAAGGTGGTCTTGGGAATGTCTTCCTCTTTCATACGTATCTGGTGGTATCCATAATAGAGATCAAGTTTGGCAAAGTATTGAGCACCACTCATTTCATCCAAAAGGTCATCAATTAAAAGAATGGGAAATATTTCTTTGATTGTGAGTTTGTTGAGGGAACAAAAATCATCGCACATGCACCAAGTGCCTTCTTTCTTAACTACCATGACTACCAAAGAAGAATAGGAGTTGTTACTAGGACAGATAACACCTTCTTCTAGCAATTCTTGAACAATTTTCTCAATTTCATATTTCTGGGAAAAGGGACGATGATAAGGGAAAATATTGGGAGGAAGATTGACTCTTGCTAGAGGAATGGAGTGATCATGGAAATCACAGGAAGGAGGAATTCCATGGGGAGTGTTAAAAATATCTTGGAGGCGAGAGAGTATAGATTGGAGGTCAATATGCACAGAGGGAGTCTCAACGGATTGAATATAATGGAGTTGGGAAATAATTCTAGAATGACATTTTTTGAGTATCTTTTCCATTCGGTGGGAACTAATCATCTCAGGTGAGCCTCCTTTGATGCCTTGGAAATTATATTGTTATCCCTCATGTTGGAATTGCATGGTTAGGTCATTAAAATCTATGAGGATGGGGCCGAGAGTGCATAACCATTCAACACCGAGAACAATGTCACACCCACCCATGTCAATAGCAAACATATGAGATTTCAAGTGGTACTGACCAATTTGTAGGCACACATTTTCACAATGCCCACCACATTTCATGGAACCACCATTGGAATCATGGTTTGAAACTTGTTGACTACGCGGATATAGAAATTGATTTCTTGGGAAATGCAACAATGAATAAAATTATGGGTGTTGCCACTATCAACTAGGATGATGAATTTCCTATGCTTTATGTAGCTAATTAACCTGGCAATTTGGGGAGCAAAGAATCCAGTGAGGTCGTGCAGCGAAATCGGTTGTTCAACTTCTAGTGGATCAGAGGGCGAAGTAATATCATTTGTTGGGTTTATCTTCCATGGGGGAACATCGACCTCCTCATCAAAAACATCCTCATAAATGGCCATAAATAAATTATGTTCCTTACACTTATGCCCCAAAAATATTTTTCATCACATTTATAGCAAAGACCCTTGAGTTGGCATTCAACTATTTATGCCCTGGTTAATTTTTGGATATTTAGAGGAGTGGAAGGAGGAGCAGGATTGGTGGGTCAAGGGAAAGGAATAAAGGAGGGTTTCAAGGTTTGGGCAAAGACAATTTGTTGTGCTTCCTTGGATCTTTTAGTAGCTTCCAACCAAGTCTCATGGTGAGTCATTAGGACCTGGGCTCGGATTTCATCCTTTAGGCCACTGATAAAAAACATTCCCTAAAGAAGGCATTTAACATGCCCTCCGTTTTGAAATTCAAGAGTTCAAAGGAGGTTATAAAGTCTTCCACTGTGTCAGACAATTTCAACTTGGTCAAATGGCATAAATGGTGGGTGTCAGTGTCAAATCATTCATAAATCTCCACAACAAATTGTGTCCAAGCAACATACATGTGGGTTTCATTTTTATGTCATTTTCACGATTGCCAATGTTCAAGATCCAAATAGAGGTCACCATAATGAATTTTGGCCAACTCATCAGTAATGCCATGGAAAGAGAAATAATGTTCCATTTGAGTGACCCATCCCATGGGATTCAAGCCATAAAATATGTTCACTTCAACTCTGGGAAGACAGGGATCACGATGAAGGGAGTTGGAGTGAAAGGTCATAATATGGGAAGAGTATGAACATTTGAAGTGTGAATAATGGTCAGAGGAAGGAGGGACCTGGGATTGTTTCAACAATTGGTTGAGAGTGCAGTGGATGGAGTCAAATTCATCCTTAACTTGGTTCTTGAAGGATTCAACACTGAAATCGATGGAAGCAATTTTAGAAGTCATTCCCTGGATGGTCTCCTTATATTGTTTGGGATCACCTTGCAGGTTAATGATTTCTTGGCTGCAAGTGGTGGCCATTTGGGAGTGAGGGGTGTCAAGGAGGGGGAGAGTGTCCATGGGAAAAAAAATGATAAGTGATATATGCCATGACTATCAGGGCGAAAAGAGGAATCGAATGGGATAGGTGGAAAATAAGGGTGTTGAGGAGGGTGGGTGGGTCCAAAAAAAAACAAAATGGCTTAGAAACGATCATCGTGGTTCCTATTAACAATTTGGGAATTTCGTCAAACTCGCATTTCCCTAGTTAGATTTTCCAACTAGAGGAAACCGAAAGCATCTTAGTTTTTGTAACCTTTAGGATTACTCCAAATTGTCTTATCCATTCCTCTTCTTCTCCATATAAGTGTCACACACTCGACCCCCTAAGTATCCTTTTAAGGGATGGGGGTATCAGTTTTCCACTTCCATACAACTCCCTGAATTCCTTAGATGAGGACGCCATCACTTTGAGATCACCGAGAGCTTTCCATTGTCTATACCCTTTTCCAAAACCAAGTTCTAGTTTGAAATCTATGGCTTTCCGAAGTTTTTGGGGCATCATTGGCCAATGACCATCCCCTTCACCACGTGGCACTGTGACCCATTCAGTGACGTGGCCATGGAAAAGGGGTTGCAGGGAATATTACCCCAGAGCCTTCATGAATATTGGGTCTTCGGCCCTTCAACGATTCTTGTGCAGATCTATAAACTTCCTAGGAGACCCGAATTCCTAGAGTCTCTTTCCACTTCAGAATCTATGGTGGACCTCAAACCACCATTAGATATGAAGGATGAGATTATTTTCACTTGTCGCGTATATTAGACTTCGCAAGAGGGGGGGTCCCACACTTAATTCATGACCAATCCCACGACTCCACATGGAACTACACAGATGCACCACATAATCATGGCATACAGGCCTTGTCCAACTGAGGTAGGAAACCACACATAGGTATTTCATCACTTTGGCATTCAACACACCATCCTATATCCTCGCATCTCCTGGAATCTCAGAGTTCTGAAGTTTTGGATTCCTGAAGTAGGACTTCGTTGAAGTGTTTACGTTGTCTCCCTCTAGTCAATCGAATGGTCAAGAAGGTTACCAACGGACCTATTACACATTATTTTCATCATCCCTATGACCGTTAATGATGTAAACCTATATGTTGCCTTCAGAGGGGTCAGTGGCTTGAGTTCCTGAAGAAAGAAGGGAGAAGAACTTTTCCTGAGAGAAGAAGTTGCATACTCCGTTGGAAAAACCCTATTGAAGAGGATGTTAGCAGGTTGTTATATAAGTAGGGTGCGAGAATGCTTGATTCTCATAGGTTGCACCATAGTTGGGTTGTGAGATGTTCACAGGTTGCTCTATAGGCAGGGTGCGAGAATGCTTACACGTGGGAAAAATGAGTGTTTTCTCGAATCTTCTAGAAGGAGAAACTTCCATGGTGAGGTGGCATCCGAATGGTTTGAATCTTACTCGCTTTCATGATTTAGTGGGATCATCCTAACCTCCTCACCTTATCCTCTTCAGCTTATAAAAGGAGAGCAGCTCTCATGGAGAAGGGCTAAGTTGGATTTGGCTTGGAATTATTAGCTTGTTTAGAGTGGTTTTGAGTTTTGCCTTTGTTAAGATAGATTGTGAATACTATCAGATCTGTGCTCTCAGAATTCTTGTAGTGAAAGTGTGTGGGGAACGAAGGACAGTTAGAAGGGACCTTACGACATCAAGGCCATGGTTGTAATATCTCTTTCACATTTAATATGATTCTTTCTTATAAATCTTGTTGTGTTTTATTGTGTGATTCCTTGATCACATACATAGGTTTATATTGAGTTTATGTTATTACTATCACTTTGGTTGGTTTCATTCTTTTGTAGGATCATCATTGTATGAGCGTTGAAATGGAGCTAGGATGGCGATGGCGAGAGGAAGTGGCATTTAAATGGTATGTCACCTATCCCTCTTTAGTTAGTAAATTCAATATCTAAAACTTAAGGAAAGCATCATGTTCTAGTGTGTTTTGTTCTAGATCTAGGTGGATCTAAGGAGATCAGTTAGTGTCTGCACCTACCAATTTATCCGATAACAAAATTGGCGACTCCACTGGGGAACGGATTGTTTCTTAGTTAGTCTAGTTTCCCTTGCTTTGATTGCTTGATTTATGGTCTCTAAGTCTGTGGGAAATCCATCCAGACTCTCTGGATCTGAAAGTTCACTAAAAAAATTTGTCCTTTTTCCAAATTTTCTTGATTATAAACCTTCTCGCACTGCACCTTTCTGTAGCCTACAAGAATCACTGAAGTTCACACCCTAGTGTTCAGTTTAGTGCGAACTTCTCGCAACCTGCCTATGTCTAGCCTACGAGAATCCCTAATTCTCGCACTGTACCACACTACCAGGCTACGAACTCATTTGTAAAAGTTTTGGATTAGGTCTTCCTGTCTTTTTGATGCCCAGTTTTTCTTTGATCAGCTAGATTGAACATTTGGAGCCTATATTGATCTATTTGCAGTCTGCTTGACATTCTTTGAGTTGCTTTTAGCCATCTTTCCTTTGTTTGGTTTTGAAGGATTAGTCTCTTGCTTTGAGTGTCTTTCAATTACAAAGTGTGTGTTTTCTTTAGAATTGTTTAGGGAAAGATCAAATTTCTTCTGAATAGTTCGCTTTAAAAGAAAACTTTCAGTTTGGGTTTCTTTGTTTTAACAAAGTTCATTATTGTTTTTAGTGAAATTTTTGAAACAAAAAGATTTAATTTATTTCTTTATATTAGATTGGGGGCATCCTTGCATTTGAAGTAGCGAAATTGCATGATTCTTGGCATTTTGGGGGGGGGCATGAATCGTGCATTGGTGTACAGTCTTTTTTGCTCATTTCTTGAGAATATTGATATTGATGAGTTTTAAGATTTTGGGACATTATGCATCTGGGAATGATAAATGTTTTCTCCTTCTCGTAGCATAGCTTTCATCGAAATGAAAAGATTGCATCTTCATCTCTTTGCATAACTTTCGAGTCGGTCAAAACACCATATTGTCCATGCCATTTTTCCTTTTGAGTAACAATAGCCATAAAATAAAGCTCTTATAAAATTGATTAGACATTTTTATCTTTTCTGGTAGCAAACCTACATTATATTAGTTGTAGGGCTTTGGAATAGGTGTGAAAGATAACTTTCCAAAGTTGCAACAAACATAGAATCTTGAGTTAGGGAGCGGTTAAATCCACTTATTACAGTTTGTCCTGGGAAGCCCTTCTAACACAAGGGTCAATCACGAGGTCGCTTTGAGACTGGCAAAGTTACTCACCCTGCTTTGTTGGTCTTGGTGTAGAGGTTGCACGTATTATGGGGGTCGCTTGAGAGGTATACCCACAATGATGAGTGGAATCCTTTCAAGTTGATTTCGGGCTAGATACCCTACCCTTGTGCGTGGATGGGACTGTCAACTGTTTCCCCAGGCATCACTGTAGTGATTGGTAACCTTAGTGGCCTATCTCTTTAGGGTCTTTACACAAGGTGATTGTGGAGGGGAAAGTCTTCACAGTACCTAGAATTGACATTGGCCAAACTCACTCGGGCTCCTTGGAGGGTATACCCATGATTATGTGTGGGAGCTTGCACCAGGGTGTAAGTTCGTTAAGCAGTTCGTCAACGTAACTTTTCCACCCACTCTATCTCAGCCCCTTCTTACATTGTTCCCACGACGTTGGATTTCATCACCACCTAGTGCTTTCATTGTGAGAGGGTTTTGTTTGCTTGCTTGCTTACTAGATTTTTAGCGTGTGTTGTTTGTTTTCCCTAGAGGACTCTAGATTGGATATTTATTTAATGGCGTCAGTTCCCAGTATGACCAATGAAAGAACCCCTGCTCCAGGGGAACCTTTTTTTTTTCCTTCTTATGGAAACATTGGTCCTCCTCACATCGCTACTTTGAGCCTTCTAGGTCTCACTATTAGATTACCGATATGGTTGTTTTCCACTCAGGTAATCCCAAATTCAGTTAGTGCTTCAGTCACAAGCACTTCCCCCCAAGAGCATCAACCTCATGTTGATCCTTCACCTTCTTCACCAGTAAGGTCTTCTTCGCCTTCTTCGCTCTCAAGATCACCTTTCATTTCATCTTCTTCGTCAAGTGAAAGTTTTGAAGCTAGTAACCCAATGAATAAGAAGAAGAAGAAAAGAAAGATTAAGAAGAAGAAAGATGACTGAGGGTCAAAACCTCCAACCATTGTCAAACATGTTGGAAAACAACCAGTTACTGTTAATCGTGTTGGGAGTGTTGATGATGTCAAGATCACCCAAACAACCTGTAAGCCCAAGTACCCTTGCAGGCTTTGTAAGGGTAGCCATCTTCTTAAGGATTTCCCTGGTCTACCCAAGGTTATAGAAGTATGGTCTACACATCCTCACCAACCCATGTCATTAGCCTCTGAACAACATGATGATGACTTCCTGTCGACTAGTCACGATATAGTTGGGAAGAAGAAAAGTAGAGCCAAGTTCCCATGTATGTTATGAAAAGGGAGTCATCTAACTCATATTTTCCCTCATATGGAAGAAGCCTCGAAATTCCTGGAAGACATGACTGTTTCACAACCTCAACTTCCAGCTTCTTATCGCAAACTTTCTCTCAACCCACCTGTAGTTGATGGAATGATCAATCTGGTTCCCCCATCGGTCAGTGTGGTTGATCAAGTGGTCAATCTAGTCATGTCCTTAACTGAACCAGTTGACAAAGTGGTCAATCTGATCCCATCCTCGGTCGATCCCACTCTCCCTTTAGAGAGTGTCAACAAAGTGGTCGATCCAATCCCATCCTCGGTCGATCCCACTCTTTCGTTAGAGAGTGTAACCCAAGTGGTCGATCTGTTTCGACCTATCGACCCCATTCTCCCCTTGGAGAATGAAACCCAAGTGGTCGATCTGATCTCATCATCGGTCGATCCTACTCTCCCGCTAGAGAGTAAACCCGATACTGCCCACATTTTTCTCATTGATATAGACTCTGTCATGTCAGGGGGTATTCCTCCTTCTCCCGTGAAACCCCCTCCAACTAATGAGTCCATCCGTTTTGATTGGGGTGTGCTAACTGGACCTCGTCTTCCCTCTCACATTCCTTTCCAGATTACAGTATAGGTTTGTGGTTGAGATGTTCCTCAGACACTAATAGATGAAGGTTCATCTGTTAGTATTTTGTCCTCTATTGCTTGGCAAGCTTTGGGTTATCCTCCACTTGCGCCAATTACGCAGAATCTGTTAGCTTTTAACAGAAGAACCAGTCAACCTTTAGGGACCCTTCCTCAGTTTCCTGTAACTTTGGGAGGGAAAACTGTCTTTATTGACATCATGGTAGTCCAAGACCCCTTGGATTTCGCTTTACTCCTTGGGCGATATTATGTCTATGCCATGAAAGCTATTGTGTCTACTCTTTTTCATGTGATATATTTCCCTCACGATGGACGAGTTGTGACTGTTGATCAACTTTCATTCATTGACCCTGACTAGATTTCGTCCCTAAATGGTTCTTATATGCAGATGGTATCGCCCCCACCACAGGTCAATTATGTGGCGTTATCGCCCATGGCTTCAACTTATTATGACTTAGATCCAGTAGTTGACATGGTGATCTCTTCGATAGGGTTGTCAGAGCCTGATCTCTTTACTCTTGTCGCGACCCTCGACATCGTGTCCTTCCAGGGTGTGTTTCTTCCTTCCAGTGAAGACCTCTTGGAATCCATGACCGAGTTTTGTCCCTTGACATGGTGTCATTCCGGAGCATTTTCCTCTTGGAATCCATGATCAAGAAGAGAGACTCTGAGGATAGTTTTTGCGTCTTTGAGGCAACCTCGTTAAAAAATGAAACAGAGGTCTTTGAGCATAGTTTTCTAATTTCAAGCTCGTTAAAAAATGAAACCACTTCTGAGGATACTTTTTGCGTCTCTGAGGCAACCTCATTAAAAAATGAAATAGAGGTCTTTGAGCATGGTTTTCTGATTTCAAGCTCATTAAAAAATGAAACCACTTACGAGGACAGTTTTTTCATCTCTGTGGCAACCTCGTTAAAAAATGAAACAGAGGTTATGAGCATAGTTCTTGTTTCTATGTCAAGCTCGTTAAAAAGTGAAATAGTTTTTCCCCTCTTTGTTTGAGTCAAGTCCTTCATCTAGTATTTGAAGCTTCATTTCCTCCACCTTTTTCGTTGGATGAAATGAAGCTTGGGGAGCAATACTTTCAGCCTCTGGACTTCATGCTGAAGTAGAGACGCTAGTTTCTTAAGCTGGGGGCTAAGTACCAACCATCCCTGTATTATGCGTTGGGAAGTCCAAGCATAGTTTTCTATCGTTCAAGCTTGTGTAAAAATGAAACCACTTACCTCAAGCATAGTTTCCCCTGGTTCAAGCTTGTGTAAAAATGAAATCGGGCCCAAGCATAGTTTTGTTTAGTTTTTAAGCTTGTGTAAAAATAAAATCTATCCCAAGCATAGTTTTGTTTTGTTTTAAAGCTTGTGTAAAAAATGAAAACAATCCCAAGCTTAGTCTTTGTTCTTTCTCATGCTCGCAAATACATGAGAATAAGTTACCGAGCTTAGTCTTTATTCTTTCTTGTGCTCGTAAATACGTGAGAATGCAACCGAGTATACTTTTGTCATTTTTTCGGACTCATAAAGGTTATACGAAAAAGGAACCCATTGGAGTTCCCTTTAAGCTCTTTTTAGACCCTCTAAACATGAAAAGATTGTCGAGCAATCTTATTCTTTTCATGCTCGTTAAAGTATTTGAAGAAAACGTTTGTTGAGCAATATCTTATCTCTTTTTCAATCTCATCAGACTACTTTACGAAAAAGGAACTGAGAGAGTTCTCTTTAAGTGTTTTTCAGACTCTCTAAACATGAAAAACCCATGAGTTTTCTTTCTTTGGACTCGTTAAAAAAACATCGAAAGGCCCATATGGGACCGAACCACTCCTTCTTAGGGTTCGTTAAACATACTCCAGGGGACTCGTCTGAAGGATGAACTTAAATTGACAAGCATATGTTATCCTCCTCAAGCTTGCGTAAAAATAAAGAGGTACTCGCCAGAAATAGTGGGGGAAAAATTGGGAAAGAAATGTGTCTAAACCTGTATTCCATGGAAGAGTCCCTTTTGAACATGACACCCTTTCACTCGCCTTGTGTCTAGGTTTGAAAATATGCTCGTCTCTTGGTCATACTCCTTTATAAGATTACAAATTGGTCTGTGATCGCTGTTGTTGAGTCAGTGCTTCCAAGACAGTTGTCGTGTCATCAATATGTTCAAAAAATAAGTTCAACCCAGAAATCCTTCTATTGCGTCGACCATTTCTGCAGTATTTAAGCCTTCTATTGCATCGGCCATCCCTGAATCAGTCCTAAATCACTTGTTACTTTGACCTACATCAAGTCTTGTTACTTGTTTCGTGTCATTGATGTGGGATACATTAAGGCCCTCCTGTGACGAGTCTTTTCCTATCGACTTCAACTCATTATCCAGGAATTAGACTTAGAAACTAATTGGTACCTTGGAACTTGCATGCCTCAATGGTAGGTTTTCTCGCTTTCGACAGTGGGTTTTCATTATTGACCCCTGATCGGGAGATTTCGCCGAGTGTTCGACTTCAGCTCATTAATTCACATTCATTGGATTGTACTAGTGTACCTTGGGAGTCATTGACATTAATGGTGATTTCCCTCGCACTTGTTAACGGTATACACTAATGATCGGTAATCAAGTGGTTTCTACCATGTTTGACTTCAACACATGTATTCACATGGTTATATTCATACTATAGAGTGGTGGAGATGAAGACCCTGGATCTTTTCTGACAGATTTAGGTTGTGTTGGAGTATATTCAGTTTGTATTGTTGCATAGATCCACATTGTATGTCTCATGGCTATGTTCAAATTTGAGTCTTTAACACATAGATCCACAGTGTATTTTCGGTGCCTATGTTTAGATTTGAGTCATATCGACATGGATCCACAGTGTATGTTTGGTGGCCATGACCTGTCTTAATTGACATGGATCTTCGCATGTCGGCATTTATTCTTTGAGTCATTTGTATTCTAAGTATGGGAATGCCTACCTCAGTGATGATATATTATTGTACTGTATTTCCTTGTTTGTTGGTAGGTTTCCAACCGACTGTTCCTTTTTCCCTACACACACTCGACAAAGTATTTCAGTTATCACTCTGTTCTAACTTCATACTTTGGGGGGCTCTCTGTTACACATTATTTTCATCATCCCTATGACTGTTAATGATGTAAACCTATATGTTGCCTTTAGAGGGGTCAGTGGCCTGAGTTCCTGAAGAAAGAAGGGAGAAGAACTTTTCCTGAGAGAAGAAGTTGCATTCTCCATTGGAAAAACCCTAGTAAAGAGGATGTTCACAGGTTGCTATATAGGCAGGGTGCAAGAATGCCTGATTCTCACAAGTTGCACCATAGCTGGGTTGCGAGATGTTCACAGGTTGCTCTATAGACAAGGTGCGAGAATGCTTACACGTGGGAAAAACAAGCATTTTCTCGAATCTTCTAGAAGGAGAAACTTCCATGGTGAGGTGGCATCTGAATGGTTTGGATCTTACTTGCTTTCATGATTTAGTGGGATCATCCTAACCTCCTCACCTTATCCTCTTCAGCTTATAAAAGGAGAGGAGCTCT